>CAVLFC010000021.1:35000-38553 GCA_963668005.1 Melieria crassipennis | reverse complement strand
TTTTATAATTTAATAAATATTACAAACAGTGACGAAAAATTTAAATGCTTCAAAAATTTGTAGGGGAGAGCAGTGGTTTTGTTTGTGCAGAAAATTTAACAAAAATTAAAAAAAATTAAATTTTATAATTAAATAAATATTACAAACAGTGACGAAAAATTTAAATGCTTCAAAAATTTGTAGGGGAGAGCAGTGGTTTTGTTTCTGCATAGAATTAAAAAAAAATGTAACAATTTAAAATTTAATAATTTAATAAATATTACAAACAGTGAGGAAAACTTGAAAGGCTTCAAAAATTTGTAGGGGAGAGCAGTGATTTTGTTTGTGCAAATAATTTGAAAAAATTAATAATAACAATTTAAAATTTAATAATTTAATAAATATTACAAGCACTTGCGAAAAGGTTAAAGGCTACAAAAACGTATAGGGGAGAGAAGAGTCTTGGAGAGTTCAAATATTTCTGTTGAGGATCACCAAGAGAATCGATCCAGATGTGAGTGTCTGTCTGGTGATTTGTTTGTCCGTTCATCCGTTCCTCTGTTCGATGTCTGTTTGTCTGTTCACTGATTTATCAAAACATGGGCTCAGATGAGTTCGAGTACTTCTGATAAGAATCACCAGGATCATAGCTCAAGATTTAAGGGTCTGTTTGGTTGTTCTTACATCCGATTGTGACTTTTTCTGTTTGCCGTTTCCTTTTCTAAAAAGTGGGCATGATCGATATGAATGAGTTTGAATACTTTTGTTAAGAATAACCAGAAGAATCAATCAATGTGTGTGCATCTGTCTGTCTGTCCATTCGTTCGCTTGTCCGTTATTCCGTACGTTGTCTCTCCGTCTATTTCTCTGTCGTTCTTCATAAAAAAGGGACGAGTTCAAATACTTCTGGTAAGAATCCGCAGGATAATTCCTCAAAATTTTAGGGTCTGTCAATTTGTTCGTTCTTCTGTTCGTCGCCTGTTTATCTATTTACTGGTTCTTCACAAAAAATTGATAAGCTATAAATACTTTTGGTAGAAGAAGAAAAATCCTCAGGAGAAACCCTCAAAATTTGGGAGTCCACCTGTTTGTTCGTTCGTCTGTTTGTTAATTCGTCTGTTTTCGCCTGTCTGCCTATTCATTCGTTCTTCAAAAGATTGGTGTGGCTGATACGGACGAGTTCGAATGCTTCTGGTAAGAATCACCAAGATAATCCCTTTAAATTGTGAGCGTCTGCTTAGTTGTTCAATCGTCTGCGTGTTCGTTCTTCTGTTTATCGGCTGCCTATCTTATTACTCGTTCTTTAAAACATGGGCGTGGCTAACATAGACGAGTTTAAATAATTCTGATAAGAATCACCAGAATTATGCCTCAAAATTTAAGAATCTGCCTGATTAATCATTCGTCCGTTTGTTCGTCACTTTGTTCATCGTCTGTATGTCTAATCACTCGTTCCGCACAAAATGGGCGTGGCTGATATGAATAAGTTCAAATACTTCCAAGCTAAGATGTGAACATTTCTCTGGCTGACCGTTGGCCTATTCATCTTTCCGTCCTTTTTTTAATCTATTATCCATCTGTTTGCATATCGTCCATTCATGTCAGAAAAGATGAAAGATGAAATATAATCTTGTCCAGGTTTGAATTAACTCCTATATGGTTATTACATCATGTAAAAGAAAATTGACCTGTAGCTTTAATTAATCTGGCTACTAAAAATAATACTTAATTTCATATGTCCATCTTTCTGTTTTCTCTTTGTTTATTTATGGATCTGTTTAGCCGCCCATCTGTCTCCTGGTCCGTCTATCCATTCGTCTTTCTGTTAGTCCATTTCCTATTCGTCCATATGCCTATCCGTCGGTACATTACTTGATCAAAAGTCATATTAACTCCTTTCCTTGACTCTGTCAAAGAATAATAAAAAAGTAATTTTTTACTAAATTTTTTTTTAATTCTGGCTTGTGAAGTTTTTTAAGTTAGAAAACAAACAAAACTGTTACGGCGGTATCGCGTGGCAATAGTTACAGCGTAGCATATATAAAAGTCCTATAATACCCACTGAGACACTTTAGAGTACTCTTTATTGATTTTTCAACCTACACAGTGTTGCCACATTTTTATAAAATACGCTCACTTGCTTAATTTGACAGTTTTAGCGTTGCAAATGTGACACTTAATGCCAGTGTGAAATTTTTTTTGTGGTGCTTTGTTGTTGTAGGTGTTGCAAATAATGTTGCTGCTAGACAACAAATATCCCGAACCTGTCAGTAGCCTTCCCGTGTGTGTATGTGTGTGTGTGTGTGATAAAATCAAAACCAAAAAAACAACCAACAATAACAATAACAACAAATTGTATTTGTTTAATTTCGCCACGCTCGTTGCCTATGTGCCATTTCATTTAGTTTGCGCCGCTCTCAACGTCTCCACCCGCCCCCTCCGCCAAGGTGGATGTTGTGTGACAACAACAAAAGCGACACAACCACCAGCACCGCCATCAGCAGCCGCCTGCTGTCAATGTCATTTTGACACTGATGTACAGGGCCGTGACACATTTTCAACATCAGCCTCAATGGCAGCGCCAAAAACAACAACAATGACAACAGCAACAACAATAACAACAACACCGGCAGCAGCAACAGCTCTTATATTGCTGCTGCTGGTGTTATTGTTAATGTTATTGTTGTTGTTGTTATTGTTGTTGTTGCCGTGCGACTGACAAAGTCGTGTCTTTGCATTTTTTATTAAAATATTAGCCCCGGTTCGTTTGCTTTTGTTGTCCTCATTGCTAGTTATAGTGTTGCTGTTGTTGTTCTATATATATTTTAGTTGTTGTTTTTTGTTGTTTCTCTTCCTGTTTTTATTTTTAAATCCCATCCGCATATAATTAAATTAAATATTTATTTATTTTTTTGCGTCATGCGCGCTTATTTTTTATATTCCAGCCTTTATGTTGTTGTTGTTGTTGCTCTAATGTTGTTGTTTTTGTCCCCATCAGCTATGTATGTATATATGTAGCAGAGGCAATTTGTGTACTAAATTGCATTTAAACGTCATCCGATTTGTGAAAAATGAAATTTCGCTGCGGCGAACATTGATGGATTTTTTTTTTGTTTGAACGACATAAACTGAAAATGATTCGGTGCAGTTAAATTACATTTTGGAAAAATAAGCGCAGTCAATATATTAAATTTATTAATGCTTCAATAAAATTTAGATAAATAAAACAATAAAATATAAATAATGAACTTTTTTTGGACATTTTTTCATGAATTATTTCAATGTTTAAAAGTATACTTACATAGTTTTACTTTTATATGAATTCCATGGTAAATTTCTCCAAAAAAATAAAAAAAAATGTTAATGAATTATAGAGATAGTGATAGAGAGAGAGATAGTGATAGAGATAGAGATAGTGATAGAGATAGAGATAGAGATAGAGATAGAGATAGAGATAGAGATAGAGATAGAGATAGAGATAGAGATAGAGATAGAGATAGAGATAGAGATAGAGATAGAGATAGAGATAGAGATAGATAGATAGATAGATAGATAGATGATAGATAGATAGATA
>CAVLFC010000021.1:0-30000 GCA_963668005.1 Melieria crassipennis | reverse complement strand
TGAAACAATTTTTAATTTTTAATTATTCATTTCCCATTTTTTTTGTTATCACCAGGGAAAGGATTTTGTGGAAATTGCCTTTTTTGTTTGCTGCTAAATAGAGCATTTCTGATTGAAAATGTGCACGAATTAGGCCCTCCTGATTAGAAATATACCACTTTTATTTTGCCTTTTTTTGCCTTAAAAAGGCAGTTTGCCTTTTTCACCCATAAATGCCTTTTTTTAGTGCCTATTTTACCTATAAATGCCACAAAATGCCTTTTTCAAGATTTGTCGAGTGCCTTTTTATTTTCCTTTCGTTTTTAATATTTTCCCCCTTTTGTTTCGCAAAAAAAAATTTAAACTAAAAAAAAATTAAGTGGCGACATTGCAATTTCGTAACTTATCGATGTTTTTACATTGATTTGATCATTCCTAAGCCGTTATTTTTTGTTGTGCAGTGGAAAATTCAAAGAAAAAATCATGCCAAAATCAAAAAGTTCGGTTAGCGCAAAAATGTTATTTATTTTTTTGTGATACAAGTACGGCTTTTATGCTTTTATATGAGAAGTTAAAATATGAATTTAAAATATGTGCCAACATTTCAACATTTCAATATCAACATCTCAGTTTTACTTTTTAAACTATCTTTGAAAACCTTGATGTTCCTTTTCTTTTACAAAAAACGAGGTATAAATATTGTTGCATACGTCAGATGAAATAAAATTATTAAAAAATACATACCGTTTCCCCTTTTTTTAGATTTTGTAGGAGTTTTTCTTATTTTTAAATGCCTGTTTTTGCCTTTTTAACAGTTTTTAATGCCCTATTTTGCTTTTCTATGCAGTTTTTAGTGCCTTTTTCTGCCTTTTTGGCAGTTTTTAGTGCCTTTCCGTGCCTTTTTTGCTATATTATTTTGCTTTTTTATAGGTTTTAGGTCCTCGAAATCCTTTCCCTGGTTATCACACTGTCATTTATTACTTAAGTTTCCAAACATAAAACATTACTTTCTAATATTAATCATCATTGTCACCGCTCTGTTACAATCTCCTTGAATGGCTGAATAGATCCTTTCCTACCTTTCCTTTCCATTGGCTAAGAAACTAGCACCTTGTGATATAATTTTCTTCTGCCTTCCCAAAAATCTGGTTACAGTTGGTCAAACCATCTGAATGATGTTTTGAACCTGAACACGTTTTGGACATTTATACAGAATATATCCGCAAAGCATAGCGAAATCATTCAAGTGAATCAAGTAGAATGACGGCTTCGTTTTTGTAGTTACGACAAAACAAGAGAAATTTGAAAAATCAAGAAATTTAACCCTGAATAATACACAATAGCTTGAAACTTGGTGGGGTTTTAAAAAATATAAAAATAAAATAAAATTCCAGGAAATCGTTTCTGTATTGGCAGCAGCACATCGAACATGTGTCCAGTCAAATAACTAATCGCGAAAAAGGGATCGATACTGTGGGCTGCACTTTAATGAATCACAGAGCGATTTGAGGGGTTTTGGGTTAATACAATAAAGAAATTCTTGGAAAAATTAATTTTCATGTTTTCTTTTCTTTATGAAGAAACATGAAGCCGTGTTAAAATCTTTTTTGAAACGGTTGTGCTAGTGTGTGTCTGTATTCTCTCTTTCTGAGTGTTAGATAGTGATCCTTCTTTCTCTTCTGCGCATTCGCAGATTCAGTAGTGGTCGCTTCCGTAAACACCTCGTCTGATGGCGCGTGATCCAATTAGTAATTGTCCAATAAAATTTCTTGCGAGAATGGACATCTTTTACTGAAACTGACAACCATAACCATGACTTTAGATTTTGGCAACATTATTGTTTCTTTTTGACTGTTTCCATTGCGGGAAAAAAATACAAAAATTGATTTTATCGTGATGGCTCTGTTACTGGTCATGAAGGCTGGTTTATATAGATCATGTCGCCATGCTGACCATACTTCGTTTTGCTTACTAATGAGCGGCTCAATCACTATTCAAATATCTTTCAAGCCATCAGCTGTACTTTCAAACAGTCCCGTCTATCTTCTTTACACTCTTCAGGCTTGAAAACCAGTAATGCAATGAAGAAACCTTTTGTTATACATACAAATATTTCACTATACTTAGAATCAATCCTTTTGGTATACAAACACTATACTTAGTATCAAACCTTTTGACTCAAACTGTATTGGAACCAAACTGAAGTAAAACAAGAATGCAGTTGAACTGAACTGAAGTAGAATCGAACTACAGTAGAACTGAACTGAAGTAAACAAGACTTCACTATAAAATCAAACTGAAGTAGAACAAAACTAAAGTTTAACAGGATTGCAGTTGAACAAAACTGAAGTAGATCAAGATTTCACTATAGCATCAAACTGAAGTACCACCGAACAAGACTTCACTGTAGAATCAAACTAAAGTAGAACAGAACTAAAGTTGAACAGAACTGCAGTAGAACAAAACTGAAGTAGATCAAGACTTCACTATAGAATCAAACTGAAGTACCACCGAACAAGACTTCACTGTAGAATCAAACTAAAGTAGAAAACTAAAGTAGAACAGAACTAAAGTTGAACAGGACTGCAGTAGAACAAAATTGAAGTACAACATAGCAGCAAAGTGAACTATAGAATCAAACTAATGTAGAACCGAACTGAAGTAGAACCAAACTGAAGTAGAACAAGACTTCACTATAGAACCAAACTGAAGTAGAACAGAACTAATGTTGAACAGGACTGCAGTAGAATAAAACTGAAGTAGAACAATACTTCACTATAGAATAAAACTGGAGTACCATAGAACAAGTCTTCACTGTAGAATCAAACTAAAGTAGAACAGAACTAAAGTTGAACAGGACTGCAGTAGAACAAAACTGAAGTACAACATAGCATCAAAGTGAACTATAGAATCAAACTAATGTACAACCGAACTGACGTAGAACCAAACTGCAGTAGAACTAAACTGAAGTAGAACAAGACTTCACTATAGAATCGAACTGAAGAACAAGAACCGATGTAAAATAATATTTATTTTCTTAGTTATGGTTTAGCACGATCGGATTACTTACATTCATGATGTTATTTTTAAAGTATTTTATATTTTTGAATGGTGCAGTGCTTTCTTTGTGGCAAAATAGAACTGTAAAACATTTAAATTTTTAATTTTTATTTTATTTTATTTTATTTTTTGTAGTGAAATTTACCAAATAGAAGGTTTTTTATAGCTCTCTGATGTTTGCTATATGTAATTTTGCACACGCTACAGTCGGCCTTGTATGCTCGTAGAAGAAGAACAAAAGCCAGGCAGAAAATCAAAATCGTTTTATAACAGTGATGATAATTTTACTATATGAATGCAAGTCATTGCGAGTAGCAGAATGGTCATCACTGGTTTACTATTTCAGTATTGACAGTGCAACAAAAACAACTTATAGCCTTCATCTTGGAATCATTATCGGCCTCAACACACAGCAGTGTGGTTGCGCAGACTCGCAGCAATTAAATAGTTTAATTCTCTCACATATAATGCAACGTTCTCACAACATAATCGTTCGTGATCTTTGAGAGCAGTGCGTGCGAGTTCAAATGTTATGTTGGAAACAGTCATAGAAAATATTTGCTAGTATGATATGCGTTGCAAAAGTATAGAAATTATATTTTCTTTGATTTTAGTCACCAGTTGTTTGTCTGCATACGAAATTTATGAGTTGTGTTAATTGTAAAATGCGGGTGCGGCACCTTTGACGACAATGCGCCAACGATGATAAGACACAATCGCCATACAAACAGCGAGTTGAGAAGTTAGTTTACTGTTATTGCCGACAATTAGGAAATTTGCATGTCACATCGACGGCAGTGAGTCAAAGCATATTTGTTAACAACACTTGTCGTATAATTTCAAACTCATAACTTGTTATCGGTTTGAGTTCCTGCTTAATTGTTTGCTTGACTTTGAGTCCTGTTTTAATTTTTATTGTTTTCAGTTCGTTTGGATTTTGTTGTTTGCAATTTGAAAAGAATAAACTATGAGGCTTCAAATGCGCTTCAACGTTGCACTCTAATAAGTCAATAATAACAACAACAACAACAAACTATCATTGCATATAAATAAACGTTGAACGACTGCAGTCGGCACAAACTGAAAGTCATTGTGAACTTTTAGTTGCGATTCGCACGCGTTCGTAAACAGACTCCGGCAAAAGTGCTAACGCCAACCGCAGTAACTGAGTAGAGACTTCAATTGGCAGCAGTTGAACACGGCGCCACGCAATAATTTTGTTGCATCCAATGCATTCGAACAAAGTGTACGTGTCGACTACTTGGCACACTGCTCATCGATTCATTGGCTAATTCGAGTGCATTTCATTTAATGTCCTTTAGATTTCTGCTCTGCCTGGCATGCACGCTGCAGTTGGCGCTGTCGCAGGTGGTCAGTCAGGGCTCTTGTCCGAAGAACATAAAAACGCAGGATGTCGATGTCAGTCGCGTGCGTATCAAACTTTATGCCTCTGAACTTTCGAACTTTCTAATTCTGTATTCGTTTTTCAGTACGTGGGCCGTTGGTATGAGTACGCCAAGTATCCGCTAATCTTCGAGGCGTTCGGAAAGTGCATCTTTGCCGAGTATAATCAACTGCCCAGCGGTCAAGTGTCGGTTTTCAATAGACAAGTAGATACGCTGTGAGTAATTTCCATTAAAGTTTGTACAAATTTACAAAAGCAACTAACAACAAGATACATTTTTTTGTTTCTCACACAATTCTTGTCTCGTTAGCACTGGTTCAATAAAAAATATTAATGGCAAAGCAAAGTTGGTTGGACCGGGAAAATTAGTGGTGACATTCGATTCAATGCCAGGTAAGTCAGAATGTATTTTGTCTTGGCACTGCAACTAAAAAGTTGCACGAAATCGTACAAGAACTTCGAGTATTTAATACAATAATTACAAATATGGCTGCAAAAGTTATAATAAGTCATTGATGTCATTTGAGTTGACTGGGGATTAGTGCAGGAAAGTGAG
This sequence comes from Melieria crassipennis, assembly GCA_963668005.1. Lineage (NCBI taxonomy): Eukaryota > Metazoa > Arthropoda > Insecta > Diptera > Ulidiidae > Melieria > Melieria crassipennis. Next base: position 25,000 of record CAVLFC010000021.1, on the reverse strand, counting down.
GGTAATTTTAATGTTAGAAAAATGTATTTAAAAGTATTAGTATAGTAAAATGAATAATTGGTCAATGAATAAATGTGATAAAAATATTTCAATCATCACATCACATCATTACATCACATCATCACATCGTATCACATCGCATGATATCACATCACATCACATCGCATCACATCACATCGCATCATATCACATCACATCACATCACATCACATCACATCACATCACATCACATCACATCACATCACATCACATCACATCACATCACATCACATCACATCACATCACATCACATCACATCACATCACATCACATCACATCACATCACATCACATCACATCACATCACATCACATCACATCACATCACATCACATCACATCACATCACATCACATCACATCACATCACATCACATCACATCACATCACATCACATCACATCACATCACATCACATCACATTACATCACATCACATTACATCACATCACATCATCACATCATCACACCATATCACATCGCATCACATCACATCACATCACATCGCATGACATCACATCATCATATCATATGACGGTGTATACTTAGTAGGTGAAAGTAAAGACAGTAGCGGTAAGATTACTGAAATAAAAGTCAAAAGCAAAAGTCAGTTATATCCAATTTTCTAAAATCGATGGCCACTCATTTATTACTAGCTTAGCCCATTACAGTCCGTTAGGTATTTACATGTCAATAGAACACTGCGTCATGTCATGAAATTTAGATGAGTTACAATATTGAATTGGCAAAACCTTGAAAAGAAATGAGACCGGTTTAAAGAAAATTCCCATAATTACAAGGATCAGAGACCTATATGTTAACATTTGTTTGTGAAAATTTGGGGATTATGTGAAAAGAATAAATAAATAAATAGGAACAAATTAAGAAGAAGAAGAAGTTAAATGGTTATATGATCAAGGCGAAAAGATTTTATAAAAATCGGATGGTTTTTCCTCAGTCAGGCCCACTCAGAAGTTAAATTGTCACAAGGCCTAAGTGAAGAGATTTTGTAGCAATCCGATGGTTTTCTACTAGTCAGACAGACTCAGAAAGAGAACATAAATGGTTATATGGTTAAAGTGAAGAGATTTTATTAAAAACCGATGATATTTTTCCTAGGAAGGCAGACAAAGAAGAAGAAGTTAAATCGGTATGTGATGAAAGTAGAAAGATTTGATAGCAATTCGATGGTTTTTTACCAATCAGACAGACTCAGAAGGAGAAGTGGTTATTATGTGGTTAAGTGGTTATTAAATGGTTATTATGGTTTTTTACAAGTCAGACAGATCAGAAGAAGAAGAAGAAGAAGAAGGAGTTAAATGGTTAGGTGGTCAACGTGAAAGGGTTTTATAACAATATGACAATTTTTTACAGACTAAGAAGAAGAAGTTAAATGGTTTTGTGATCAAAGTAGAGAGATTTTATAGCAATTCGATGGTTTTTTACCAGTCACACAGATTAAGAAGAAGAAGAAGAAAGTGTTCAATGGTTATATTGTCAAAGTAAAGAGATTTTATAGCAATCCGGTGGTTTTTTACCAGGCAGAAAGAAGAAGTTAAATGGCAGGCAAGTAACCTTCTACTTATGGTCAAAAAAGGTTATATGGTCAAAATGAATAGATTTTAATAAAGTCCGAAGGTTTTTTACCAGCCAGACAGACCAGAAGAAGTAGAAAACTCGATTGTTTTTTATCTTATTTTTATCTTTATCTAGATGCTATAACTGTAAATGGCGGCAAAAGTAAATTTTGTTTGATATTCATTCATTCATTCATTCATTCATTCACTCAATCATTCATTCATTCATTCATTCATTTATTCAATTATTCATTCATTCATTTATTCATTAATTCATTTATTCATTCATTTCTTCATTCATTCATTCATTCACTCATTCATTCATTCACTCACTCATTCATTTATTCATTCATTCATTTCTACATTCATTGATTTTGCTTTGATATTCATTCACTCACACATTCATTTATTCATTCATTCATTCACTCACTCATTCATTTATTTATTTATTCATTCATTCATTCTTTTATTCATTCGTTCATTCATTCATTCATTCATTTATTCATTCATTCATTTATTCTTTTATTCATTCGTTCTTGCGTTCATTCCTTCATTCACTCATTCATTCATTCATTCATTTAATCATTTATTAATTTAATCATTTATTGATTTATTCATTTAATCCTTCATTCATTCATTCATTTATTCATAAACAATTTAGACCCAAAGAACACTGGGTGACAACTTTTGCGCCACCCTGTATTGTCAAAGTGAAGAGATTTCATAGTAATTTAATGGGTTTTTTCCAGTATGAAAAATGGGACATGTAAAACAATCAACTCTCGTTGTGGGTTAAGACGAAATTGTGCTGGTCCAAACATTTTTCAAAGTTAAAGATGGAAGGTTTCCAAAACTGAATACATATTTCTATCAGCATTCTAAAGACTTAAAAATATAGATAAATTGAGAATCTTCTGTCTATAACAGAGAACAGTTAGGTATTTGTTAAATTAAAAATTTAAGATTTAAGATTTTTTAAATTTATATACAAGAACTCAGATGTCAAGGTTCGAATTTGGCTATTCAACATTAGAATACTAATCGAATTTATTATTCATACTCTATTCATAATATTAGTTGAATCAACCAACATTAGTGTTCGACATACTCAAACAGTGATAAAACTACATTTGTACATACATCGTCAAAGATTATTGATCGACCATCAACTTGGTGCAAAAGTGTGTCACCGAACTTGTCTAATCAACTGTCGAGTGCATAAAGTTTCTTATAATAATTACAACTTTTAGCCTTCAAAAAGTTTATAACAACAAACTCAAACTAGTTGATGCTATTAGTACAAAGTTGTTACTACACACTACTTATTACTACTACTTGTTATTAATACTACTATTTGTTTTACAACAGTTTTAACAACTGATTATTTTACTACGTTTTACTAAACAAATTTGTTTTAATTTTTATTTTTTTACTACTCAATCAACTATATTTTCGATAGCCTTTATTGGTGGCGCCGACTATTGGATACTTGGCACAGACTATGAAAACTATGCGGTGATCTATTCGTGCTTTGAAGTGTGGCAATTGTTCCATACCAGTAAGTTGTCGTTGCCATTTTACACTTCACCACATTTGATAAATTTTACACAGTTTTTTGTTGTTGCTGTTTTTCCTGTGCTGTTGCCACTTTCCACAATTGTTTGCTTAATTTTTTTTGAGTTTGTTGCTTTTTTACTTTTTACATTTTAATTATGAAGTGATAAACTATGAGAGCAGCGAAGCAACTGGCGTGTTTTAAAACGACATGCGATTGTGTATAATTTGCGCTTTATAGTTGTTTTTTTTAACAACCAATCAGTGGCGCACGAAAGCGGGTTTTGGAGGTTCAAACTAAACCAAATATCTCTTTTAGATACGAATTTGAATGGAAAATATGTCTATTAATATCTATTAAATATTATTAATATTATTAATATGGTTATTGAACTCTGAAGTTGAGTAAGAAATCTCCTCAAAAATAAAATTTTGTGTGCGCCACTGCAACTGGTATCTACATGTGCACCAACACAGGGTGTCGCATTTAAAGTGCAGCTCAACTGCAGTGCGCGGAGAAGAGTGCAAAATCGAAAGCAAACAGCTTAGATACTAATTTTACTATGTGTTGTTGTTGTTGTTGCTGATGTTGATGATGAACTGTTGCGTCATTCAGCGAAAGCGGTGGCAATTAAACTGACACTCGCACAGCTGCAGCGTTCAGTTCTGTTTGATTGCAATGTGCACCGCTGCACTTTGATGTCATTAACACGAACGACGCACCGGTTTTTATTGTTCAGGTGGCTGTGGCATAGCAGCGAGTTATTAATAGATGAAATTACTATTTTTTACAGAAAGGTTAATGCATGTTACGAATGTAAACACTTGTACGGCCTGAAAGTAGGTTGCTGTGAATGAAATATTACATAGATTAGAGCAATTTGCATTCAAATTATATGAACCCATAGCATTTAGAAGCTTTAGGTTAAATCTGTATGATGTGTTTTGGATCAGTTAATTATGAAATATTTTCCAGTTTAAACTGAAAAGGAAATGTGTCATTCTGAATCGTTCGAAATATTGAAAGTTTTAGATTAAAGCTTTAAGTTTACACATTTGTGTAGACCGAACACGAGCATGGAAAGAAAATCTCGAATCCAGGTATAAGGAAAAACATGGAATTAGGAATGATGTAACTTTCATGTCGCTTAAGAACATTATGCGGTGATCAGGAGAGATACAAGAGACCTCAGAGCAGTAGCGGCTTAACGGGGGGGTGGCGGAGGGGCGGACCGCCCCGGGCCCCGGGCTGCGGGGGGCCCCCGAGAGAAGCTTGTATATAAAAATTTAAAGTTTTTCACTGCTGAAACTTGTAAAAAACTATTTGCGATCCACAATGGTTGTTGAAAGGTTGCTTGCCACTTTTATCAATTGAAACAGACACAGTATCGACAATTGACTTTGAAATTGCAATAACAAATTTAGTTCAATAAAAGCAAGAAAACATCCTATCTAAATAACAATTGTTTGCAAATTTTCAAAAAATTTTCCCTCGAAGATTGCAATATTTAATTTTTAACTTAAAATTTTGTGCAAAGTATGCAAATACAAAATTCTAAGTTAAAAATTAAATATCGCAATCTTAGAGTTTGCTTGTAAACTAGTGCGAATTACGCAATTACTTAACCTCATTCGGCCTCGATAGCTCAGCGGGTAGCGCGCTGGCTTCTCATAACGAGCGCCCTGGGTTCGATTCCTGGCTTGGGCTGGAAAAAACACTCATCTACTTCTGTCGCTATCCACATGAAGGGAATGAGAATTACAAGAATCGCACAAGTGCGCTCTTGGCAGGCAATGGCAAAACCTCCAAGTGTGAAAGAAAAACTGCCCATCGCCGTTCGGATTCGGCGTTAAACTGTAGGTCCGCTCCCCTCCCTTTCCCCATCCGTTTGAAATGTGTGGTGTATCACATGTTGAAAAAACAGTGTTGCATACGCATTTCAAACGGGTGGAATCTGTGGTATCACAACGGGCCCATTAAGAGGCCTAAGTGTGTCTCATACAGAGGCAGCCACCTCAACCTAACCTAACCTAACCTAACCTCATTAAACTTTGTAGACGTCAAACAAATTTACAGTTATTATTATTATTTTTATAATTATTGGTTGGATAACAACACATCGTCCCGGAAATCCGGGTTTCTTCTTTGATAGACTATTTTACGAAGGCAATTCTATGCTCCTTGTCAGTAAGCTACTGCTACTGGGTTTTATAAAATATTGATGTACATTTCTAAACTACTCGACACGAAAAATTCACCTAAAAATAAAGGTGGTTTCTAGACTTTGAATAGAACTTTGAAATATGTAGAATACAATTTAGATGTATGAATCTACAGACTGAAATCCAAAGCATGTATGTTTTCCCTACCTGACATATTTTGGTCCTGAAACTTCAAAATTGAAAATTTAGTTAAAAGGATGTCTTTCATTTGATACCCATATTTCCATCATTGCACAACCGCATATATTTAAAAAAAGATTTGAAATGTGTATGTCCTTAAAATCTTAAAGTTTTTTAAAAAGGACTTTGGGCCAGAAAACGAAAAACTGACTATGCCAGATTACTATAAATGGATGGGTCTCGGCAAAACAAATTTTTTCGCACAGTGTAATAAATGTAAAGTCGGTGGCTTTACTCACTGCATCATAACTTCGTCATTTTTCTTTCAATTCCATTGATTTTAGGCTTAATATTTGCTCAAAAAAAATATAATAATATATCTTTCATCCTAGATTTTAAAACTAGGGAGATCATTTTTTTATCAATAAAAAAAATATTCGAAAATTTATGATTTTTTGGTCGAAAAATTCACTTTGTTACAACTTTCCTTTGGGGAAGTTACTGACAAGTAACAACAATCTATATATCACTAAAAAGGCTAAGGTATTATCTTCTTCTTGAACGACGGACAGCTCGTGTTAATCAGATAATTCTTTCAGGAGATATGTACTCATAACTGAAACAACAGAAAAAAAAACTCGTTTTTCGAAGATTTTTTGAAAACGCTTCTTAAAAAAATTTTTTTATTTTCAGTTTCGTGTTCAGCGGCCAAAGTTAGTCTTGAAAACACTTTATCTATGCACGCGATTGGCCCATTTTTTGTCGAGTAGTGTAATGATGCACTGATCACAAAACAATCTAATCCTCCTGCTCGGGTTGCGTAAAATAATGGCCAGACCGTAGTAACGGAGCAAGATTTTCTGTTTTTTTTTAGTTTTAAGATGGCTTTTTGAAATGACGAGTTTGCCTCCCAAAAGTTTTCCTAATTTCACGAAAGTTTTTATCAAATTTGGAAAGATTTAGTAAGATTATCCTTTTATCCATTTTTCATTTTTTCTCTGGGATTCTATTGCTTTCTATAAAATTTCAAGCACATATACGTTTCAAAATAATTTGTCCCTTTACTGTCCATTTACTGTTCAATGGAATACAAATTACAAAAAAAAATTAAAAAGCATAACCGGAAATTCCAGTTATTTGTTTTGTACGCAGTGGCGGCTTAAGGTGCTCCGGGGCCCGGGGCGGCGACGGCTGAGGGGCCCCTGCAAACGGTGCAGAATAAGTTTGCGTACAAAACTAATAACTGGAATTTCCGGTTATGCTTTTTAATTTTTTTTTGAAAATTTGTATTCCATTGAACAGTAAATGGACAGTAAAGAGACAAATTATTTTGAAACGTATATGTGCTTGAAATTTTATAGAAAGCAATAGAATCCCAGAGAAAAAAAGAGAAAGGGATAAAAGGATAATCTTTCCAAATTTGATAAAAACGTTCGTGAAATTAGGAAAACTTTTGAGAGAGCAAACTCGTCACATCAAAAAGCCATCTTAAAACTAAAAAAAAACAGAAAATCTTGCTTCGTTACTACGATCTGGCCATTATTTTAAGCAACCCGAGCAGGAGGATTAGATTGTTTTGCGATCAGTGCATCATTACACTATTCGACAAAAAATGGGCCAATCGCGTGCATAGTTAAAGTGTTTTATAGACTAACTTTGGCCGCTGAACACGAAACTGAAAATAAAAAATTTTTTTAAGAGCGTTTTCAAAAAATCTTCGAAAAACGAGTTTTCTTCCTGTTGTTTCAGTTATGAGCACATATCTCCTGAAAGAATTATCTGATTAACACGAGCTGTCCGTCGTTCAAGAAGAAGATAATACTTAGCCTTTTTAGTGATATATAGATTGTTCAAAGCAGATGAGATTTGGGGAAGTTACTGACAAGTAACCAAAGGAAAGTTGTAACAAAGTGCATTTTTCGACCAAAAAATCATAAATTTTCGAATTTTTTTTTTATGGATAAAAGAAATGATCTCCGCTGGTTTTAAAATCTAAGATGAAAGATATATTATTATTATATATTTTTTGAGCAAATATTAAGCCTAACATCAATAGAATTGAAAGAAAAATGACAAAGTTATGATGCAGTGAGTAAAAACACTAACTTTACATTTATTACACTGTGCGAAAATTTTTTTTTTTGCCAAGACCCATCCAAATTTTGATATAGACGTGAAACTAGAGATCATTTGTAGTAATCTGGCATAGTCAGTTTTTCATTTTCTGGCCCAAAATCTTTTTAAAAAAATTTAAAATGTTTAGGACATACACATTTCAAATATTTTTTTAAATATATGCGGTTGTGCAATGATGGAAATATGGGTATCAAATGAAAGACATCCTTTTAACTAAATTTTCAGTTTTGAAGTTTCAGGTCCAAAATATGTCAGGTAGGGAAAACATACATGCTTTGGATTTCAGTCTGTAGATTCATACATCTAAATTTTATTCCAGTCTAGAAAACACTTTTATTCTTAGGTGCATTTTTCGTGTCGAGTGGTTCAGAAATGTACAGAAATATTTTATAAAACCCAGTAGCAGTAGCTTACTTAGAAGGAGCATAGAATTGCTTTCGTAAAAGGGTCTATCAAAGAAGAAAACCGGATATCCACGACGTTGTGTTGTTATCCAACTAATAATTATAAAAATAATATTAATAACTGTAAATTTGTTTGACGTCTACAAAGTTTAATGAGGTTAAGTAATTGCGTAATTCGCACTCATTAACAAGCAAACTCTAAGATTGCGATATTTAATTTTTAACTTCGAATTTTTTATTAGCATACTTTGCACAAAATTTTAAGTTAAAAATTTAATATTGCAAACCATTTTTATTTAGAAAGGATGTTTTCTTGCTTTTATTGAACTGAATTTGTTATTGCAATTTCAAAGTCAATTGTCGATAGTGTATCTCTTTCAATTGATAAAAGTGACAAACAGCCTTTCAACAACAATTGTGGAGCGCAAAAAGTTTTTAACAAGTTTCAGTTTTGAAAAACTTTAAATTTTTATATACAAGCTTCTCTCGGGGGCCCCCCGCAGCCCGGGGCCCGGGGCGGTCCGCCCCTCCGCCCCCCCCTTTAAGCCGCTACTGTTTGTACGCAAACTTATTCTGCACCGTTTGTGGGGCCCCCTCAGCCGTCGCCGCCCCGGGCCCCCAAGCACCTTAAGCCGCCACTGCCTCAGAGACTGCATGAGGTCTGCTAAATTGACATTAAACAATTCTTTGCCATTGCCTCGACTAATTCATAATTTCATATCTCGTCTTTTGGAACTATGACAATGTTCAAACTATTTGATGCAACACTGTAAAAAAATAATAAAAATAAAAAATAAAATAATTAAAAATAATGATAATAAATAATAAACATAATAATAAATTATAAAAAATTAAAAAAAGCAATTTTTATCAAAGAACAAATTGCGAAGAATCATCGCTAATCGAATGAATAAAATCAATTTAGTTCTTCAATATGATACAACAACAACAACTAATTCTTGCTATTTATCATTGAAATTTATCATCAGTATGAGTTTTTGACTCAAAATTGATTGAAAATTGAAAAACAACATCTTATATTTTTTTTAGAGTTTCCCTACCAAACACCCCTCAAATCGCTCTCTGATTTATTGAAGTGCAGCCTTTACTCTCGATCAGTTTTTCACGATTAGTTGGCAAAAACTGTCATAATATTTGTGCTACTAAAAATGCAACGATTTCCTAGAATTTTCTTGTTTTTAAAATATTTGTTTACACCATACCAAGTTTGAAACTATTGAGTATTATATAGGATTAATTTTAAACGAAAATAATTTTTAAAATTTATTTATTTTTGTCATACAAAAAATAGGTCGCCATTCTACCTGGCTCACTTGAGTAATTCAAAAGTATAAACAAAATTGTTTTACCGTTATTTTTAATTCAAAAGTATAACGAAAAAATTTCAAATATTTTATTATTTTTTATAATTCTTCATAATTTTTGCTCCAAGTTCTAAAAACTTAAACAATACCAAATGAAAAGACTTGGCCCCTGACATTTTTTCTTCTCCCAAAACTGAAATGACCCCTGACAGGACCTGGCCCCCTAAAGCTTTATCAATAATTATAGACCAACAACAGAACAATATTTTTACTGATCTCTTTTCTGGAAGAATTATTGCTTGAATTGGAACATGTAATAAAGTTTCAATTGTGCAAAGAAGCAACATTGCACAGTGATTCGACTCCATACAACCGCGGGACAAAATTAGAAGAAGTGGTCCGTTATTCAAAAAATTTGGTATACTAGTTAATCATGGCCTGCTGAATTCAAATCTCCATTTGGTTTTTCGTAAACTGTTGTAGTTTGGCAATGCCTGAGGCTTAATTTTGCAAATTTCGTCATTTTTGGAAAGCTAGTTATAGCACCAAATGTGTTGGCTACATTTTTCAGATTTTACATTTAATCGGTAACGTCAACATTGATCATTCCAAAGAGTAACAGAAATTGTATCGGGACCCTCTGGTTTGCAATAAAAACAATAATAATAGATGTATGTTTTGCATTTTTGCAAATTTTATAATTTTTCGTAAATTTTGTCGAAAAATACGTGTTTAGACCACTTTTCAAATTGAATTATTTTCTGAGATCGGAAGATATCGGAGGATATAATTACATTATCAGACAAAAAAAGAATGCTTCTTAAAATAAAAAAAAAATCCAGGAACATACTTTCACATACTTTTTAGATATTTTCGTCTAAGTTTTGCCACTTTTCAGATTTTTAGCTTAGAAAAATATTTTGAATAAAAAGTGAAATAAAAGCCTACGCTTTGCAAATTTTGGGAAAACATTAAAAGCGAAAATTGCCACATCATTTCTTATTGTATCGGGTGTTTTTAGAGGTTTGTTTTTCGAATAGAGATAAAACTGGCATTCTGTGGTTAAATCTGGCAACTCTAATGTCATTTATGTTGAGTTTGGTTTGCCATTTCATCATGAACAGGTTGACAAAAGAACAACGCTTGCAAATCGTGCAAATTTATTTCGAAAATAATGGTTCAGTTCGCGAAGTTTACCGCAAGCTCCGTCCATTTTATGGTCGACATAATCGTCCATCAGAGCAATTAATTCGGTTAACCATGGGTCGTTTTCGCACTACGTTTACTCTAGGTGATAATACGCATCCGCAGAGACGTCGAACAGTGCGCACCGAAGAAACAATTGCCGCTGTAGAGCAAAATGTTGAAGAGGACCCAGTCAGAAGAGGAGTCAGTTACCGTTAATGGAGACCGGTATAGAGCCATGATAACCGACTATTTTGTTCCCGAATTGGATGGCATGAATGTGGATGAGTTGTGGTTCCAACAAGACGGCGCTACATGCCACACAGCGCACGTCACAATCGATTTATTGAAGGAAACATTCGATGAGCGCATAATTTCGCGGAATGGACCTGTCAATTGGCCACCAAGATCGTGTGATTTGACACCATTGGATTATTTTCTTTGGGGATATGTGAAGTCGCTCGTCTACGCCAACAAACCAGAAACGTTAGGGGACTTGGAAGCCAACATTCGTGGCGTTATTGCCGACATACGGCCCCAAATGCTCGAAAAAGTGGTTGAAAATTGGACCTGTAGAATTGGACTTATTCGATGATTGGTTGATGGACATTAAAACGATTTTCTTGTGTTTTATTTCAATTCGAAGTTCTATACCTCTAAAAAAAAACACCCGATATATTGAAAGTTTAAGCAACTTCGTGCAAACCAATTATTTTTAAAATATTTTGTACACAATAGACTAAAAAACAGAAAATATGAGTTTAAATTTTTTTGTGGAAAAAGTTTCAACTTTGAGCCGCTTTTGCACGGACACTACTAGAGTTTTTGCACAAATTTGGGGTTTTCTTAGTTGGAGTTTTTTCTTTCAAATGACATCAAAACCGTTAAATTCTGAGACCATAAATTTTTGGAATTTTGTCTATGGAACGAATCACTGTGCATTGGTTTGAATTTTAACCAAGAAGAGTTTCCACTTGAAATATCTTTTTTGTATGAAATGGTTTGTTTATTTTAACTTTTCAACACTTTCATCTATTTCAATCCACAGGAGTGGTTTGGATACTGACGCGTAATCCGTCGCCCAGCCCGGAAATCATTCAAACAGCCGAGAACATCATCAAAAGTAACAATTTGTCATTGAAACCGCTAAACAAGACCGATCAGAAGGATTGTAATTATAATTAGTTACTATAGTTAGTACTTGGCGAGTTGATATTGTGCTATCGAAATGTTATTAAAACAAAGTGGAAAAATGTTTTAAAATATATTTGAAAATGTTTTAAAATTGTTCTTGTAATGTGTGTTTTATTGATGTTGCGCAATTTTTTTCAGTTATTATTATTATTATTTATTATTTATAATTAATTACAAATTAATTACAAATGTGGAAAGAGCACTAGTAGCAAAGACCTTCGGCTCATGAGGAAAAAACAAAAGGAACAAAGAATAATCGATTAACAAACAATTTTTTTCAGTTGTTTTTTAGTGTCCATTTGACCAAGTTTATGACATTCATTTAAACCGATCACATCAGCTGTGTGAGGTCTGTTAAAAAAGGTGACTTTTACAATTTCACTGACCTACGTACATAAGGTTTTCGAATTTTCTTTTTTGGGTTGGTACACATGCCTCCAACATTATTCCTGACATTATCTGCTATTTTGCATACTTAGTTTTTTTCTGACATATATGAAGGTGAAAGTTATCGAACATCGTTGCTGGTTTGAGATTTTTTAGCCAAAAACAACACCTCAATCATGCCTCATGCCTCATCGGATTAACCGGACTTGTCCCCCTGAGCCTTTTTCCTGCTCCCAAAACTAAAAAGACCCTTTAAAAAACTTGGCCCCCTGAGACTTTTTCCTGGTCTTTCAAAATTGAAATGACTCCAGAAAGTACTTGGCCCCTGAGACTTTTTTCTGTTCTCTCAAAATTGAAAGGACGCTTGAAAACACTTGACCCTCTTCAGACTTTTTCAGCTCCAAAAATTTTAAAGATCCATGAAAGAACTCAGAACTTGTTACTATTGAGGCGATAAAAAAGGATTGGAAAAAGCGCGGTCAGAAGTGTATTAAACGAATTTTGTATCTAATTCAATTCGACTATAAATTCATCTGGTTACATCGTTTCTAATAATAAAAACTATTTCATTTGAAACGATAAGAAAATTAATAGATCAAATGCCCATAAAAAGGTACAAACTGAGTTACAAAGAGTACAAAGTCCTTTTTTTACAAAAATTAATAATTTTAATCCAGACGATCTACAAGATCTTTGCTTGGATCTGAATAGCATTCGGTCAGTTCGGTTTAGAATTTTTCTGGCTCCACATGCATTGCGCTCAGTTGAATCATTGGTTCTTGATTGTAAACTAGACTAGACTAGACTAGACTAGACTAGACTAGACTAGACTAGACTAGACTAGACTAGACTAGACTAGACTAGACTAGACTAGACTAGACTAGACTAGACTAGACTAGACTAGACTAGACTAGACTAGACTAGACTAGACTAGACTAGACTAGACTAGACTAGACTAGACTAGACTAGACTAGACTAGACTAGACTAGACTAGACTAGACTAGACTAGACTAGACTAGACTAGACTAGACTAGACTAGACTAGACTAGACTAGACTAGACTAGACTAGACTAGACTAGACTAGACTAGACTAGACTAGACTAGACTAGACTAGACTAGACTAGACTAGACTAGACTAGACTAGACTAGACTAGACTAGACTAGACTAGACTAGACTAGACTAGACTAGACTAGACTAGACTAGACTAGACTAGACTAGACTAGACTAGACTAGACTAGACTAGACTAGACTAGACTAGACTAGACTAGACTAGACTAGACTAAACTTTTTGACTCTTGATCTTAGACTACATCAAAGGATCTAAGTTTTGTTGAGATGGCACTGTTTTACTGACATTTACTGTCAAATGTAGACTTCATCCAATAATGTAAGAATTATTTAGATGTAACTCCTTTACTGACATAGTTTTTCAAAATCAGATTTATGACTTGAACTGTGTTTAACTCGACATGTATCCTTTGTAAGGAAATTTACATGCCTCCTTTGATTTCCAACAAATTCTCACACAATTCATGTTGCATCCATAAATTAAACCACAACATCCATGACAGCTGAACTTATTTTAATTCACATTGCAAAATTTGTTTGGGTGCATCACACTGTTTTACTTACTTACTTTCATGCTGCAACACTTGAACGACTCCCAGCTACAAAGGAGCACATTAAAACTTTGCAACGCAATGCAAAACACAATCAACAAAAACTGTCATTCCCATTTTTGTATAATATGCACAAAAGCGCACAACATGAAAACACGCTGATGCAGCACAAAAAAGCGTAACACTAACGCATGCAACAAAATGATAGCGTGGCACAGTGCGGCAAGCAGGAACGAGGGACGAAAGCACGAGCGGCATCGTCGAGTGCAGGACCGGCGCATGCCAAGCAGCCGAATTGAGGTCAGTAGATGCAGCCGCAGCAGCAACGGCGGCAACCGACTGTGTGGCACAAAAAATCTGTGCTCCAAGCGCTGCTCGACAAAAAGTGAAATGCAAAATTGCAACTTTGTCGAAACAAAAAGTGACCAAACGCCGGTGTCATGTGTCACCGACTGTGCTACAAATTTCCAAATTACAAAATTTCTCGCTCGAGCCACAGCGAGGGGTGTGTGTGCTGTCATTGCTTTAATGCAACTTTAAGTTGCACCACATTTGGCCGAAATTATGTGGATTAATTTTGAACGCGCATTGGGTCGTTTGTGCGTAGCCACTTCAATTTTACGGTCACGTGCGCACCGAATGCGCCCAACATTTGCCATTCATATGGAATTGGCATCATAACAATCGAACAAAAGCCATCGCGCCCAACCGCGCACCGGTTAACCCCTTTTGTGCTGCGCTTCAATTGCGGCTCGAAGTTGGTTAAGAATTCGGCCGCCAGTCGGATACTTTGTGCACGCACCAATGGATGCGTTCTGCTCGTTTTCCATGCAAATGGATTACTACAAATATCTTTAGAATGTTTTAAATTCTTGGCGAATTATTTTACTTTCTCCCTTCTCCCCTCTCAACTGAACTTCTTACTCTCTTACACTGTACAAAAGTTTTCCACAATTTTTTTTTCTTTAAATTCCTTTGCTATTAGTTGTCTGTACGTTATTAACCCTTCTTGAATTTCTATAAATGTCACTTGCATTGCATACTTTCGGGCGTACTGCGTGAATAATTGAACTGTTGTGTGCGCGGTTGCGGCAAACGGGAATTGTTTGGTTTGAATTTCATCGATTCGGGTTTTATGGAGGGGAAAATAATTGCGACATTGCATTCGGTTGGGGTTTTTTATTTTTCATTTCGTTTTATTTTTGTGCTATGCTGGTATTCAGATAATGAAATTGTGGCGTAGAAAAGTGTTAATTGTGCTGTTTGAGTTGGCGTGAGTGCGTTTCAATTGTGCCAAAGTTCGGTGGGATTTTGTTAAAAAACATTTGTTGAAATTGGCTGGAATGTGAAGCTATGGTGGAGTGGTTGGTTTTACAGAACTGGGGACCCAGTTCTTGAACATCAATAAACATTACCCAGCGCACTTAAACTAAAACCCATTATTGATATTTTATTTCAAAGTTTTAAATTCAAGTTAAATTCTACTAAAAATGACACAAGATGTGACTATAAGATTTGACTAAAAGTTTTTAGTCGAAATATTTTTTTATTTTAATAATGTTTAAACACTAAATGTAGGAAATATTTATTATAATTTTTGTTATTATTATTTATTATTTGTTATTAGTATTTTCGTTAATTTTAAATTTAAGTTAGATTTGACTACAAGATGTGACCACCAACGATTCAACACCAAATGTAGGGAATCGTTATTATAGTTTCTGTTAAAATATTAATTTTTATTATTTGTTATTATTATTTATGACTACAAGTGACTACAAAATGTGACAACAAGATGTGACTATAATTTTCAGTCAAAGTAAATTTTTAACTTAAAACATTTGTCAACAGTAAATGTAGGAAAACTTTATTATTTTTTTGTTATTGATGCAGAAACTGCATTAGAAATTCCAATTGATTTACTAGATCCCATAAGAGTCACTACCTAGAAGATCTATTGTGACCTCTTCATGGACTTTATATCTATAAAAAAGATGTATTTATATCTGTAAGAAATTTCTGATATTTCAAAAATTATAGAAAGAAAAGATAAGAAGAGGAGGTAAGCAAAAACCTCAGTTTTATTTGATGCTTAGTTTAAACAAAAACTTTACTTTGCCCCAACATTTTGCAAGCAATTCATTGACCTCTTTAAGACTTTATACAAACTTAAATCCTAAAGAAACACTGTCCGAAACTATCGTCGCTTTTAATAGTTCTTATAATAATTCGAAAGCAACAGAGGTATGGTGCAGTAATTCTTTAGTTCTCTAAGTTTTCATAAATCTGTAAAGAGGTCAAAGAATGGGTGACAAGGAAAAGTAGAAGAAAAAGTGTTCTTTATTTGAACAAGCTTACACTCGAACCCCTTTCTATCCAATGCACTAACCACTTAGACATAACGGTTAAATTTTTTGGCTTGATTTCTTATAAAAAAGAAGCTGAGAACCATGAAGGGGGCACTGACAGGACACACTTCGATATATATTAACGCTAAAGGACTACTACTGCCTTCTAATCATTTTCGCAAGAGTTGAAAGGACATACTTGTTGCTATTTTAAGAAGAAGGACTATTTGATTTGTCGACAATCAAGTAAATCTGGCCAATAGGACTTTTCAGTGTTGACTTAGATTTGTTAAAAATTAGGTCGGTCAAATGACTTTCTGATAAATCTAAAAAATAATACAAATATTAATCAATAGATCAATAATACTTTTCAGGTTTAACTAAAATTTGTTGAAAATCTGGTCGGTAAAATGACTTTCTCCTAAATATAAAAAATAATTAAAATATATAATAAAAAATTATATAAAAATATGTAAACTCAGAAAAACTAAAAAAACAACAAAAACAAAACAATATCATACAATGTTAATTTCAGTATTTTAAGCTCTCTCTAATTTCAGTATTCAAAGCTCTTTACTTTTCACAAATTTAAAGACAAAATTAGGACTTAAAATACCATCGCCATCAAAAATATATTTGTCAACTGTGATGAAATTAATGGTTGAGCTCAGTAGCGGCTTAACGGGGGGGGCGGAGGGGCGGACCGCCCCGGGCCCCGGGCTGCGGGGGGCCCCCGAGAGAAGCTTGTATATAAAAATTTAAAGTTTTTCAAAACTGAAACTTGTAAAAAACTATTTGCGCTCCACAATGGTTGTTTGTCACTTTTATCAATTGAAAGAGAGACAGTATCGACAATTGACTTTGAAATTGCAATAACAAATTCAGTTCAATAAAAGCAAGAAAACATCCTTTCTAAATAACAATTGTTTGCAAATTTTCAAAAAATTCGAAGATTGCAATATTTAATTTTTAACTTAAAATTTTGTGCAAAATATGCAAATACAAAATTCTAAGTTAAAAATTAAATATCGCAATCTTAGAATTTGCTTGTAAATTAGTGCGAATTACGCAATTATTTAACCTCATTACATTTTGTAGACGTCAAACAAATTTACAGTTACTTTTATTATTTTTATAATTATTGGTTGGATAACAACACATCGTCCCGGAAATCCGGTTTTCTTCTTTGATAGACTCTTTTACGAAAGCAATTCTACGCTCCTTGTAAGTAAGCTACCTGACATATTTTGGTCCTGAAACTTCAAAATTGAAAATTTAGTTAAAAATATGTCTTTCATTTGATACCCATATTTCCATCATTGCACAACCCCATATTTTTGAAAAAATATTTGAAATGTGTATGTCCTTATAATTTTAAAGTCCTTTAAAAAGGACTTTGAGTCAGAAAGTGTAATATTCACTATGCCAGGATACTATAAATGATCTCTAGTTTCACGTCTATATCCAAATTTGGATGGGTCTCGGCAAAAAAAAATTTTTTCGTACAGTGTAATAAATGTAAAGTTGGTGTTTTTACTCACTGCATCATAACTTTGCCATTTTTCCTTCAATTCTATTGATGTTAGGCTTAATATTTGCTCAAGTAATATATTTGCTCAAAAAATATATAATAATAATATATCTTTCATCTTAGATTTTAAAACTAGCGGAGATCATTTCTTTTATCTATAAAAAAATATTCGAAAATTTATGATTTTTTGGTCGAAAAATTCACTTTGTTACAACTTTCCTTTGGGAAAGTTACTTGTCATCTGATTTGAACAATCTATATCACTAAAAAAGCTAAGGTATTATCTTCTTCTTGAACGACGGACAGCTCGTGTTAATCAGAAAATTCTTTCAGGCGATATGTGCTCATAACTGAAACAACAGGAAAAAAACTCGTTTTTCGAAGATTTTTTTAAAACGCTTCTTAAAAAAATTTTTCAGCGGCCAAAGTTAGTCTAGAAAACACTTTATCTATGCACGCGATTGGCCCATTTTTTTTCGAGTAGTGTAATGATGCACTGATCGCAAAACAATCTAATCCTCCTGCTCGTGTTGCTTAAAATAATGGCCAGATCGTAGTAACGAAGCAAGATTTTCTGTTGGTTTTCTTTTAGTTTTAAGATGGCTTTTTGAAATGACGAGTTTTCTCTCCCAAAAGTTTTCCTAATTTCACGAAAGTTTTTATCAAATTCGGAAAGATTTAGTAAGATTATCCTTTTATCCATTTTTCATTTTTTCTCTGGGATTCTATTGCTTTCTATAAAATTTCAAGCACATATACGTTTCAAAATAATTTGTCCTTTTACTGTTCAATTAAAAAAATTAAAAAGGATAACCGGAAATTCCAGTTATTAGTTTTGTACGCAAACTTATTCTGCACCGTTTGTGGGGCCCCTCAGCCGTCGCCGCCCCGGGCCCCCGAGCACCTTAAGCCGCCACTGGTTGAGCTTCCAACATTTAAAGCTTCAGTGCCATTAATGAGAACAAACATTACTCTATAAAAATTTCGAAATTGCATTTTTACACTTTTTCACTAACAAAAATATTTATTGCAAATGGTTCAAATAATGTCATGAAACTTCATAAAAAATTTAATTCAATATTAAAAAAATTCACCAACTTAAAAATACACAAATTTAGTAAAATCTCCTAAACTTTCTTCTAAATAATTCTTCCTGTTAAAGTTTTTCCTAACTAGCTCAAATGTAAAAGTAAATCTACAATTTATTCCGTGTTGTACCATCGCTTGTCTAAACCAGACTGCCTGCTCTACTGTACCCGACGGCCTTTTATTTTATTTTATTTCTGCGGAGCGCGACTCGTTCTCGAACATTGCAGCATTGCCTCGAACCGTCTCTGCCGCAATTCCGTCGAAAAAAAACATGCCCCTAAATGCAGGCACAGCTGTTGCGGCTGACATATGTATGCTCGTTCAGTTGTTGTTGCAGTGCCATATCGGCTATTCTAGAGCGAGATGCATGTTCGTTAGTCTGACTTAATGTTTTAGTATTGAATTCATTCCTATGGCAAAGCTCAAGTCGAACGGATTATGTGAGTAAAAGGATCTGGTTTTGAAAAGAAAATCAGGTATTGCGAATTGGTCTGTATGGTTCTTTTGGATCTGCCACTCCTGACTACCTAATTACCTTTTTATGAAACAATAAACTTATCAACTAACTTCTTTCTTAACTTTCTATGAAACAGTCAATATTTTACTAATTAAATGTGCATTCAAGACACCTGCTTTGTCCAGAATACTAAATAACCCAAAAGCAGATTCATTGTTCCAACTAATGTGAAGATTTTTAATGGTTCATTAACCATTAAGTTTCTCATATTTACAGTCACTTTCAGTTGGCACATTTTCCAAACAAACAGTTGCTTCACTCTTCGAGTTGCTTCTCTTTTCGCTGCCTAAAAAAATTTCAAAGTCACACCAACAATTTTAGCATTTCAAATTTTCCATCAGAGCCGCGCCATGAGCGGCTTCTGTGGTCACACTGAATGTTTGACTCTCGCGCAAAGCGCTCGTATTGTTGTTGTTGCTGTAATGACCACAGGCGGAATTGTGTGTATTTTCATTATGGTGCCATCGCTGGACGGAAAGAATCGCGTTGAATTTGTTGCAAAATTCAGTTTTGAAAAGTTTTCATGTTTTGGTAGTAATCGTTGTTGTTTTTGTTGTTTGCGTTGTAATTGCAAACTTTTGTGATTAAAATTTATAGAGCGACACAGTATTAACAACAACAATCAGAGCATTACAAAAGTTTGCCAAAAAAAACATTATGCCGCTTCGTTGGTATCAACTAAAGTTTTGCCATATTCGGTCGTTATTATTTGCATTAAATAAACATCGATCATATTTAATATTGAGTTAATTAACAACAGCAACCAACAACTGCACCACAACTGCCATCGACACACTGTCAGTGTCTGTGTTGGCTAGGTGTCGAATGCAAAAAAAACGCAAAAATTCGCCATTCCTCCAGTTCGAGAGCGCATTTAGGAATGTTGACTGCTTGCTGGGTTTTGTGGACATTTTTGACATTTTATGCTGCCTACTTGCGAGCTTTGTGCCGCCGTCAACGCCAACAATCGACAACAACAACAACAACAACAACAATCGTCTGCCTGGCACTCGTCTGAAGTGTTGACATTTGCAACCGGTGTCAGGCGCACCGCACGAGCGGCTGCCATGTAATTATTGATGACACTTGGCTTATGGTGTACACCAACATCGACAACAACAACAACAGCAACGACAACATTACAACACCGACAGAGCAATAGGAGCCAAAACAACGGCCATAAATCAGCTGACAAGTCAAATAATATTCCGAGATTATCCGCATTGCATGTTGAGTGCAGTGTTCCGGCGCATGAAAATGCGAGAATTATTGACATTTTATTTGAGTTTGATAAATGGACGCTGTGCTTGAGCTGTGGCCGCTGCCATTAAAATGATTTGAATTATGGTCTGTGCCTCCACCTCCGCCTCTGCCTTCACCACTTCAACTCTAACTTTTTTGTTTGCTGTTTTTGATATATGAAATAATGTGTGATTTCGGTGCAGGTGATGTCGATGACAATTGGGCTGTGCTGTTTTGCTTTCATCGAATTAATTCAGTAGCAATGTCACTGCAATAATTTTTGCTTTTAATTTTGCATTAATTGATTTTTTTATTCAATTCGGTTAATTGAAAAACAGTGATTAATTGCAAATATGGAAATCAGTGATTTAAAATTTATGACTTTTTTTGGAGTATCTGAAATGGGATCAAAAGTGCAGTTTAAATTAATTGAAATTAATATTTGAGTAGTTGGCAGAAATGATTTGTGGAAGAGAAAATTATTAATTTATTAGTTTGGAGACTTTTAAAGGTGATCTTTTGACTCAAAAAAAAGTTCGGTCTCGGTGTTGCAATTACTTAGTAATGAAGGTAAGTATGTGAGGTGGGTTATACTGGCTGTTCCTAAGACCTCTCATAGACTTCGTTCAAGTCCGCAGCGTTACTAGATGAAGTTAAGAGTAATCGTAAAATATATACTTAACTCTACGAACGCTTGTAGAGAACTGTAATAGGTGGTTGGTCTTTATTTTGGACGCCTCCATCAGTCGCCCAATCAGTGAAGTGCCTAAGTAAGCGGCCTCAATAGTCCAGCGGGTAGCGCGCTGGCTTCTCATACCGAGGTCGTAGGTTCGATTCCTAGTTCGGGCTGGAAATAACGCTCATCTACTTCTATCGCTATCCATATGAAGGTAATGAGAATTACAAGAATCGCACACGTGCGCTCTTGGCAGGCAATGGCAAAACTTCCAAATCTGAAAGAAAAAACTGCGAACCGCCTTTTGGATTCCTTTTTAAACTTTAGGTCCCCTTTCCCCCCCCCCCCCCCCCCCTTTTAACTCCGCTTCAATAGTGTGATGTAACAAATATGGAAAAAATACAGTGTAGCATACACATGTCAAAAACGGGTGAAATATGAGGTATCACCCTTCTCTCCTCCCCTATGGTGGAGAGAAGAGTCCAAAGAGTCCCCTATGGTCTAAAATAGACTGAGGGCTATGGAAGACTTGTAGCCTTCCTCTTCTTCCTTGTAGCCCACACTCACATCATATCACATTACATCACATCACATCACATCACATCAAGCCAATCATAATCTTGAGAGCGCGGGGCAGAGGTGGGAGGCATAGAAGATCTTCCACAGTTACACTTACACGGTGTTCGCTGCACTTTGAGGGCCCTAAGGTGGAGCCCACTTAGGCCATAAAAGCCCAATCAATCGAACTTAAGTCCACTCACTCATTGAACCTCTATGAGCTCCTAACGAAGGTTTAGTGGACTGTAAATAGTCCTATTGGACTATTCTGAACTTGCTGAAAAAGAGGAAGATTCCCAGGTGATAGGGTTGGCCATTAATAATTAAATTTGCGTAATGATTACACTCTGATTACAAATAAATCGTAATCTGTAATCATCTTTTTATGATTAAATGATTACTTTGAATAATCAGCCATTTTGGTAAATGTAATCATTAAAAAAAAGTAATCATTAATCAGTAATCAACCGAATAGAATAAAAAAATCATGTAATTATTTTTGAATGATTAATGATTACTTTGTGTAATCAGTAATCATTATTACAAGTAATCATGATTACAAGTAATCAATGACTACAATTATGGCCGCTGCTTTGTTTTTAGAAATAATTGCCTACAAGACTATTGATCTAGCATTTTCCGTCAATTTGATTGTCGATTTGTACGTCCGTCTGGCTGTCTGTACGTCCGTCTGTTCGTTTGTCAACCAGCTGATATGTACTGATATGTAGGATAATTTTTGGAAAAGTTAAGATTTCAAGATAAATTCCACTAATGATGTAAACAGTATTTTAAGAAATATGAAGGTGAATTTTTATGAAAAACTTGTCTGTTTATAAATATTTTCTTTATAAACTCAGCGTCCACAAATGTATAGGCAGGCAAAAATGTAAAATAGAATAAGTAAACCAAAAAGAAGCAACCCTGTTTTCATATCAAAACCTATATAGAAGCGAGAGCGTTTGCAAGAACACCTATCGTAAATACACCTGCATTGATCGTATCATGCTCGGCGTAAGGTGCATTGTTTAACCATTGGAGATCACACTGGGTCAAGCAGACCATACTCCTACTTTAAGCGATTAAACCTGGTCCAAAACTTGTTTTTCTCGCAAATTTTTTGAACTATGTTATAAAATTCACAGGTACCTATAGTATTTACAAATTGCTAAGACAATAATCAAATACACCACGAACTTTTTTAAAGTATGTTACACAATTCATAAGTACCTATCATGTTTAAAAATTATTACAACAATATTCAAAATATAACACAGATTTTTTAAGTTAAACGATTTAAAAGTTGTGGAATTATAGGACCTAATTGACCCAAAGTGTTCCCGATGTTTGAAAAAAATAAGTGTGTTCTCCGAAGGTTAAACAAATTACAAAAATAGGAGACTTTGTTGCATTTCGTGGAATGTAAGTGCCGTTATGTGTAGACCTTACATATCCAAGGGCTTAACATTTCATATTCAAAAACGAAAGTAACTCAGACGTAGTGATTTGTGATTTAATATGGTCCTTATTTTCAACAAGTGGAGCAATGTCTCAAAACTCGTGTTTAAACGTTGAAACTCGCGATATTGAAGATAATAACAACGACATCGAAATGTGTCAATGTCAATTATGTGACCGAAAACCATTTTTAGATGGCAAAATTTTCGAAGTGGATTTAGAAAAGTCCAATAAAACTGGCACTGTATTATTTGCGAAATGTGTTAATTACCAGAATAAGGCTATTCGTGGCAATATAACATCTTCATCTAATTTTGTAACGCATCTGAAAGTACGATTTTAATTATTCAGTTTTATCATTTGACTTATGCAGATCTTCTTTTATTTTTAAACAGAGAATTCATCCAGATTTACTTTCTTCGTATAATGAATACAAAGATTCTAAGCGCATCAAGAAATTAAACACAGGCGAAAATTCGGACTCCGCAGGACAGTGTACATTTTCTCAAAAACAATTTGAGATTAATGTTACACAATTTGTGCTTAATAGTATGGTCCCATTATCAACTGTCGGAAATAAGAGTTTCCGTAAAATCATGGACGGTAAATTGTTTGTGTTTTTAAAAGCATACTTGCTTCCTCACAAATACCAATACTTTAGATTTTCATATATAGCAAGGAACTAGGAATTTGAAGCATACTAGCCGACAGTCTCTTATAAGGCGAATATATAAAATTCACGAGGACGATACTTTCAATATTATAAATGATTTAAGTAACATCGCGGTGTACGTATCAACAACAGCAGATATTTGGTCAAGTTCGACTAAAAGTTTTCTTGGCGTAACTGCACATTGGGTATGATATATATAATTGGTTTTCGTTTTTTTTCTCAGTTATTCAGGAGACATATGGCTATGTTTTCCCGAGTAAAATTGATCGAATTCGATTAATATTTCTTGAAGAAGTCTTACCAACAAGTTTGAAAAAGCAACAACCTCAAGGTCGTTCTAAAGTCGCGAGTGTGATGACTTTTAATTTCCAAAACTGTATCTTACAAGATAAAGCATGTATCAATGAAATAAAAAAAAAATTACTGGATTATCTCAAGTAGTTCCTTCGCAATTTACTCCGAAAAATATACTTAAATTTTCAGCTCGTAACCAGAAGACCCCCTTAAGATACGAAAAGTAGAAGTAAGCAATCTTATATATTGCACACCACTGCATACAGCATTGCGTACAGCAATCCAAAAAAGGTTTTCGGATTTTTTTGAAATCGAAGGACGTGGTCGCGATGCTGCTGTCGCAGCTGCTATTCACCCATCATTTAAACTTCGATGGCTTAATAGTTTCCCAGTTGAACTGCGCGAAAAAATTAAAGAGATTGTCCTGCAAGCCGCCAAAAAAATAAAAGGTTTAGAAGGCCGAAGGATACAAAATGAAAATCTTGACGATTTTTACGAATTTGAAAACATCACAAACGTCAATGATTCGCAAGCAATCAGTATCGACACCGATATTGCCATTTTGGAATATCTTAATAAGCCTTGTTCGAAAGACTTGCACCAAATAAAAGCACATCCCTTGGTTAAGGAAATGTTTCTATTATATAATACAACTCTGCAAGCCCGCCCAACCTTCTTGCGTGGGTGCCCCGTACACAGCTATCCGTAAGAACACCAATCATGGTTCTCATATGTTGTTTTTTTTAGTGGGAGCAAATCCCTACTAAAGTGTAAGTTTAAGGTGGGCAAACTGGCGTACAGTTAATCCTGTGTGGCCTTCAGCCCACCTTATTTTAATTTCTTGAATGTAGCTTGT
>CAVLFC010000020.1:0-102700 GCA_963668005.1 Melieria crassipennis | reverse complement strand
AAGCTAGGTTTTAAGGGTATTACTTTTAAAATAAACATATAAATTCATATTTTACAAGCATTTTGATATCGATTTTGCAGTAGGCAGCCATTTAATGTCACTCTTGCGCATCGATCTGTTCATGATTGCCGAATAGTAATGGAATTATTGATTTAATTTGATAAAGCTGCAACCTTTAACTACATTTTAAGGGGTTTTTATTGAGGTAACCATACGCGTTTGGATTTTAAGCTAGGTTTTAAGGGTATTACTTTTAAAATAAACATATAAATTCATATTTTACAAGCATTTTGATATCGATTTTGCAGTAGGCAGCCATTTAATGTCACTCTTGCGCATCGATCTGTTCATGATTGCCGAATAGTAATGGAATTATTGATTTAATTTGATAAAGCTGCAACCTTTAGCTACATTTTAAGGGGTTTTTATTAAGGTAACCATACGCGTTTGGATTTTAAGCTAGGTTGTAAGGGTATTACTTTTAAAATAAACATATAAATTCATATTTTACAAGCATTTTTATATCGATTTTGCAGTAGGCAGCCATTTAATGTCACTCTTGCGCATCGATCTGTTCATGATTGCCGAATAGTAATGGAATTATTGATTTAATTTGATAAAGCTGCAACCTTTAGCTACATTTTAAGGGGTTTCTATTAAGGTAACCATACGCGTTTGGATTTTAAGCTAGGTTTTAAGGGTATTACTTTTAAAATAAACATATAAATTCATATTTTACAAGCATTTTGATATCGATTTTGCAGTAGGCAGCCATTTAATGTCACTCTTGCGCATCGATCTGTTAATGATTCCCGAATAGTAATGGAATTATTGATTTAATTTGATAAAGCTGCAACCTTTAGCTACATTTTAAGGGGTTTTTATTAAGGTAACCATACGCGTTTGGATTTTAAGCTAGGTTTTAAGGGTATTGCTTTTAAAATAAACATATAAATTCATATTTTACAAGCATTTTGATATCGATTTTGCAGTAGGCAGCCATTTAATGTCACTCTTGCGCATCGATCTGTTCATGATTGCCGAATAGTAATGGAATTATTGATTTAATTTGATAAAGCTGCAACCTTTAGCTACATTTTAAGGGGTTTTTATTAAGGTAACCATACGCGTTTGGATTTTAAGCTAGGTTTTAAGGGTATTACTTTTAAAATAAACATATAAATTCATATTTTACAAGCATTTTGATATCGATTTTGCAGTAGGCAGCCATTTAATGTCACTCTTGCGCATCGATCTGTTCATGATTGCCGAATAGTAATGGAATTATTGATTTAATTTGATAAAGCTGCAACCTTTAGCTACATTTTAAGGGGGTTTTATTAAGGTAACCATACGCGTTTGGATTTTAAGCTAGGTTTTAAGGGTATTACTTTTAAAATAAACATATAAATTCATATTTTACAAGCATTTTGATATCGATTTTGCAGTAGGCAGCCATTTAATGTCACTCTTGCGCATCGATCTGTTCATGATTGCCGAATAGTAATGGAATTATTGATTTAATTTGATAAAGCTGCAACCTTTAGCTACATTTTAAGGGGTTTCTATTAAGGTAACCATACGCGTTTGGATTTTAAGCTAGGTTTTAAGGGTATTACTTTTAAAATAAACATATAAATTCATATTTTACAAGCATTTTGATATCGATTTTGCAGTAGGCAGCCATTTAATGTCACTCTTGCGCATCGATCTGTTCATGATTGCCGAATAGTAATGGAATTATTGATTTAATTTGATAAAGCTGCAACCTTTAGCTACATTTTAAGGGGTTTTTATTGAGGTAACCATACGCGTTTGGATTTTAAGCTAGGTTTTAAGGGTATTACTTTTAAAATAAACATATAAATTCATATTTTACAAGCATTTTGATATCGATTTTGCAGTAGGCAGCCATTTAATGTCACTCTTGCGCATCGATCTGTTCATGATTGCCGAATAGTAATGGAATTATTGATTTAATTTGATAAAGCTGCAACCTTTAGCTACATTTTAAGGGGTTTCTATTAAGGTAACCATACGCGTTTGGATTTTAAGCTAGGTTTTAAGGGTATTACTTTTAAAATAAACATATAAATTCATATTTTACAAGCATTTTGATATCGATTTTGCAGTAGGCAGCCATTTAATGTCACTCTTGCGCATCGATCTGTTCATGATTGCCGAATAGTAATGGAATTATTGATTTAATTTGATAAAGCTGCAACCTTTAGCTACATTTTAAGGGGTTTCTATTAAGGTAACCATACGCGTTTGGATTTTAAGCTAGGTTTTAAGGGTATTACTTTTAAAATAAACATATAAATTCATATTTTACAAGCATTTTGATATCGATTTTGCAGTAGGCAGCCATTTAATGTCACTCTTGCGCATCGATCTGTTCATGATTGCCGAATGGTAATGGAATTATTGATTTAATTTGATAAAGCTGCAACCTTTAGCTACATTTTAAGGGGTTTTTATTAAGGTAACCATACGCGTTTGGATTTTAAGCTAGGTTTTAAGGGTATTACTTTTAAAATAAACATATAAATTCATATTTTACAAGCATTTTGATATCGATTTTGCAGTAGGCAGCCATTTAATGTCACTCTTGCGCATCGATCTGTTCATGATTGCCGAATAGTAATGGAATTATTGATTTAATTTGATAAAGCTGCAACCTTTAGCTACATTTTAAGGGGTTTTTATTAAGGTAACCATACGCGTTTGGATTTTAAGCTAGGTTTTAAGGGTATTACTTTTAAAATAAACATATAAATTCATATTTTACAAGCATTTTGATATCGATTTTGCAGTAGGCAGCCATTTAATGTCACTCTTGCGCATCGATCTGTTCATGATTGCCGAATAGTAATGGAATTATTGATTTAATTTGATAAAGCTGCAACCTTTAGCTACATTTTAAGGGGTTTCTATTAAGGTAACCATACGCGTTTGGATTTTAAGCTAGGTTTTAAGGGTATTACTTTTAAAATAAACATATAAATTCATATTTTACAAGCATTTTGATATCGATTTTGCAGTAGGCAGCCATTTAATGTCACTCTTGCGCATCGATCTGTTCATGATTGCCGAATAGTAATGGAATTATTGATTTAATTTGATAAAGCTGCAACCTTTAGCTACATTTTAAGGGGTTTTTATTAAGGTAACCATACGCGTTTGGATTTTAAGCTAGGTTTTAAGGGTATTACTTTTAAAATAAACATATAAATTCATATTTTACAAGCATTTTGATATCGATTTTGCAGTAGGCAGCCATTTAATGTCACTCTTGCGCATCGATTTGTTCATGATTGCCGAATAGTAATGGAATTATTGATTTAATTTGATAAAGCTGCAACCTTTAGCTACATTTTAAGGGGTTTTTATTAAGGTAACCATACGCGTTTGGATTTTAAGCTAGGTTTTAAGGGTATTACTTTTAAAATAAACATATAAATTCATATTTTACAAGCATTTTGATATCGATTTTGCAGTAGGCAGCCATTTAATGTCACTCTTGCGCATCGATCTGTTCATGATTGCCGAATAGTAATGGAATTATTGATTTAATTTGATAAAGCTGCAACCTTTAGCTACATTTTAAGGGGTTTCTATTAAGGTAACCATACGCGTTTGGATTTTAAGGGTATTACTTTTAAAATAAACATATAAATTCATATTTTACAAGCATTTTGATATCGATTTTGCAGTAGGCAGCCATTTAATGTCACTCTTGCGCATCGATCTGTTCATGATTGCCGAATAGTAATGGAATTATTGATTTAATTTGATAAAGCCGCAACCTTTAGCTACATTTTAAGGGGTTTTTATTGAGGTAACCATACGCGTTTGGATTTTAAGCTAGGTTTTAAGGGTATTACTTTTAAAATAAACATATAAATTCATATTTTACAAGCATTTTGATATCGATTTTGCAGTAGGCAGCCATTTAATGTCACTCTTGCGCATCGATCTGTTCATGATTGCCGAATAGTAATGGAATTATTGATTTAATTTGATAAAGCTGCAACCTTTAGCTACATTTTAAGGGGTTTTTATTAAGGTAACCATACGCGTTTGGATTTTAAGCTAGGTTTTAAGGGTATTACTTTTAAAATAAACATATAAATTCATATTTTACAAGCATTTTGATATCGATTTTGCAGTAGGCAGCCATTTAATGTCACTCTTGCGCATCGATCTGTTCATGATTGCCGAATAGTAATGGAATTATTGATTTAATTTGATAAAGCTGCAACCTTTAGCTACATTTTAAGGGGTTTTTATTAAGGTAACCATACGCGTTTGGATTTTAAGCTAGGTTTTAAGGGTATTACTTTTAAAATAAACATATAAATTCATATTTTACAAGCATTTTGATATCGATTTTGCAGTAGGCAGCCATTTAATGTCACTCTTGCGCATCGATCTGTTCATGATTGCCGAATAGTAATGGAATTATTGATTTAATTTGATAAAGCTGCAACCTTTAACTACATTTTAAGGGGTTTCTATTAAGGTAACCATACGCGTTTGGATTTTAAGCTAGGTTTTAAGGGTATTACTTTTAAAATAAACATATAAATTCATATTTTACAAGCATTTTGATATCGATTTTGCAGTAGGCAGCCATTTAATGTCACTCTTGCGCATCGATCTGTTCATGATTGCCGAATAGTAATGGAATTATTGATTTAATTTGATAAAGCTGCAACCTTTAGCTACATTTTAAGGGGTTTTTATTGAGGTAACCATACGCGTTTGGATTTTAAGCTAGGTTTTAAGGGTATTACTTTTAAAATAAACATATAAATTCATATTTTACAAGCATTTTGATATCGATTTTGCAGTAGGCAGCCATTTAATGTCACTCTTGCGCATCGATCTGTTCATGATTGCCGAATAGTAATGGAATTATTGATTTAATTTGATAAAGCTGCAACCTTTAGCTACATTTTAAGGGGTTTTTATTAAGGTAACCATACGCGTTTGGATTTTAAGCTAGGTTTTAAGGGTATTACTTTTAAAATAAACATATAAATTCATATTTTACAAGCATTTTGATATCGATTTTGCAGTAGGCAGCCATTTAATGTCACTCTTGCGCATCGATCTGTTCATGATTGCCGAATAGTAATGGAATTATTGATTTAATTTGATAAAGCTGCAACCTTTAGCTACATTTTAAGGGGTTTCTATTAAGGTAACCATACGCGTTTGGATTTTAAGCTAGGTTTTAAGGGTATTACTTTTAAAATAAACATATAAATTCATATTTTACAAGCATTTTGATATCGATTTTGCAGTAGGCAGCCATTTAATGTCACTCTTGCGCATCGATCTGTTCATGATTGCCGAATAGTAATGGAATTATTGATTTAATTTGATAAAGCTGCAACCTTTAGCTACATTTTAAGGGGTTTCTATTAAGGTAACCATACGCGTTTGGATTTTAAGCTAGGTTTTAAGGGTATTACTTTTAAAATAAACATATAAATTCATATTTTACAAGCATTTTGATATCGATTTTGCAGTAGGCAGCCATTTAATGTCACTCTTGCGCATCGATCTGTTCATGATTGCCGAATAGTAATGGAATTATTGATTTAATTTGATAAAGCTGCAACCTTTAACTACATTTTAAGGGGTTTTTATTGAGGTAACCATACGCGTTTGGATTTTAAGCTAGGTTTTAAGGGTATTACTTTTAAAATAAACATATAAATTCATATTTTACAAGCATTTTGATATCGATTTTGCAGTAGGCAGCCATTTAATGTCACTCTTGCGCATCGATCTGTTCATGATTGCCGAATAGTAATGGAATTATTGATTTAATTTGATAAAGCTGCAACCTTTAGCTACATTTTAAGGGGTTTTTATTAAGGTAATCATACGCGTTTGGATTTTAAGCTAGGTTGTAAGGGTATTACTTTTAAAATAAACATATAAATTCATATTTTACAAGCATTTTTATATCGATTTTGCAGTAGGCAGCCATTTAATGTCACTCTTGCGCATCGATCTGTTCATGATTGCCGAATAGTAATGGAATTATTGATTTAATTTGATAAAGCTGCAACCTTTAGCTACATTTTAAGGGGTTTTTATTAAGGTAACCATACGCGTTTGGATTTTAAGCTAGGTTTTAAGGGTATTACTTTTAAAATAAACATATAAATTCATATTTTACAAGCATTTTGATATCGATTTTGCAGTAGGCAGCCATTTAATGTCACTCTTGCGCATCGATCTGTTAATGATTGCCGAATAGTAATGGAATTATTGATTTAATTTGATAAAGCTGCAACCTTTAGCTATATTTTAAGGGGTTTTTATTAAGGTAACCATACGCGTTTGGATTTTAAGCTAGGTTTTAAGGGTATTACTTTTAAAATAAACATATAAATTCATATTTTACAAGCATTTTGATATCGATTTTGCAGTAGGCAGCCATTTAATGTCACTCTTGCGCATCGATCTGTTCATGATTGCCGAATAGTAATGGAATTATTGATTTAATTTGATAAAGCTGCAACCTTTAGCTACATTTTAAGGGGTTTTTATTAAGGTAACCATACGCGTTTGGATTTTAAGCTAGGTTTTAAGGGTATTACTTTTAAAATAAACATATAAATTCATATTTTACAAGCATTTTGATATCGATTTTGCAGTAGGCAGCCATTTAATGTCACTCTTGCGCATCGATCTGTTCATGATTGCCGAATAGTAATGGAATTATTGATTTAATTTGATAAAGCTGCAACCTTTAGCTACATTTTAAGGGGTTTTTATTAAGGTAACCATACGCGTTTGGATTTTAAGCTAGGTTTTAAGGGTATTACTTTTAAAATAAACATATAAATTCATATTTTACAAGCATTTTGATATCGATTTTGCAGTAGGCAGCCATTTAATGTCACTCTTGCGCATCGATCTGTTCATGATTGCCGAATAGTAATGGAATTATTGATTTAATTTGATAAAGCTGCAACCTTTAGCTACATTTTAAGGGGTTTCTATTAAGGTAACCATACGCGTTTGGATTTTAAGCTAGGTTTTAAGGGTATTACTTTTAAAATAAACATATAAATTCATATTTTACAAGCATTTTGATATCGATTTTGCAGTAGGCAGCCATTTAATGTCACTCTTGCGCATCGATCTGTTCATGATTGCCGAATAGTAATGGAATTATTGATTTAATTTGATAAAGCTGCAACCTTTAGCTACATTTTAAGGGGTTTCTATTAAGGTAACCATACGCGTTTGGATTTTAAGCTAGGTTTTAAGGGTATTACTTTTAAAATAAACATATAAATTCATATTTTACAAGCATTTTGATATCGATTTTGCAGTAGGCAGCCATTTAATGTCACTCTTGCGCATCGATCTGTTCATGATTGCCGAATAGTAATGGAATTATTGATTTAATTTGATAAAGCTGCAACCTTTAGCTACATTTTAAGGGGTTTTTATTAAGGTAACCATACGCGTTTGGATTTTAAGCTAGGTTTTAAGGGTATTACTTTTAAAATAAACATATAAATTCATATTTTACAAGCATTTTGATATCGATTTTGCAGTAGGCAGCCATTTAATGTCACTCTTGCGCATCGATCTGTTCATGATTGCCGAATAGTAATGGAATTATTGATTTAATTTGATAAAGCTGCAACCTTTAGCTACATTTTAAGGGGTTTTTATTAAGGTAACCATACGCGTTTGGATTTTAAGCTAGGTTTTAAGGGTATTACTTTTAAAATAAACATATAAATTCATATTTTACAAGCATTTTGATATCGATTTTGCAGTAGGCAGCCATTTAATGTCACTCTTGCGCATCGATCTGTTCATGATTGCCGAATAGTAATGGAATTATTGATTTAATTTGATAAAGCTGCAACCTTTAGCTACATTTTAAGGGGTTTCTATTAAGGTAACCATACGCGTTTGGATTTTAAGCTAGGTTTTAAGGGTATTACTTTTAAAATAAACATATAAATTCATATTTTACAAGCATTTTGATATCGATTTTGCAGTAGGCAGCCATTTAATGTCACTCTTGCGCATCGATCTGTTCATGATTGCCGAATAGTAATGGAATTATTGATTTAATTTGATAAAGCTGCAACCTTTAGCTACATTTTAAGGGGTTTTTATTAAGGTAACCATACGCGTTTGGATTTTAAGCTATGTTTTAAGGGTATTACTTTTAAAATAAACATATAAATTCATATTTTACAAGCATTTTGATATCGATTTTGCAGTAGGCAGCCATTTAATGTCACTCTTGCGCATCGATCTGTTCATGATTGCCGAATAGTAATGGAATTATTGATTTAATTTGATAAAGCTGCAACCTTTAGCTACATTTTAAGGGGTTTCTATTAAGGTAACCATACGCGTTTGGATTTTAAGCTAGGTTTTAAGGGTATTACTTTTAAAATAAACATATAAATTCATATTTTACAAGCATTTTGATATCGATTTTGCAGTAGGCAGCCATTTAATGTCACTCTTGCGCATCGATCTGTTCATGATTGCCGAATAGTAATGGAATTATTGATTTAATTTGATAAAGCTGCAACCTTTAGCTACATTTTAAGGGGTTTTTATTGAGGTAACCATACGCGTTTGGATTTTAAGCTAGGTTTTAAGGGTATTACTTTTAAAATAAACATATAAATTCATATTTTACAAGCATTTTGATATCGATTTTGCAGTAGGCAGCCATTTAATGTCACTCTTGCGCATCGATCTGTTCATGATTGCCGAATAGTAATGGAATTATTGATTTAATTTGATAAAGCTGCAACCTTTAGCTACATTTTAAGGGGTTTCTATTAAGGTAACCATACGCGTTTGGATTTTAAGCTAGGTTTTAAGGGTATTACTTTTAAAATAAACATATAAATTCATATTTTACAAGCATTTTGATATCGATTTTGCAGTAGGCAGCCATTTAATGTCACTCTTGCGCATCGATCTGTTCATGATTGCCGAATAGTAATGGAATTATTGATTTAATTTGATAAAGCTGCAACCTTTAGCTACATTTTAAGGGGTTTTTATTAAGGTAACCATACGCGTTTGGATTTTAAGCTATGTTTTAAGGGTATTACTTTTAAAATAAACATATAAATTCATATTTTACAAGCATTTTGATATCGATTTTGCAGTAGGCAGCCATTTAATGTCACTCTTGCGCATCGATCTGTTCATGATTGCCGAATAGTAATGGAATTATTGATTTAATTTGATAAAGCTGCAACCTTTAGCTACATTTTAAGGGGGTTTCTATTAAGGTAACCATACGCGTTTGGATTTTAAGCTAGGTTTTAAGGGTATTACTTTTAAAATAAACATATAAATTCATATTTTACAAGCATTTTGATATCGATTTTGCAGTAGGCAGCCATTTAATGTCACTCTTGCGCATCGATCTGTTCATGATTGCCGAATAGTAATGGAATTATTGATTTAATTTGATAAAGCTGCAACCTTTAGCTACATTTTAAGGGGTTTTTATTAAGGTAACCATACGCGTTTGGATTTTAAGCTAGGTTTTAAGGGTATTACTTTTAAAATAAACATATAAATTCATATTTTACAAGCATTTTGATATCGATTTTGCAGTAGGCAGCCATTTAATGTCACTCTTGCGCATCGATCTGTTCATGATTGCCGAATAGTAATGGAATTATTGATTTAATTTGATAAAGCTGCAACCTTTAGCTACATTTTAAGGGGTTTTTATTAAGGTAACCATACGCGTTTGGATTTTAAGCTAGGTTGTAAGGGTATTACTTTTAAAATAAACATATAAATTCATATTTTACAAGCATTTTTATATCGATTTTGCAGTAGGCAGCCATTTAATGTCACTCTTGCGCATCGATCTGTTCATGATTGCCGAATAGTAATGGAATTATTGATTTAATTTGATAAAGCTGCAACCTTTAGCTACATTTTAAGGGGTTTCTATTAAGGTAACCATACGCGTTTGGATTTTAAGCTAGGTTTAAGGGTATTACTTTTAAAATAAACATATAAATTCATATTTTACAAGCATTTTGATATCGATTTTGCAGTAGGCAGCCATTTAATGTCACTCTTGCGCATCGATCTGTTAATGATTGCCGAATAGTAATGGAATTATTGATTTAATTTGATAAAGCTGCAACCTTTAGCTACATTTTAAGGGGTTTTTATTAAGGTAACCATACGCGTTTGGATTTTAAGCTAGGTTTTAAGGGTATTACTTTTAAAATAAACATATAAATTCATATTTTACAAGCATTTTGATATCGATTTTGCAGTAGGCAGCCATTTAATGTCACTCTTGCGCATCGATCTGTTCATGATTGCCGAATAGTAATGGAATTATTGATTTAATTTGATAAAGCTGCAACCTTTAGCTACATTTTAAGGGGTTTTTATTAAGGTAACCATACGCGTTTGGATTTTAAGCTAGGTTTTAAGGGTATTACTTTTAAAATAAACATATAAATTCATATTTTACAAGCATTTTGATATCGATTTTGCAGTAGGCAGCCATTTAATGTCACTCTTGCGCATCGATCTGTTCATGATTGCCGAATAGTAATGGAATTATTGATTTAATTTGATAAAGCTGCAACCTTTAGCTACATTTTAAGGGGTTTTTATTAAGGTAACCATACGCGTTTGGATTTTAAGCTAGGTTTTAAGGGTATTACTTTTAAAATAAATATATAAATTCATATTTTACAAGCATTTTGATATCGATTTTGCAGTAGGCAGCCATTTAATGTCACTCTTGCGCATCGATCTGTTCATGATTGCCGAATAGTAATGGAATTATTGATTTAATTTGATAAAGCTGCAACCTTTAGCTACATTTTAAGGGGTTTCTATTAAGGTAACCATACGCGTTTGGATTTTAAGCTAGGTTTTAAGGGTATTACTTTTAAAGTAAACATATAAATTCATATTTTACAAGCATTTTGATATCGATTTTGCAGTAGGCAGCCATTTAATGTCACTCCTGCGCATCGATCTGTTCATGATTGCCGAATAGTAATGGAATTATTGATTTAATTTGATAAAGCTGCAACCTTTAGCTACATTTTAAGGGGTTTCTATTAAGGTAACCATACGCGTTTGGATTTTAAGCTAGGTTTTAAGGGTATTACTTTTAAAATAAACATATAAATTCATATTTTACAAGCATTTTGATATCGATTTTGCAGTAGGCAGCCATTTAATGTCACTCTTGCGCATCGATCTGTTCATGATTGCCGAATAGTAATGGAATTATTGATTTAATTTGATAAAGCTGCAACCTTTAGCTACATTTTAAGGGGTTTTTATTAAGGTAACCATACGCGTTTGGATTTTAAGCTAGGTTTTAAGGGTATTACTTTTAAAATAAACATATAAATTCATATTTTACAAGCATTTTGATATCGATTTTGCAGTAGGCAGCCATTTAATGTCACTCTTGCGCATCGATCTGTTCATGATTGCCGAATAGTAATGGAATTATTGATTTAATTTGATAAAGCTGCAACCTTTAGCTACATTTTAAGGGGTTTTTATTAAGGTAACCATACGCGTTTGGATTTTAAGCTAGGTTTTAAGGGTATTACTTTTAAAATAAACATATAAATTCATATTTTACAAGCATTTTGATATCGATTTTGCAGTAGGCAGCCATTTAATGTCACTCTTGCGCATCGATCTGTTCATGATTGCCGAATAGTAATGGAATTATTGATTTAATTTGATAAAGCTGCAACCTTTAGCTACATTTTAAGGGGTTTTTATTAAGGTAACCATACGCGTTTGGATTTTAAGCTAGGTTTTAAGGGTATTACTTTTAAAATAAACATATAAATTCATATTTTACAAGCATTTTGATATCGATTTTGCAGTAGGCAGCCATTTAATGTCACTCTTGCGCATCGATCTGTTCATGATTGCCGAATAGTAATGGAATTATTGATTTAATTTGATAAAGCTGCAACCTTTAGCTACATTTTAAGGGGTTTTTATTAAGGTAACCATACGCGTTTGGATTTTAAGCTAGGTTTTAAGGGTATTACTTTTAAAATAAATATATAAATTCATATTTTACAAGCATTTTGATATCGATTTTGCAGTAGGCAGCCATTTAATGTCACTCTTGCGCATCGATCTGTTCATGATTGCCGAATAGTAATGGAATTATTGATTTAATTTGATAAAGCTGCAACCTTTAGCTACATTTTAAGGGGTTTCTATTAAGGTAACCATACGCGTTTGGATTTTAAGCTAGGTTTTAAGGGTATTACTTTTAAAATAAACATATAAATTCATATTTTACAAGCATTTTGATATCGATTTTGCAGTAGGCAGCCATTTAATGTCACTCCTGCGCATCGATCTGTTCATGATTGCCGAATAGTAATGGAATTATTGATTTAATTTGATAAAGCTGCAACCTTTAGCTACATTTTAAGGGGTTTCTATTAAGGTAACCATACGCGTTTGGATTTTAAGCTAGGTTTTAAGGGTATTACTTTTAAAATAAACATATAAATTCATATTTTACAAGCATTTTGATATCGATTTTGCAGTAGGCAGCCATTTAATGTCACTCTTGCGCATCGATCTGTTCATGATTGCCGAATAGTAATGGAATTATTGATTTAATTTGATAAAGCTGCAACCTTTAGCTACATTTTAAGGGGTTTTTATTAAGGTAACCATACGCGTTTGGATTTTAAGCTAGGTTTTAAGGGTATTACTTTTAAAATAAACATATAAATTCATATTTTACAAGCATTTTGATATCGATTTTGCAGTAGGCAGCCATTTAATGTCACTCTTGCGCATCGATCTGTTCATGATTGCCGAATAGTAATGGAATTATTGATTTAATTTGATAAAGCTGCAACCTTTAGCTACATTTTAAGGGGTTTTTATTAAGGTAACCATACGCGTTTGGATTTTAAGCTAGGTTTTAAGGGTATTACTTTTAAAATAAACATATAAATTCATATTTTACAAGCATTTTGATATCGATTTTGCAGTAGGCAGCCATTTAATGTCACTCTTGCGCATCGATCTGTTCATGATTGCCGAATAGTAATGGAATTATTGATTTAATTTGATAAAGCTGCAACCTTTAGCTACATTTTAAGGGGTTTTTATTAAGGTAACCATACGCGTTTGGATTTTAAGCTAGGTTTTAAGGGTATTACTTTTAAAATAAACATATAAATTCATATTTTACAAGCATTTTGATATCGATTTTGCAGTAGGCAGCCATTTAATGTCACTCTTGCGCATCGATCTGTTCATGATTGCCGAATAGTAATGGAATTATTGATTTAATTTGATAAAGCTGCAACCTTTAGCTACATTTTAAGGGGTTTCTATTAAGGTAACCATACGCGTTTGGATTTTAAGCTAGGTTTTAAGGGTATTACTTTTAAAATAAACATATAAATTCATATTTTACAAGCATTTTGATATCGATTTTGCAGTAGGCAGCCATTTAATGTCACTCTTGCGCATCGATCTGTTCATGATTGCCGAATAGTAATGGAATTATTGATTTAATTTGATAAAGCTGCAACCTTTAGCTACATTTTAAGGGGTTTTTATTGAGGTAACCATACGCGTTTGGATTTTAAGCTAGGTTTTAAGGGTATTACTTTTAAAATAAACATATAAATTCATATTTTACAAGCATTTTGATATCGATTTTGCAGTAGGCAGCCATTTAATGTCACTCTTGCGCATCGATCTGTTCATGATTGTCGAATAGTAATGGAATTATTGATTTAATTTGATAAAGCTGCAACCTTTAGCTACATTTTAAGGGGTTTTTATTAAGGTAACCATACGCGTTTGGATTTTAAGCTAGGTTTTAAGGGTATTACTTTTAAAATAAACATATAAATTCATATTTTACAAGCATTTTGATATCGATTTTGCAGTAGGCAGCCATTTAATGTCACTCTTGCGCATCGATCTGTTCATGATTGCCGAATAGTAATGGAATTATTGATTTAATTTGATAAAGCTGCAACCTTTAGCTACATTTTAAGGGGTTTCTATTAAGGTAACCATACGCGTTTGGATTTTAAGCTAGGTTTTAAGGGTATTA
Organism: Melieria crassipennis; assembly: GCA_963668005.1. Taxonomy (NCBI): domain Eukaryota; kingdom Metazoa; phylum Arthropoda; class Insecta; order Diptera; family Ulidiidae; genus Melieria; species Melieria crassipennis. The sequence continues at coordinate 88,554 of CAVLFC010000020.1, read as the reverse complement.
CTTTTAAAATAAACATATAAATTCATATTTTACAAGCATTTTGATATCGATTTTGCAGTAGGCAGCCATTTAATGTCACTCTTGCGCATCGATCTGTTCATGATTGCCGAATAGTAATGGAATTATTGATTTAATTTGATAAAGCTGCAACCTTTAGCTACATTTTAAGGGGTTTTTATTAAGGTAACCATACGCGTTTGGATTTTAAGCTAGGTTTTAAGGGTATTACTTTTAAAATAAACATATAAATTCATATTTTACAAGCATTTTGATATCGATTTTGCAGTAGGCAGCCATTTAATGTCACTCTTGCGCATCGATCTGTTCATGATTGCCGAATAGTAATGGAATTATTGATTTAATTTGATAAAGCTGCAACCTTTAGCTACATTTTAAGGGGTTTTTATTAAGGTAACCATACGCGTTTGGATTTTAAGCTAGGTTTTAAGGGTATTACTTTTAAAATAAACATATAAATTCATATTTTACAAGCATTTTGATATCGATTTTGCAGTAGGCAGCCATTTAATGTCACTCTTGCGCATCGATCTGTTCATGATTGCCGAATAGTAATGGAATTATTGATTTAATTTGATAAAGCTGCAACCTTTAGCTACATTTTAAGGGGTTTTTATTAAGGTAACCATACGCGTTTGGATTTTAAGCTAGGTTTTAAGGGTATTACTTTTAAAATAAACATATAAATTCATATTTTACAAGCATTTTGATATCGATTTTGCAGTAGGCAGCCATTTAATGTCACTCTTGCGCATCGATCTGTTCATGATTGCCGAATAGTAATGGAATTATTGATTTAATTTGATAAAGCTGCAACCTTTAGCTACATTTTAAGGGGTTTCTATTAAGGTAACCATACGCGTTTGGATTTTAAGCTAGGTTTTAAGGGTATTACTTTTAAAATAAACATATAAATTCATATTTTACAAGCATTTTGATATCGATTTTGCAGTAGGCAGCCATTTAATGTCACTCTTGCGCATCGATCTGTTCATGATTGTCGAATAGTAATGGAATTATTGATTTAATTTGATAAAGCTGCAACCTTTAGCTACATTTTAAGGGGTTTTTATTAAGGTAACCATACGCGTTTGGATTTTAAGCTAGGTTTTAAGGGTAATACTTTTAAAATAAACATATAAATTCATATTTTACAAGCATTTTGATATCGATTTTGCAGTAGGCAGCCATTTAATGTCACTCTTGCGCATCGATCTGTTCATGATTGCCGAATAGTAATGGAATTATTGATTTAATTTGATAAAGCTGCAACCTTTAGCTACATTTTAAGGGGTTTTTATTAAGGTAACCATACGCGTTTGGATTTTAAGCTAGGTTTTAAGGGTATTACTTTTAAAATAAACATATAAATTCATATTTTACAAGCATTTTGATATCGATTTTGCAGTAGGCAGCCATTTAATGTCACTCTTGCGCATCGATCTGTTCATGATTGCCGAATAGTAATGGAATTATTGATTTAATTTGATAAAGCTGCAACCTTTAGCTACATTTTAAGGGGTTTTTATTAAGGTAACCATACGCGTTTGGATTTTAAGCTAGGTTTTAAGGGTATTACTTTTAAAATAAACATATAAATTCATATTTTACAAGCATTTTGATATCGATTTTGCAGTAGGCCGCCATTTAATGTCACTCTTGCGCATCGATCTGTTCATGATTGCCGAATAGTAATGGAATTATTGATTTAATTTGATAAAGCTGCAACCTTTAGCTACATTTTAAGGGGTTTTTATTAAGGTAACCATACGCGTTTGGATTTTAAGCTAGGTTTTAAGGGTATTACTTTTAAAATAAACATATAAATTCATATTTTACAAGCATTTTGATATCGATTTTGCAGTAGGCAGCCATTTAATGTCACTCTTGCGCATCGATCTGTTCATGATTGCCGAATAGTAATGGAATTATTGATTTAATTTGATAAAGCTGCAACCTTTAGCTACATTTTAAGGGGTTTCTATTAAGGTAACCATACGCGTTTGGATTTTAAGCTAGGTTTTAAGGGTATTACTTTTAAAATAAACATATAAATTCATATTTTACAAGCATTTTGATATCGATTTTGCAGTAGGCAGCCATTTAATGTCACTCTTGCGCATCGATCTGTTCATGATTGCCGAATAGTAATGGAATTATTGATTTAATTTGATAAAGCTGCAACCTTTAGCTACATTTTAAGGGGTTTTTATTAAGGTAACCATACGCGTTTGGATTTTAAGCTAGGTTTTAAGGGTATTACTTTTAAAATAAACATATAAATTCATATTTTACAAGCATTTTGATATCGATTTTGCAGTAGGCAGCCATTTAATGTCACTCTTGCGCATCGATCTGTTCATGATTGCCGAATAGTAATGGAATTATTGATTTAATTTGATAAAGCTGCAACCTTTAGCTACATTTTAAGGGGTTTTTATTAAGGTAACCATACGCGTTTGGATTTTAAGCTAGGTTTTAAGGGTATTACTTTTAAAATAAACATATAAATTCATATTTTACAAGCATTTTGATATCGATTTTGCAGTAGGCAGCCATTTAATGTCACTCTTGCGCATCGATCTGTTCATGATTGCCGAATAGTAATGGAATTATTGATTTAATTTGATAAAGCTGCAACCTTTAGCTACATTTTAAGGGGTTTTTATTAAGGTAACCATACGCGTTTGGATTTTAAGCTAGGTTTTAAGGGTATTACTTTTAAAATAAACATATAAATTCATATTTTACAAGCATTTTGATATCGATTTTGCAGTAGGCAGCCATTTAATGTCACTCTTGCGCATCGATCTGTTCATGATTGCCGAATAGTAATGGAATTATTGATTTAATTTGATAAAGCTGCAACCTTTAGCTACATTTTAAGGGGTTTTTATTAAGGTAACCACACGCGTTTGGATTTTAAGCTAGGTTTTAAGGGTATTACTTTTAAAATAAACATATAAATTCATATTTTACAAGCATTTTGATATCGATTTTGCAGTAGGCAGCCATTTAATGTCACTCTTGCGCATCGATCTGTTCATGATTGCCGAATAGTAATGGAATTATTGATTTAATTTGATAAAGCTGCAACCTTTAGCTACATTTTAAGGGGTTTTTATTAAGGTAACCATACGCGTTTGGATTTTAAGCTAGGTTTTAAGGGTATTACTTTTAAAATAAACATATAAATTCATATTTTACAAGCATTTTGATATCGATTTTGCAGTAGGCAGCCATTTAATGTCACTCTTGCGCATCGATCTGTTCATGATTGCCGAATAGTAATGGAATTATTGATTTAATTTGATAAAGCTGCAACCTTTAGCTACATTTTAAGGGGTTTTTATTAAGGTAACCATACGCGTTTGGATTTTAAGCTAGGTTTTAAGGGTATTACTTTTAAAATAAACATATAAATTCATATTTTACAAGCATTTTGATATCGATTTTGCAGTAGGCAGCCATTTAATGTCACTCTTGCGCATCGATCTGTTCATGATTGCCGAATAGTAATGGAATTATTGATTTAATTTGATAAAGCTGCAACCTTTAGCTACATTTTAAGGGGTTTTTATTAAGGTAACCATACGCGTTTGGATTTTAAGCTAGGTTTTAAGGGTATTACTTTTAAAATAAACATATAAATTCATATTTTACAAGCATTTTGATATCGATTTTGCAGTAGGCAGCCATTTAATGTCACTCTTGCGCATCGATCTGTTCATGATTGCCGAATAGTAATGGAATTATTGATTTAATTTGATAAAGCTGCAACCTTTAGCTACATTTTAAGGGGTTTTTATTAAGGTAACCATACGCGTTTGGATTTTAAGCTAGGTTTTAAGGGTATTACTTTTAAAATAAACATATAAATTCATATTTTACAAGCATTTTGATATCGATTTTGCAGTAGGCAGCCATTTAATGTCACTCTTGCGCATCGATCTGTTCATGATTGCCGAATAGTAATGGAATTATTGATTTAATTTGATAAAGCTGCAACCTTTAGCTACATTTTAAGGGGTTTTTATTAAGGTAACCATACGCGTTTGGATTTTAAGCTAGGTTTTAAGGGTATTACTTTTAAAATAAACATATAAATTCATATTTTACAAGCATTTTGATATCGATTTTGCAGTAGGCAGCCATTTAATGTCACTCTTGCGCATCGATCTGTTCATGATTGCCGAATAGTAATGGAATTATTGATTTAATTTGATAAAGCTGCAACCTTTAGCTACATTTTAAGGGGTTTTTATTAAGGTAACCATACGCGTTTGGATTTTAAGCTAGGTTTTAAGGGTATTACTTTTAAAATAAACATATAAATTCATATTTTACAAGCATTTTGATATCGATTTTGCAGTAGGCAGCCATTTAATGTCACTCTTGCGCATCGATCTGTTCATGATTGCCGAATAGTAATGGAATTATTGATTTAATTTGATAAAGCTGCAACCTTTAGCTACATTTTAAGGGGTTTTTATTAAGGTAACCATACGCGTTTGGATTTTAAGCTAGGTTTTAAGGGTATTACTTTTAAAATAAACATATAAATTCATATTTTACAAGCATTTTGATATCGATTTTGCAGTAGGCAGCCATTTAATGTCACTCTTGCGCATCGATCTGTTCATGATTGCCGAATAGTAATGGAATTATTGATTTAATTTGATAAAGCTGCAACCTTTAGCTACATTTTAAGGGGTTTTTATTAAGGTAACCATACGCGTTTGGATTTTAAGCTAGGTTTTAAGGGTATTACTTTTAAAATAAACATATAAATTCATATTTTACAAGCATTTTGATATCGATTTTGCAGTAGGCAGCCATTTAATGTCACTCTTGCGCATCGATCTGTTCATGATTGCCGAATAGTAATGGAATTATTGATTTAATTTGATAAAGCTGCAACCTTTAGCTACATTTTAAGGGGTTTTTATTAAGGTAACCATACGCGTTTGGATTTTAAGCTAGGTTTTAAGGGTATTACTTTTAAAATAAACATATAAATTCATATTTTACAAGCATTTTGATATCGATTTTGCAGTAGGCAGCCATTTAATGTCACTCTTGCGCATCGATCTGTTCATGATTGCCGAATAGTAATGGAATTATTGATTTAATTTGATAAAGCTGCAACCTTTAGCTACATTTTAAGGGGTTTTTATTAAGGTAACCATACGCGTTTGGATTTTAAGCTAGGTTTTAAGGGTATTACTTTTAAAATAAACATATAAATTCATATTTTACAAGCATTTTGATATCGATTTTGCAGTAGGCAGCCATTTAATGTCACTCTTGCGCATCGATCTGTTCATGATTGCCGAATAGTAATGGAATTATTGATTTAATTTGATAAAGCTGCAACCTTTAGCTACATTTTAAGGGGTTTTTATTAAGGTAACCATACGCGTTTGGATTTTAAGCTAGGTTTTAAGGGTATTACTTTTAAAATAAACATATAAATTCATATTTTACAAGCATTTTGATATCGATTTTGCAGTAGGCAGCCATTTAATGTCACTCTTGCGCATCGATCTGTTCATGATTGCCGAATAGTAATGGAATTATTGATTTAATTTGATAAAGCTGCAACCTTTAGCTACATTTTAAGGGGTTTTTATTAAGGTAACCATACGCGTTTGGATTTTAAGCTAGGTTTTAAGGGTATTACTTTTAAAATAAACATATAAATTCATATTTTACAAGCATTTTGATATCGATTTTGCAGTAGGCAGCCATTTAATGTCACTCTTGCGCATCGATCTGTTCATGATTGCCGAATAGTAATGGAATTATTGATTTAATTTGATAAAGCTGCAACCTTTAGCTACATTTTAAGGGGTTTTTATTAAGGTAACCATACGCGTTTGGATTTTAAGCTAGGTTTTAAGGGTATTACTTTTAAAATAAACATATAAATTCATATTTTACAAGCATTTTGATATCGATTTTGCAGTAGGCAGCCATTTAATGTCACTCTTGCGCATCGATCTGTTCATGATTGCCGAATAGTAATGGAATTATTGATTTAATTTGATAAAGCTGCAACCTTTAGCTACATTTTAAGGGGTTTTTATTAAGGTAACCATACGCGTTTGGATTTTAAGCTAGGTTTTAAGGGTATTACTTTTAAAATAAACATATAAATTCATATTTTACAAGCATTTTGATATCGATTTTGCAGTAGGCAGCCATTTAATGTCACTCTTGCGCATCGATCTGTTCATGATTGCCGAATAGTAATGGAATTATTGATTTAATTTGATAAAGCTGCAACCTTTAGCTACATTTTAAGGGGTTTTTATTAAGGTAACCATACGCGTTTGGATTTTAAGCTAGGTTTTAAGGGTATTACTTTTAAAATAAACATATAAATTCATATTTTACAAGCATTTTGATATCGATTTTGCAGTAGGCAGCCATTTAATGTCACTCTTGCGCATCGATCTGTTCATGATTGCCGAATAGTAATGGAATTATTGATTTAATTTGATAAAGCTGCAACCTTTAGCTACATTTTAAGGGGTTTTTATTAAGGTAACCATACGCGTTTGGATTTTAAGCTAGGTTTTAAGGGTATTACTTTTAAAATAAACATATAAATTCATATTTTACAAGCATTTTGATATCGATTTTGCAGTAGGCAGCCATTTAATGTCACTCTTGCGCATCGATCTGTTCATGATTGCCGAATAGTAATGGAATTATTGATTTAATTTGATAAAGCTGCAACCTTTAGCTACATTTTAAGGGGTTTTTATTAAGGTAACCATACGCGTTTGGATTTTAAGCTAGGTTTTAAGGGTATTACTTTTAAAATAAACATATAAATTCATATTTTACAAGCATTTTGATATCGATTTTGCAGTAGGCAGCCATTTAATGTCACTCTTGCGCATCGATCTGTTCATGATTGCCGAATAGTAATGGAATTATTGATTTAATTTGATAAAGCTGCAACCTTTAGCTACATTTTAAGGGGTTTTTATTAAGGTAACCATACGCGTTTGGATTTTAAGCTAGGTTTTAAGGGTATTACTTTTAAAATAAACATATAAATTCATATTTTACAAGCATTTTGATATCGATTTTGCAGTAGGCAGCCATTTAATGTCACTCTTGCGCATCGATCTGTTCATGATTGCCGAATAGTAATGGAATTATTGATTTAATTTGATAAAGCTGCAACCTTTAGCTACATTTTAAGGGGTTTTTATTAAGGTAACCATACGCGTTTGGATTTTAAGCTAGGTTTTAAGGGTATTACTTTTAAAATAAACATATAAATTCATATTTTACAAGCATTTTGATATCGATTTTGCAGTAGGCAGCCATTTAATGTCACTCTTGCGCATCGATCTGTTCATGATTGCCGAATAGTAATGGAATTATTGATTTAATTTGATAAAGCTGCAACCTTTAGCTACATTTTAAGGGGTTTTTATTAAGGTAACCATACGCGTTTGGATTTTAAGCTAGGTTTTAAGGGTATTACTTTTAAAATAAACATATAAATTCATATTTTACAAGCATTTTGATATCGATTTTGCAGTAGGCAGCCATTTAATGTCACTCTTGCGCATCGATCTGTTCATGATTGCCGAATAGTAATGGAATTATTGATTTAATTTGATAAAGCTGCAACCTTTAGCTACATTTTAAGGGGTTTTTATTAAGGTAACCATACGCGTTTGGATTTTAAGCTAGGTTTTAAGGGTATTACTTTTAAAATAAACATATAAATTCATATTTTACAAGCATTTTGATATCGATTTTGCAGTAGGCAGCCATTTAATGTCACTCTTGCGCATCGATCTGTTCATGATTGCCGAATAGTAATGGAATTATTGATTTAATTTGATAAAGCTGCAACCTTTAGCTACATTTTAAGGGGTTTTTATTAAGGTAACCATACGCGTTTGGATTTTAAGCTAGGTTTTAAGGGTATTACTTTTAAAATAAACATATAAATTCATATTTTACAAGCATTTTGATATCGATTTTGCAGTAGGCAGCCATTTAATGTCACTCTTGCGCATCGATCTGTTCATGATTGCCGAATAGTAATGGAATTATTGATTTAATTTGATAAAGCTGCAACCTTTAGCTACATTTTAAGGGGTTTTTATTAAGGTAACCATACGCGTTTGGATTTTAAGCTAGGTTTTAAGGGTATTACTTTTAAAATAAACATATAAATTCATATTTTACAAGCATTTTGATATCGATTTTGCAGTAGGCAGCCATTTAATGTCACTCTTGCGCATCGATCTGTTCATGATTGCCGAATAGTAATGGAATTATTGATTTAATTTGATAAAGCTGCAACCTTTAGCTACATTTTAAGGGGTTTTTATTAAGGTAACCATACGCGTTTGGATTTTAAGCTAGGTTTTAAGGGTATTACTTTTAAAATAAACATATAAATTCATATTTTACAAGCATTTTGATATCGATTTTGCAGTAGGCAGCCATTTAATGTCACTCTTGCGCATCGATCTGTTCATGATTGCCGAATAGTAATGGAATTATTGATTTAATTTGATAAAGCTGCAACCTTTAGCTACATTTTAAGGGGTTTTTATTAAGGTAACCATACGCGTTTGGATTTTAAGCTAGGTTTTAAGGGTATTACTTTTAAAATAAACATATAAATTCATATTTTACAAGCATTTTGATATCGATTTTGCAGTAGGCAGCCATTTAATGTCACTCTTGCGCATCGATCTGTTCATGATTGCCGAATAGTAATGGAATTATTGATTTAATTTGATAAAGCTGCAACCTTTAGCTACATTTTAAGGGGTTTTTATTAAGGTAACCATACGCGTTTGGATTTTAAGCTAGGTTTTAAGGGTATTACTTTTAAAATAAACATATAAATTCATATTTTACAAGCATTTTGATATCGATTTTGCAGTAGGCAGCCATTTAATGTCACTCTTGCGCATCGATCTGTTCATGATTGCCGAATAGTAATGGAATTATTGATTTAATTTGATAAAGCTGCAACCTTTAGCTACATTTTAAGGGGTTTTTATTAAGGTAACCATACGCGTTTGGATTTTAAGCTAGGTTTTAAGGGTATTACTTTTAAAATAAACATATAAATTCATATTTTACAAGCATTTTGATATCGATTTTGCAGTAGGCAGCCATTTAATGTCACTCTTGCGCATCGATCTGTTCATGATTGCCGAATAGTAATGGAATTATTGATTTAATTTGATAAAGCTGCAACCTTTAGCTACATTTTAAGGGGTTTTTATTAAGGTAACCATACGCGTTTGGATTTTAAGCTAGGTTTTAAGGGTATTACTTTTAAAATAAACATATAAATTCATATTTTACAAGCATTTTGATATCGATTTTGCAGTAGGCAGCCATTTAATGTCACTCTTGCGCATCGATCTGTTCATGATTGCCGAATAGTAATGGAATTATTGATTTAATTTGATAAAGCTGCAACCTTTAGCTACATTTTAAGGGGTTTTTATTAAGGTAACCATACGCGTTTGGATTTTAAGCTAGGTTTTAAGGGTATTACTTTTAAAATAAACATATAAATTCATATTTTACAAGCATTTTGATATCGATTTTGCAGTAGGCAGCCATTTAATGTCACTCTTGCGCATCGATCTGTTCATGATTGCCGAATAGTAATGGAATTATTGATTTAATTTGATAAAGCTGCAACCTTTAGCTACATTTTAAGGGGTTTTTATTAAGGTAACCATACGCGTTTGGATTTTAAGCTAGGTTTTAAGGGTATTACTTTTAAAATAAACATATAAATTCATATTTTACAAGCATTTTGATATCGATTTTGCAGTAGGCAGCCATTTAATGTCACTCTTGCGCATCGATCTGTTCATGATTGCCGAATAGTAATGGAATTATTGATTTAATTTGATAAAGCTGCAACCTTTAGCTACATTTTAAGGGGTTTTTATTAAGGTAACCATACGCGTTTGGATTTTAAGCTAGGTTTTAAGGGTATTACTTTTAAAATAAACATATAAATTCATATTTTACAAGCATTTTGATATCGATTTTGCAGTAGGCAGCCATTTAATGTCACTCTTGCGCATCGATCTGTTCATGATTGCCGAATAGTAATGGAATTATTGATTTAATTTGATAAAGCTGCAACCTTTAGCTACATTTTAAGGGGTTTTTATTAAGGTAACCATACGCGTTTGGATTTTAAGCTAGGTTTTAAGGGTATTACTTTTAAAATAAACATATAAATTCATATTTTACAAGCATTTTGATATCGATTTTGCAGTAGGCAGCCATTTAATGTCACTCTTGCGCATCGATCTGTTCATGATTGCCGAATAGTAATGGAATTATTGATTTAATTTGATAAAGCTGCAACCTTTAGCTACATTTTAAGGGGTTTTTATTAAGGTAACCATACGCGTTTGGATTTTAAGCTAGGTTTTAAGGGTATTACTTTTAAAATAAACATATAAATTCATATTTTACAAGCATTTTGATATCGATTTTGCAGTAGGCAGCCATTTAATGTCACTCTTGCGCATCGATCTGTTCATGATTGCCGAATAGTAATGGAATTATTGATTTAATTTGATAAAGCTGCAACCTTTAGCTACATTTTAAGGGGTTTTTATTAAGGTAACCATACGCGTTTGGATTTTAAGCTAGGTTTTAAGGGTATTACTTTTAAAATAAACATATAAATTCATATTTTACAAGCATTTTGATATCGATTTTGCAGTAGGCAGCCATTTAATGTCACTCTTGCGCATCGATCTGTTCATGATTGCCGAATAGTAATGGAATTATTGATTTAATTTGATAAAGCTGCAACCTTTAGCTACATTTTAAGGGGTTTTTATTAAGGTAACCATACGCGTTTGGATTTTAAGCTAGGTTTTAAGGGTATTACTTTTAAAATAAACATATAAATTCATATTTTACAAGCATTTTGATATCGATTTTGCAGTAGGCAGCCATTTAATGTCACTCTTGCGCATCGATCTGTTCATGATTGCCGAATAGTAATGGAATTATTGATTTAATTTGATAAAGCTGCAACCTTTAGCTACATTTTAAGGGGTTTTTATTAAGGTAACCATACGCGTTTGGATTTTAAGCTAGGTTTTAAGGGTATTACTTTTAAAATAAACATATAAATTCATATTTTACAAGCATTTTGATATCGATTTTGCAGTAGGCAGCCATTTAATGTCACTCTTGCGCATCGATCTGTTCATGATTGCCGAATAGTAATGGAATTATTGATTTAATTTGATAAAGCTGCAACCTTTAGCTACATTTTAAGGGGTTTTTATTAAGGTAACCATACGCGTTTGGATTTTAAGCTAGGTTTTAAGGGTATTACTTTTAAAATAAACATATAAATTCATATTTTACAAGCATTTTGATATCGATTTTGCAGTAGGCAGCCATTTAATGTCACTCTTGCGCATCGATCTGTTCATGATTGCCGAATAGTAATGGAATTATTGATTTAATTTGATAAAGCTGCAACCTTTAGCTACATTTTAAGGGGTTTTTATTAAGGTAACCATACGCGTTTGGATTTTAAGCTAGGTTTTAAGGGTATTACTTTTAAAATAAACATATAAATTCATATTTTACAAGCATTTTGATATCGATTTTGCAGTAGGCAGCCATTTAATGTCACTCTTGCGCATCGATCTGTTCATGATTGCCGAATAGTAATGGAATTATTGATTTAATTTGATAAAGCTGCAACCTTTAGCTACATTTTAAGGGGTTTTTATTAAGGTAACCATACGCGTTTGGATTTTAAGCTAGGTTTTAAGGGTATTACTTTTAAAATAAACATATAAATTCATATTTTACAAGCATTTTGATATCGATTTTGCAGTAGGCAGCCATTTAATGTCACTCTTGCGCATCGATCTGTTCATGATTGCCGAATAGTAATGGAATTATTGATTTAATTTGATAAAGCTGCAACCTTTAGCTACATTTTAAGGGGTTTTTATTAAGGTAACCATACGCGTTTGGATTTTAAGCTAGGTTTTAAGGGTATTACTTTTAAAATAAACATATAAATTCATATTTTACAAGCATTTTGATATCGATTTTGCAGTAGGCAGCCATTTAATGTCACTCTTGCGCATCGATCTGTTCATGATTGCCGAATAGTAATGGAATTATTGATTTAATTTGATAAAGCTGCAACCTTTAGCTACATTTTAAGGGGTTTTTATTAAGGTAACCATACGCGTTTGGATTTTAAGCTAGGTTTTAAGGGTATTACTTTTAAAATAAACATATAAATTCATATTTTACAAGCATTTTGATATCGATTTTGCAGTAGGCAGCCATTTAATGTCACTCTTGCGCATCGATCTGTTCATGATTGCCGAATAGTAATGGAATTATTGATTTAATTTGATAAAGCTGCAACCTTTAGCTACATTTTAAGGGGTTTTTATTAAGGTAACCATACGCGTTTGGATTTTAAGCTAGGTTTTAAGGGTATTACTTTTAAAATAAACATATAAATTCATATTTTACAAGCATTTTGATATCGATTTTGCAGTAGGCAGCCATTTAATGTCACTCTTGCGCATCGATCTGTTCATGATTGCCGAATAGTAATGGAATTATTGATTTAATTTGATAAAGCTGCAACCTTTAGCTACATTTTAAGGGGTTTTTATTAAGGTAACCATACGCGTTTGGATTTTAAGCTAGGTTTTAAGGGTATTACTTTTAAAATAAACATATAAATTCATATTTTACAAGCATTTTGATATCGATTTTGCAGTAGGCAGCCATTTAATGTCACTCTTGCGCATCGATCTGTTCATGATTGCCGAATAGTAATGGAATTATTGATTTAATTTGATAAAGCTGCAACCTTTAGCTACATTTTAAGGGGTTTTTATTAAGGTAACCATACGCGTTTGGATTTTAAGCTAGGTTTTAAGGGTATTACTTTTAAAATAAACATATAAATTCATATTTTACAAGCATTTTGATATCGATTTTGCAGTAGGCAGCCATTTAATGTCACTCTTGCGCATCGATCTGTTCATGATTGCCGAATAGTAATGGAATTATTGATTTAATTTGATAAAGCTGCAACCTTTAGCTACATTTTAAGGGGTTTTTATTAAGGTAACCATACGCGTTTGGATTTTAAGCTAGGTTTTAAGGGTATTACTTTTAAAATAAACATATAAATTCATATTTTACAAGCATTTTGATATCGATTTTGCAGTAGGCAGCCATTTAATGTCACTCTTGCGCATCGATCTGTTCATGATTGCCGAATAGTAATGGAATTATTGATTTAATTTGATAAAGCTGCAACCTTTAGCTACATTTTAAGGGGTTTTTATTAAGGTAACCATACGCGTTTGGATTTTAAGCTAGGTTTTAAGGGTATTACTTTTAAAATAAACATATAAATTCATATTTTACAAGCATTTTGATATCGATTTTGCAGTAGGCAGCCATTTAATGTCACTCTTGCGCATCGATCTGTTCATGATTGCCGAATAGTAATGGAATTATTGATTTAATTTGATAAAGCTGCAACCTTTAGCTACATTTTAAGGGGTTTTTATTAAGGTAACCATACGCGTTTGGATTTTAAGCTAGGTTTTAAGGGTATTACTTTTAAAATAAACATATAAATTCATATTTTACAAGCATTTTGATATCGATTTTGCAGTAGGCAGCCATTTAATGTCACTCTTGCGCATCGATCTGTTCATGATTGCCGAATAGTAATGGAATTATTGATTTAATTTGATAAAGCTGCAACCTTTAGCTACATTTTAAGGGGTTTTTATTAAGGTAACCATACGCGTTTGGATTTTAAGCTAGGTTTTAAGGGTATTACTTTTAAAATAAACATATAAATTCATATTTTACAAGCATTTTGATATCGATTTTGCAGTAGGCAGCCATTTAATGTCACTCTTGCGCATCGATCTGTTCATGATTGCCGAATAGTAATGGAATTATTGATTTAATTTGATAAAGCTGCAACCTTTAGCTACATTTTAAGGGGTTTTTATTAAGGTAACCATACGCGTTTGGATTTTAAGCTAGGTTTTAAGGGTATTACTTTTAAAATAAACATATAAATTCATATTTTACAAGCATTTTGATATCGATTTTGCAGTAGGCAGCCATTTAATGTCACTCTTGCGCATCGATCTGTTCATGATTGCCGAATAGTAATGGAATTATTGATTTAATTTGATAAAGCTGCAACCTTTAGCTACATTTTAAGGGGTTTTTATTAAGGTAACCATACGCGTTTGGATTTTAAGCTAGGTTTTAAGGGTATTACTTTTAAAATAAACATATAAATTCATATTTTACAAGCATTTTGATATCGATTTTGCAGTAGGCAGCCATTTAATGTCACTCTTGCGCATCGATCTGTTCATGATTGCCGAATAGTAATGGAATTATTGATTTAATTTGATAAAGCTGCAACCTTTAGCTACATTTTAAGGGGTTTTTATTAAGGTAACCATACGCGTTTGGATTTTAAGCTAGGTTTTAAGGGTATTACTTTTAAAATAAACATATAAATTCATATTTTACAAGCATTTTGATATCGATTTTGCAGTAGGCAGCCATTTAATGTCACTCTTGCGCATCGATCTGTTCATGATTGCCGAATAGTAATGGAATTATTGATTTAATTTGATAAAGCTGCAACCTTTAGCTACATTTTAAGGGGTTTTTATTAAGGTAACCATACGCGTTTGGATTTTAAGCTAGGTTTTAAGGGTATTACTTTTAAAATAAACATATAAATTCATATTTTACAAGCATTTTGATATCGATTTTGCAGTAGGCAGCCATTTAATGTCACTCTTGCGCATCGATCTGTTCATGATTGCCGAATAGTAATGGAATTATTGATTTAATTTGATAAAGCTGCAACCTTTAGCTACATTTTAAGGGGTTTTTATTAAGGTAACCATACGCGTTTGGATTTTAAGCTAGGTTTTAAGGGTATTACTTTTAAAATAAACATATAAATTCATATTTTACAAGCATTTTGATATCGATTTTGCAGTAGGCAGCCATTTAATGTCACTCTTGCGCATCGATCTGTTCATGATTGCCGAATAGTAATGGAATTATTGATTTAATTTGATAAAGCTGCAACCTTTAGCTACATTTTAAGGGGTTTTTATTAAGGTAACCATACGCGTTTGGATTTTAAGCTAGGTTTTAAGGGTATTACTTTTAAAATAAACATATAAATTCATATTTTACAAGCATTTTGATATCGATTTTGCAGTAGGCAGCCATTTAATGTCACTCTTGCGCATCGATCTGTTCATGATTGCCGAATAGTAATGGAATTATTGATTTAATTTGATAAAGCTGCAACCTTTAGCTACATTTTAAGGGGTTTTTATTAAGGTAACCATACGCGTTTGGATTTTAAGCTAGGTTTTAAGGGTATTACTTTTAAAATAAACATATAAATTAATATTTTACAAGCATTTTGATATCGATTTTGCAGTAGGCAGCCATTTAATGTCACTCTTGCGCATCGATCTGTTCATGATTGCCGAATAGTAATGGAATTATTGATTTAATTTGATAAAGCTGCAACCTTTAGCTACATTTTAAGGGGTTTTTATTAAGGTAACCATACGCGTTTGGATTTTAAGCTAGGTTTTAAGGGTATTACTTTTAAAATAAACATATAAATTCATATTTTACAAGCATTTTGATATCGATTTTGCAGTAGGCAGCCATTTAATGTCACTCTTGCGCATCGATCTGTTCATGATTGCCGAATAGTAATGGAATTATTGATTTAATTTGATAAAGCTGCAACCTTTAGCTACATTTTAAGGGGTTTTTATTAAGGTAACCATACGCGTTTGGATTTTAAGCTAGGTTTTAAGGGTATTACTTTTAAAATAAACATATAAATTCATATTTTACAAGCATTTTGATATCGATTTTGCAGTAGGCAGCCATTTAATGTCACTCTTGCGCATCGATCTGTTCATGATTGCCGAATAGTAATGGAATTATTGATTTAATTTGATAAAGCTGCAACCTTTAGCTACATTTTAAGGGGTTTTTATTAAGGTAACCATACGCGTTTGGATTTTAAGCTAGGTTTTAAGGGTATTACTTTTAAAATAAACATATAAATTCATATTTTACAAGCATTTTGATATCGATTTTGCAGTAGGCAGCCATTTAATGTCACTCTTGCGCATCGATCTGTTCATGATTGCCGAATAGTAATGGAATTATTGATTTAATTTGATAAAGCTGCAACCTTTAGCTACATTTTAAGGGGTTTTTATTAAGGTAACCATACGCGTTTGGATTTTAAGCTAGGTTTTAAGGGTATTACTTTTAAAATAAACATATAAATTCATATTTTACAAGCATTTTGATATCGATTTTGCAGTAGGCAGCCATTTAATGTCACTCTTGCGCATCGATCTGTTCATGATTGCCGAATAGTAATGGAATTATTGATTTAATTTGATAAAGCTGCAACCTTTAGCTACATTTTAAGGGGTTTTTATTAAGGTAACCATACGCGTTTGGATTTTAAGCTAGGTTTTAAGGGTATTACTTTTAAAATAAACATATAAATTCATATTTTACAAGCATTTTGATATCGATTTTGCAGTAGGCAGCCATTTAATGTCACTCTTGCGCATCGATCTGTTCATGATTGCCGAATAGTAATGGAATTATTGATTTAATTTGATAAAGCTGCAACCTTTAGCTACATTTTAAGGGGTTTTTATTAAGGTAACCATACGCGTTTGGATTTTAAGCTAGGTTTTAAGGGTATTACTTTTAAAATAAACATATAAATTCATATTTTACAAGCATTTTGATATCGATTTTGCAGTAGGCAGCCATTTAATGTCACTCTTGCGCATCGATCTGTTCATGATTGCCGAATAGTAATGGAATTATTGATTTAATTTGATAAAGCTGCAACCTTTAGCTACATTTTAAGGGTTTTTATTAAGGTAACCATACGCGTTTGGATTTTAAGCTAGGTTTTAAGGGTATTACTTTTAAAATAAACATATAAATTCATATTTTACAAGCATTTTGATATCGATTTTGCAGTAGGCAGCCATTTAATGTCACTCTTGCGCACGATCTGTTCATGATTGCCGAATAGTAATGGAATTATTGATTTAATTTGATAAAGCTGCAACCTTTAGCTACATTTTAAGGGGTTTTTATTAAGGTAACCATACGCGTTTGGATTTTAAGCTAGGTTTTAAGGGTATTACTTTTAAAATAAACATATAAATTCATATTTTACAAGCATTTTGATATCGATTTTGCAGTAGGCAGCCATTTAATGTCACTCTTGCGCATCGATCTGTTCATGATTGCCGAATAGTAATGGAATTATTGATTTAATTTGATAAAGCTGCAACCTTTAGCTACATTTTAAGGGGTTTTTATTAAGGTAACCATACGCGTTTGGATTTTAAGCTAGGTTTTAAGGGTATTACTTTTAAAATAAACATATAAATTCATATTTTACAAGCATTTTGATATCGATTTTGCAGTAGGCAGCCATTTAATGTCACTCTTGCGCATCGATCTGTTCATGATTGCCGAATAGTAATGGAATTATTGATTTAATTTGATAAAGCTGCAACCTTTAGCTACATTTTATGGGGTTTTTATTAAGGTAACCATACGCGTTTGGATTTTAAGCTAGGTTTTAAGGGTATTACTTTTAAAATAAACATATAAATTCATATTTTACAAGCATTTTGATATCGATTTTGCAGTAGGCAGCCATTTAATGTCACTCTTGCGCACGATCTGTTCATGATTGCCGAATAGTAATGGAATTATTGATTTAATTTGATAAAGCTGCAACCTTTAGCTACATTTTAAGGGGTTTTTATTAAGGTAACCATACGCGTTTGGATTTTAAGCTAGGTTTTAAGGGTATTACTTTTAAAATAAACATATAAATTCATATTTTACAAGCATTTTGATATCGATTTTGCAGTAGGCAGCCATTTAATGTCACTCTTGCGCATCGATCTGTTCATGATTGCCGAATAGTAATGGAATTATTGATTTAATTTGATAAAGCTGCAACCTTTAGCTACATTTTAAGGGGTTTTTATTAAGGTAACCATACGCGTTTGGATTTTAAGCTAGGTTTTAAGGGTATTACTTTTAAAATAAACATATAAATTCATATTTTACAAGCATTTTGATATCGATTTTGCAGTAGGCAGCCATTTAATGTCACTCTTGCGCATCGATCTGTTCATGATTGCCGAATAGTAATGGAATTATTGATTTAATTTGATAAAGCTGCAACCTTTAGCTACATTTTAAGGGGTTTTTATTAAGGTAACCATACGCGTTTGGATTTTAAGCTAGGTTTTAAGGGTATTACTTTTAAAATAAACATATAAATTCATATTTTACAAGCATTTTGATATCGATTTTGCAGTAGGCAGCCATTTAATGTCACTCTTGCGCATCGATCTGTTCATGATTGCCGAATAGTAATGGAATTATTGATTTAATTTGATAAAGCTGCAACCTTTAGCTACATTTTAAGGGGTTTTTATTAAGGTAACCATACGCGTTTGGATTTTAAGCTAGGTTTTAAGGGTATTACTTTTAAAATAAACATATAAATTCATATTTTACAAGCATTTTGATATCGATTTTGCAGTAGGCAGCCATTTAATGTCACTCTTGCGCATCGATCTGTTCATGATTGCCGAATAGTAATGGAATTATTGATTTAATTTGATAAAGCTGCAACCTTTAGCTACATTTTAAGGGGTTTTTATTAAGGTAACCATACGCGTTTGGATTTTAAGCTAGGTTTTAAGGGTATTACTTTTAAAATAAACATTTAAATTCATATTTTACAAGCATTTTGATATCGATTTTGCAGTAGGCAGCCATTTAATGTCACTCTTGCGCATCGATCTGTTCATGATTGCCGAATAGTAATGGAATTATTGATTTAATTTGATAAAGCTGCAACCTTTAGCTACATTTTAAGGGGTTTTTATTAAGGTAACCATACGCGTTTGGATTTTAAGCTAGGTTTTAAGGGTATTACTTTTAAAATAAACATATAAATTCATATTTTACAAGCATTTTGATATCGATTTTGCAGTAGGCAGCCATTTAATGTCACTCTTGCGCATCGATCTGTTCATGATTGCCGAATAGTAATGGAATTATTGATTTAATTTGATAAAGCTGCAACCTTTAGCTACATTTTAAGGGGTTTTTATTAAGGTAACCATACGCGTTTGGATTTTAAGCTAGGTTTTAAGGGTATTACTTTTAAAATAAACATATAAATTCATATTTTACAAGCATTTTGATATCGATTTTGCAGTAGGCAGCCATTTAATGTCACTCTTGCGCATCGATCTGTTCATGATTGCCGAATAGTAATGGAATTATTGATTTAATTTGATAAAGCTGCAACCTTTAGCTACATTTTAAGGGGTTTTTATTAAGGTAACCATACGCGTTTGGATTTTAAGCTAGGTTTTAAGGGTATTACTTTTAAAATAAACATATAAATTCATATTTTACAAGCATTTTGATATCGATTTTGCAGTAGGCAGCCATTTAATGTCACTCTTGCGCATCGATCTGTTCATGATTGCCGAATAGTAATGGAATTATTGATTTAATTTGATAAAGCTGCAACCTTTAGCTACATTTTAAGGGGTTTTTATTAAGGTAACCATACGCGTTTGGATTTTAAGCTAGGTTTTAAGGGTATTACTTTTAAAATAAACATATAAATTCATATTTTACAAGCATTTTGATATCGATTTTGCAGTAGGCAGCCATTTAATGTCACTCTTGCGCATCGATCTGTTCATGATTGCCGAATAGTAATGGAATTATTGATTTAATTTGATAAAGCTGCAACCTTTAGCTACATTTTAAGGGGTTTTTATTAAGGTAACCATACGCGTTTGGATTTTAAGCTAGGTTTTAAGGGTATTACTTTTAAAATAAACATATAAATTCATATTTTACAAGCATTTTGATATCGATTTTGCAGTAGGCAGCCATTTAATGTCACTCTTGCGCATCGATCTGTTCATGATTGCCGAATAGTAATGGAATTATTGATTTAATTTGATAAAGCTGCAACCTTTAGCTACATTTTAAGGGGTTTTTATTAAGGTAACCATACGCGTTTGGATTTTAAGCTAGGTTTTAAGGGTATTACTTTTAAAATAAACATATAAATTCATATTTTACAAGCATTTTGATATCGATTTTGCAGTAGGCAGCCATTTAATGTCACTCTTGCGCATCGATCTGTTCATGATTGCCGAATAGTAATGGAATTATTGATTTAATTTGATAAAGCTGCAACCTTTAGCTACATTTTAAGGGGTTTTTATTAAGGTAACCATACGCGTTTGGATTTTAAGCTAGGTTTTAAGGGTATTACTTTTAAAATAAACATATAAATTCATATTGTAACGATAAGACAGTCTGTCGCTGTGCAAAGCAACCCTGTCGCTACGCGCCGTGCTATAATTCAATCTGGCAATGACGGCCGCGATAATAAGGGAAACTTCTAGTCCAACCTGGCAATGATGGAAACTTCTAGTCCAACCTGGCAATGATGGAAACTTCTAGTCCAACCTGGCAATGATGGTCGCGATCGTCATGGAAACCGTCAGTCCACGCCAGATCCAGCCGGACAACGACATTGCGATCCAGGCAATAAGCTCTGAGCCACCGGGCAGGCCACGGGTGGTCTCCTCGAAAGTTGTATGCTGGGTATGTGGCAAGCAGGGCCACATATCACGAGACTGCCGCCAACGAGAGAGGCGTTCCCGTTCTCGATCGCAATCGCCTGAAGCGAGGAATACTGATAATCGAGGCCCAGCCAACAAGCGCAGGGCTGAGGACGGCGAGTCGTTAAACTAAAACGGGTCAGCCCAAAGGGGCGTGAGCTGATCCCCACAATCTGCCGCCCCACCGTCCTTGTCTCACAGCTGAAACGACAGCCCAGCAGCTTGACAATTGAAGGAAGGATAGATGGGAAGCTGTTCGTGTTGACATTGGATACTGGAGCGTCATATTCGATCATAAAAAGGAAGCTGCTGAGGAACTGGGAACCGCTGCATGGCATACAGCTGCGGACTGCGACTGGCGAGCGCGCGCCGGTAAGAGGGAAAGTTACAAAAACGATTACTATCGGCACCAGCAGCCTGGAACATGAGTTCATCGTCGCGGATATAATGGACGACGTGATTATCGGCGTGGATTTCATGATTAGGCACGGTTTTACGCTGGACCTGAAAGGACATGTGCTGAGATATGCCAACGTTGAATTCCCGCTGCACACCGGCTATGAGCGAAGCGTGGCGGTAAAGAAGGTTGTATCGTGTCAACACCAGAGGATACCAGCGAATTCTGAGGCGATTGTGTGGGCAAAGGTGGACGAGGACGAGCGGACGAGTCGGCTGTGGGTTGTAGAAGCACCGAAACAAGGACACGACAACATCATCATCGGACGTACATTAGTGGAACCTAGGAATGGCAGAATACCGGTCAGAATACTGAACCCCCTGAATGCACCCAGATATGTCGGGAAAGGTGAGGTAATTGGCGACTGTAAGGAAGCTGTAGCAGTGGTCAATTGCGAGAGTAGCCCGCCGGGAGATAATAAGAAGAGCGGTTTTAATATGGACGCCATACCGCAGGAGAACCAGTGGAGCAGCGAGTTGACGGCCAAGCAGAAACAGAAGGCAAGGTCACTCCTGCAGCACTATGGGGCAATATTTGCGGCAGAGGCAGGCGGAAGAACAGCCATAGTGAAGCACAACATCGACACCGGAAGTGCAAAACCGATTCGCCAACCGCCAAGACGAGTTCCTCTGGCCAAGAGGGAAGAGGTCACAAACTTGATCGAAAACATGCGGAAAGAAAAGGTCATAGAGCCTTCTTCGGGCCCCTGGTGTTCGCCGGTCGTGCTAGTCAAGAAAAAGGATGGCAGTACCCGGTTTTGTGTGGACTATCGGAAGCTCAATGATGTGACCAAGAAGGACAGTTATCCACTACCGCGGATCGATGACACCCTGGACACGCTGTCAGGCACACAGTGGTTCTCCACGCTCGACTTACGCAGCGGCTATTGGCAGGTAGAGCTTGCAGACAAGGACAAGGAGAAGACGGCTTTCAGTGTGGGCGATGGTTTGTGGCAGTTCACCGTCATGCCGTTTGGACTCTGCAACGCACCAGCAACATTCGAGCGGCTAATGGAACGCGTGCTAAAGGGGCTGCATTGGCAGACGTGCCTGGTGTACCTCGACGACATAATCGTGATGGGTAAAAGCTTCGACGACCACCTGGGAAAGCTAAAGGAGGTATTCGAGCGGATACAAAAAGCTGGGCTTAAACTCAACCCGAAGAAGTGCTCGCTGTTCCAAAAAGAGGTCAAGTATCTGGGTCATACGGTTTCTGCCCGCGGAGTACATACGGATGAAGGCAAAATCACGGCGGTGAAGGAGTGGCCCCGGCCACGCAATCTACACGAACTCCGCAGCTTCCTGGGTCTGTGCACATACTACCGCCGATTTGTTCCGGGATTCGCGAACATAGCCAGCAGCTTGCACAAACTGACGAAAAAGAGCCAAGCCTTCGAGTGGAACGAAGAGCAGGAGCAGGCTTTTGTGCGTCTGAAGGAAAAACTGTGCACTGCTCCAATTCTGGCCTTCCCCGTGCCTGGAGAGATGTTTGTGCTGGATACGGATGCGAGCGGGCATAGTATTGGCGGTGTGCTATCACAGATAATAGACGGCCAAGAACAAGTGATAGCGTACTACAGTAGGATTCTGTCGAAACCGGAGCGCAACTACTGTGTGACACGGAGAGAACTGCTGGCGGTATTGGACTGCGTAAAACACTTCCACAAATATCTGTATGGACGAAGGTTTCGCCTGCGCACAGATCATGCGGCATTGAGATGGCTCCTGAACTTTAAAGATCCTGAAGGGCAATTGGCGCGGTGGATCGAGCGACTGCAGGGCTACGACTACACGATAGAGCATCGCAAGGGCAGTAGCCATGGAAATGCCGATGCCTTGTCACGCCGTCCGTGCGAAGTCGAATGCAGGCAGTGCTCGCGAGCCGAAAGCAAAGAACAGATAGTGGACGTCCGGTTGGTAAGCGTTATGCCAGAGGAAGAGTGGTCTGCGGAGAGGCTACAAAAGGACCAGCGCGAGGATGCGGATCTTGCAAAAATCGTCGAAGGCAAGGAGCAAGGCGCACGTCCAGACTGGCGGGAGATGGCCGGTGAAAGCCCGATCGCTAAGGCTTACTGGGCGCAGTGGGAAAGTCTGCGGCTGAGGGAAGGATGCCTGTATCGCGAATGGGAGAGCGCGGATGGTCGGGCCAGCAACTCCCTAATGGTAGTGCCGAAATGCAGAATCAACGAGGTCATCGAGGCATACCATAACGACTCCAGTGGAGGGCACCTGGGCATCACCAAAACCGTCGCCAAGATAAAAAGACGATTCTACTGGGTAGGATGCCAGGAATCTGTAGCCGAATGGATTAAGAGCTGTGACCGATGTGCAGTCGCGAAAGGTCCGACAAGAAAGTCTCGGGGCCGCATGCAGCAGTACAACGTGGGAGCGCCCTTCGAGCGGATTGCTATGGACGTCGCTGGCCCATTCCCAGTCAGCACTCAAGGCAACAAATATGTGCTGGTGGTAATGGATTACTTCAGCAAATGGCCCGAAGTGTACCCTATTCCTAACCAGGAGGCCACTACGATCTCGGAAAAGCTGGTAAACAACTGGGTAGCCAGGTTCGGAGTTCCGTTGGAGTTGCACTCAGATCAAGGCCGGAATTTCGAGTCTGCGGTATTCAAGGAAGTGTGTGAGCTGCTGGGGATAAGGAAAACTCGTACCACTCCTTTGCACCCACAGTCCGACGGCATGGTGGAACGTTTTAACCGGACACTGGAAGAATATCTGCGGAAGGTGGTAGGCAGGAATCAAAAGGATTGGGACACGCATATCCCCCTGTTCCTGATGGCGTATAGGTCAGCCCCGCACGACACGACATCACTCACTCCGGCCCGAGCAGTGTTCGGCACAGAGTTGCGGTTACCCGCTGACTTGAAGTTCGGGGTGGTCAGCACGACGGGAGGCGCTAGGACTGACTACGTGGTCAATAAGCGGGCGGAACTGGAGGAAATTCACCAGTTCATAAGGAGCCGCACCAAACTCGTCAGCGATAAGGCGAAAGCCCGATATGATCTGCGAGCCAACTCAGCAGGGTTCCAGGAAGGCGATCTGGTAATGCTCTACAACCCGCAGCGGAGGAAAGGGTTGTCTCCAAAACTGCAAACGTCATGGGAAGGACCTTACACAGTCGTGACTAGGATTAACGACGTGGTCTACAGGATTCAACGTTGCAGTAGTAAAGGCGCTAAGCTGAAGGTAGTCCATTTGGAGCGCCTGGCGCCTTATCACAGCGGAACCTCGGCACTTGTTCGGGTCGAACAAGTCTAAGTGGTGGGCAGTGTAACGATAAGACAGTCTGTCGCTGTGCAAAGCAACCCTGTCGCTACGCGCCGTGCTATAATTCAATCTGGCAATGACGGCCGCGATAATAAGGGAAACTTCTAGTCCAACCTGGCAATGATGGAAACTTCTAGTCCAACCTGGCAATGATGGAAACTTCTAGTCCAACCTGGCAATGATGGTCGCGATCGTCATGGAAACCGTCAGTCCACTCCAGAATGTGCGGGAACGATCTGCGCGATGGCCGGACAGGTATAAAAGGCAGCCGGGTGCTGCGCAGCGAGTCAGTCTGATTTTGACTAGCGGAGTTGCCACGCGGAATAATTAAGCGAATATTTAAGTGTAAAGACAGTGAAGTGTAAATCTGTTAAATAAAGTGACTGTTGGTTCTTATTGACTGCGTTTGAGGAACTAAGTGTGTTTGTTTATTTCAAATTGCACAATCCAGTGATTCGTACTAGCCCACTAGAACTGGTATTTTCGTAACAATATTTTACAAGCATTTTGATATCGATTTTGCAGTAGGCAGCCATTTAATGTCACTCTTGCGCATCGATCTGTTCATGATTGCCGAATAGTAATGGAATTATTGATTTAATTTGATAAAGCTGCAACCTTTAGCTACATTTTAAGGGGTTTTTATTAAGGTAACCATACGCGTTTGGATTTTAAGCTAGGTTTTAAGGGTATTACTTTTAAAATAAACATATAAATTCATATTTTACAAGCATTTTGATATCGATTTTGCAGTAGGCAGCCATTTAATGTCACTCTTGCGCATCGATCTGTTCATGATTGCCGAATAGTAATGGAATTATTGATTTAATTTGATAAAGCTGCAACCTTTAGCTACATTTTAAGGGGTTTTTATTAAGGTAACCATACGCGTTTGGATTTTAAGCTAGGTTTTAAGGGTATTACTTTTAAAATAAACATATAAATTCATATTTTACAAGCATTTTGATATCGATTTTGCAGTAGGCAGCCATTTAATGTCACTCTTGCGCATCGATCTGTTCATGATTGCCGAATAGTAATGGAATTATTGATTTAATTTGATAAAGCTGCAACCTTTAGCTACATTTTAAGGGGTTTTTATTAAGGTAACCATACGCGTTTGGATTTTAAGCTAGGTTTTAAGGGTATTACTTTTAAAATAAACATATAAATTCATATTTTACAAGCATTTTGATATCGATTTTGCAGTAGGCAGCCATTTAATGTCACTCTTGCGCATCGATCTGTTCATGATTGCCGAATAGTAATGGAATTATTGATTTAATTTGATAAAGCTGCAACCTTTAGCTACATTTTAAGGGGTTTTTATTAAGGTAACCATACGCGTTTGGATTTTAAGCTAGGTTTTAAGGGTATTACTTTTAAAATAAACATATAAATTCATATTTTACAAGCATTTTGATATCGATTTTGCAGTAGGCAGCCATTTAATGTCACTCTTGCGCATCGATCTGTTCATGATTGCCGAATAGTAATGGAATTATTGATTTAATTTGATAAAGCTGCAACCTTTAGCTACATTTTAAGGGGTTTTTATTAAGGTAACCATACGCGTTTGGATTTTAAGCTAGGTTTTAAGGGTATTACTTTTAAAATAAACATATAAATTCATATTTTACAAGCATTTTGATATCGATTTTGCAGTAGGCAGCCATTTAATGTCACTCTTGCGCATCGATCTGTTCATGATTGCCGAATAGTAATGGAATTATTGATTTAATTTGATAAAGCTGCAACCTTTAGCTACATTTTAAGGGGTTTTTATTAAGGTAACCAGACGCGTTTGGATTTTAAGCTAGGTTTTAAGGGTATTACTTTTAAAATAAACATATAAATTCATATTTTACAAGCATTTTGATATCGATTTTGCAGTAGGCAGCCATTTAATGTCACTCTTGCGCATCGATCTGTTCATGATTGCCGAATAGTAATGGAATTATTGATTTAATTTGATAAAGCTGCAACCTTTAGCTACATTTTAAGGGGTTTTTATTAAGGTAACCATACGCGTTTGGATTTTAAGCTAGGTTTTAAGGGTATTACTTTTAAAATAAACATATAAATTCATATTTTACAAGCATTTTGATATCGATTTTGCAGTAGGCAGCCATTTAATGTCACTCTTGCGCATCGATCTGTTCATGATTGCCGAATAGTAATGGAATTATTGATTTAATTTGATAAAGCTGCAACCTTTAGCTACATTTTAAGGGGTTTTTATTAAGGTAACCATACGCGTTTGGATTTTAAGCTAGGTTTTAAGGGTATTACTTTTAAAATAAACATATAAATTCATATTTTACAAGCATTTTGATATCGATTTTGCAGTAGGCAGCCATTTAATGTCACTCTTGCGCATCGATCTGTTCATGATTGCCGAATAGTAATGGAATTATTGATTTAATTTGATAAAGCTGCAACCTTTAGCTACATTTTAAGGGGTTTTTATTAAGGTAACCATACGCGTTTGGATTTTAAGCTAGGTTTTAAGGGTATTACTTTTAAAATAAACATATAAATTCATATTTTACAAGCATTTTGATATCGATTTTGCAGTAGGCAGCCATTTAATGTCACTCTTGCGCATCGATCTGTTCATGATTGCCGAATAGTAATCGAATTATTGATTTAATTTGATAAAGCTGCAACCTTTAGCTACATTTTAAGGGGTTTTTATTAAGGTAACCATACGCGTTTGGATTTTAAGCTAGGTTTTAAGGGTATTACTTTTAAAATAAACATATAAATTCATATTTTACAAGCATTTTGATATCGATTTTGCAGTAGGCAGCCATTTAATGTCACTCTTGCGCATCGATCTGTTCATGATTGCCGAATAGTAATGGAATTATTGATTTAATTTGATAAAGCTGCAACCTTTAGCTACATTTTAAGGGGTTTTTATTAAGGTAACCATACGCGTTTGGATTTTAAGCTAGGTTTTAAGGGTATTACTTTTAAAATAAACATATAAATTCATATTTTACAAGCATTTTGATATCGATTTTGCAGTAGGCAGCCATTTAATGTCACTCTTGCGCATCGATCTGTTCATGATTGCCGAATAGTAATGGAATTATTGATTTAATTTGATAAAGCTGCAACCTTTAGCTACATTTTAAGGGGTTTTTATTAAGGTAACCATACGCGTTTGGATTTTAAGCTAGGTTTTAAGGGTATTACTTTTAAAATAAACATATAAATTCATATTTTACAAGCATTTTGATATCGATTTTGCAGTAGGCAGCCATTTAATGTCACTCTTGCGCATCGATCTGTTCATGATTGCCGAATAGTAATGGAATTATTGATTTAATTTGATAAAGCTGCAACCTTTAGCTACATTTTAAGGGGTTTTTATTAAGGTAACCATACGCGTTTGGATTTTAAGCTAGGTTTTAAGGGTATTACTTTTAAAATAAACATATAAATTCATATTTTACAAGCATTTTGATATCGATTTTGCAGTAGGCAGCCATTTAATGTCACTCTTGCGCATCGATCTGTTCATGATTGCCGAATAGTAATGGAATTATTGATTTAATTTGATAAAGCTGCAACCTTTAGCTACATTTTAAGGGGTTTTTATTAAGGTAACCATACGCGTTTGGATTTTAAGCTAGGTTTTAAGGGTATTACTTTTAAAATAAACATATAAATTCATATTTTACAAGCATTTTGATATCGATTTTGCAGTAGGCAGCCATTTAATGTCACTCTTGCGCATCGATCTGTTCATGATTGCCGAATAGTAATGGAATTATTGATTTAATTTGATAAAGCTGCAACCTTTAGCTACATTTTAAGGTTTTTATTAAGGTAACCATACGCGTTTGGATTTTAAGCTAGGTTTTAAGGGTATTACTTTTAAAATAAACATATAAATTCATATTTTACAAGCATTTTGATATCGATTATGCAGTAGGCAGCCATTTAATGTCACTCTTGCGCATCGATCTGTTCATGATTGCCGAATAGTAATGGAATTATTGATTTAATTTGATAAAGCTGCAACCTTTAGCTACATTTTAAGGGGTTTTTATTAAGGTAACCATACGCGTTTGGATTTTAAGCTAGGTTTTAAGGGTATTACTTTTAAAATAAACATATAAATTCATATTTTACAAGCATTTTGATATCGATTTTGCAGTAGGCAGCCATTTAATGTCACTCTTGCGCATCGATCTGTTCATGATTGCCGAATAGTAATGGAATTATTGATTTAATTTGATAAAGCTGCAACCTTTAGCTACATTTTAAGGGGTTTTTATTAAGGTAACCATACGCGTTTGGATTTTAAGCTAGGTTTTAAGGGTATTACTTTTAAAATAAACATATAAATTCATATTTTACAAGCATTTTGATATCGATTTTGCAGTAGGCAGCCATTTAATGTCACTCTTGCGCATCGATCTGTTCATGATTGCCGAATAGTAATGGAATTATTGATTTAATTTGATAAAGCTGCAACCTTTAGCTACATTTTAAGGGGTTTTTATTAAGGTAACCATACGCGTTTGGATTTTAAGCTAGGTTTTAAGGGTATTACTTTTAAAATAAACATATAAATTCATATTTTACAAGCATTTTGATATCGATTTTGCAGTAGGCAGCCATTTAATGTCACTCTTGCGCATCGATCTGTTCATGATTGCCGAATAGTAATGGAATTATTGATTTAATTTGATAAAGCTGCAACCTTTAGCTACATTTTAAGGGGTTTTTATTAAGGTAACCATACGCGTTTGGATTTTAAGCTAGGTTTTAAGGGTATTACTTTTAAAATAAACATATAAATTCATATTTTACAAGCATTTTGATATCGATTTTGCAGTAGGCAGCCATTTAATGTCACTCTTGCGCATCGATCTGTTCATGATTGCCGAATAGTAATGGAATTATTGATTTAATTTGATAAAGCTGCAACCTTTAGCTACATTTTAAGGGGTTTTTATTAAGGTAACCATACGCGTTTGGATTTTAAGCTAGGTTTTAAGGGTATTACTTTTAAAATAAACATATAAATTCATATTTTACAAGCATTTTGATATCGATTTTGCAGTAGGCAGCCATTTAATGTCACTCTTGCGCATCGATCTGTTCATGATTGCCGAATAGTAATGGAATTATTGATTTAATTTGATAAAGCTGCAACCTTTAGCTACATTTTAAGGGGTTTTTATTAAGGTAACCATACGCGTTTGGATTTTAAGCTAGGTTTTAAGGGTATTACTTTTAAAATAAACATATAAATTCATATTTTACAAGCATTTTGATATCGATTTTGCAGTAGGCAGCCATTTAATGTCACTCTTGCGCATCGATCTGTTCATGATTGCCGAATAGTAATGGAATTATTGATTTAATTTGATAAAGCTGCAACCTTTAGCTACATTTTAAGGGGTTTTTATTAAGGTAACCATACGCGTTTGGATTTTAAGCTAGGTTTTAAGGGTATTACTTTTAAAATAAACATATAAATTCATATTTTACAAGCATTTTGATATCGATTTTGCAGTAGGCAGCCATTTAATGTCACTCTTGCGCATCGATCTGTTCATGATTGCCGAATAGTAATGGAATTATTGATTTAATTTGATAAAGCTGCAACCTTTAGCTACATTTTAAGGGGTTTTTATTAAGGTAACCATACGCGTTTGGATTTTAAGCTAGGTTTTAAGGGTATTACTTTTAAAATAAACATATAAATTCATATTTTACAAGCATTTTGATATCGATTTTGCAGTAGGCAGCCATTTAATGTCACTCTTGCGCATCGATCTGTTCATGATTGCCGAATAGTAATGGAATTATTGATTTAATTTGATAAAGCTGCAACCTTTAGCTACATTTTAAGGGGTTTTTATTAAGGTAACCATACGCGTTTGGATTTTAAGCTAGGTTTTAAGGGTATTACTTTTAAAATAAACATATAAATTCATATTTTACAAGCATTTTGATATCGATTTTGCAGTAGGCAGCCATTTAATGTCACTCTTGCGCATCGATCTGTTCATGATTGCCGAATAGTAATGGAATTATTGATTTAATTTGATAAAGCTGCAACCTTTAGCTACATTTTAAGGGGTTTTTATTAAGGTAACCATACGCGTTTGGATTTTAAGCTAGGTTTTAAGGGTATTACTTTTAAAATAAACATATAAATTCATATTTTACAAGCATTTTGATATCGATTTTGCAGTAGGCAGCCATTTAATGTCACTCTTGCGCATCGATCTGTTCATGATTGCCGAATAGTAATGGAATTATTGATTTAATTTGATAAAGCTGCAACCTTTAGCTACATTTTAAGGGGTTTTTATTAAGGTAACCATACGCGTTTGGATTTTAAGCTAGGTTTTAAGGGTATTACTTTTAAAATAAACATATAAATTCATATTTTACAAGCATTTTGATATCGATTTTGCAGTAGGCAGCCATTTAATGTCACTCTTGCGCATCGATCTGTTCATGATTGCCGAATAGTAATGGAATTATTGATTTAATTTGATAAAGCTGCAACCTTTAGCTACATTTTAAGGGGTTTTTATTAAGGTAACCATACGCGTTTGGATTTTAAGCTAGGTTTTAAGGGTATTACTTTTAAAATAAACATATAAATTCATATTTTACAAGCATTTTGATATCGATTTTGCAGTAGGCAGCCATTTAATGTCACTCTTGCGCATCGATCTGTTCATGATTGCCGAATAGTAATGGAATTATTGATTTAATTTGATAAAGCTGCAACCTTTAGCTACATTTTAAGGGGTTTTTATTAAGGTAACCATACGCGTTTGGATTTTAAGCTAGGTTTTAAGGGTATTACTTTTAAAATAAACATATAAATTCATATTTTACAAGCATTTTGATATCGATTTTGCAGTAGGCAGCCATTTAATGTCACTCTTGCGCATCGATCTGTTCATGATTGCCGAATAGTAATGGAATTATTGATTTAATTTGATAAAGCTGCAACCTTTAGCTACATTTTAAGGGGTTTTTATTAAGGTAACCATACGCGTTTGGATTTTAAGCTAGGTTTTAAGGGTATTACTTTTAAAATAAACATATAAATTCATATTTTACAAGCATTTTGATATCGATTTTGCAGTAGGCAGCCATTTAATGTCACTCTTGCGCATCGATCTGTTCATGATTGCCGAATAGTAATGGAATTATTGATTTAATTTGATAAAGCTGCAACCTTTAGCTACATTTTAAGGGGTTTTTATTAAGGTAACCATACGCGTTTGGATTTTAAGCTAGGTTTTAAGGGTATTACTTTTAAAATAAACATATATATGTATATATTACAAGCATTTTGATATCGATTTTGCAGTAGGCAGCCATTTAATGTCACTCTTGCGCATCGATCTGTTCATGATTGCCGAATAGTAATGGAATTATTGATTTAATTTGATAAAGCTGCAACCTTTAGCTACATTTTAAGGGGTTTTTATTAAGGTAACCATACGCGTTTGGATTTTAAGCTAGGTTTTAAGGGTATTACTTTTAAAATAAACATATAAATTCATATTTTACAAGCATTTTGATATCGATTTTGCAGTAGGCAGCCATTTAATGTCACTCTTGCGCATCGATCTGTTCATGATTGCCGAATAGTAATGGAATTATTGATTTAATTTGATAAAGCTGCAACCTTTAGCTACATTTTAAGGGGTTTTTATTAAGGTAACCATACGCGTTTGGATTTTAAGCTAGGTTTTAAGGGTATTACTTTTAAAATAAACATATAAATTCATATTTTACAAGCATTTTGATATCGATTTTGCAGTAGGCAGCCATTTAATGTCACTCTTGCGCATCGATCTGTTCATGATTGCCGAATAGTAATGGAATTATTGATTTAATTTGATAAAGCTGCAACCTTTAGCTACATTTTAAGGGGTTTTTATTAAGGTAACCATACGCGTTTGGATTTTAAGCTAGGTTTTAAGGGTATTACTTTTAAAATAAACATATAAATTCATATTTTACAAGCATTTTGATATCGATTTTGCAGTAGGCAGCCATTTAATGTCACTCTTGCGCATCGATCTGTTCATGATTGCCGAATAGTAATGGAATTATTGATTTAATTTGATAAAGCTGCAACCTTTAGCTACATTTTAAGGGGTTTTTATTAAGGTAACCATACGCGTTTGGATTTTAAGCTAGGTTTTAAGGGTATTACTTTTAAAATAAACATATAAATTCATATTTTACAAGCATTTTGATATCGATTTTGCAGTAGGCAGCCATTTAATGTCACTCTTGCGCATCGATCTGTTCATGATTGCCGAATAGTAATGGAATTATTGATTTAATTTGATAAAGCTGCAACCTTTAGCTACATTTTAAGGGGTTTTTATTAAGGTAACCATACGCGTTTGGATTTTAAGCTAGGTTTTAAGGGTATTACTTTTAAAATAAACATATAAATTCATATTTTACAAGCATTTTGATATCGATTTTGCAGTAGGCAGCCATTTAATGTCACTCTTGCGCATCGATCTGTTCATGATTGCCGAATAGTAATGGAATTATTGATTTAATTTGATAAAGCTGCAACCTTTAGCTACATTTTAAGGGGTTTTTATTAAGGTAACCATACGCGTTTGGATTTTAAGCTAGGTTTTAAGGGTATTACTTTTAAAATAAACATATAAATTCATATTTTACAAGCATTTTGATATCGATTTTGCAGTAGGCAGCCATTTAATGTCACTCTTGCGCATCGATCTGTTCATGATTGCCGAATAGTAATGGAATTATTGATTTAATTTGATAAAGCTGCAACCTTTAGCTACATTTTAAGGGGTTTTTATTAAGGTAACCATACGCGTTTGGATTTTAAGCTAGGTTTTAAGGGTATTACTTTTAAAATAAACATATAAATTCATATTTTACAAGCATTTTGATATCGATTTTGCAGTAGGCAGCCATTTAATGTCACTCTTGCGCATCGATCTGTTCATGATTGCCGAATAGTAATGGAATTATTGATTTAATTTGATAAAGCTGCAACCTTTAGCTACATTTTAAGGGGTTTTTATTAAGGTAACCATACGCGTTTGGATTTTAAGCTAGGTTTTAAGGGTATTACTTTTAAAATAAACATATAAATTCATATTTTACAAGCATTTTGATATCGATTTTGCAGTAGGCAGCCATTTAATGTCACTCTTGCGCATCGATCTGTTCATGATTGCCGAATAGTAATGGAATTATTGATTTAATTTGATAAAGCTGCAACCTTTAGCTACATTTTAAGGGGTTTTTATTAAGGTAACCATACGCGTTTGGATTTTAAGCTAGGTTTTAAGGGTATTACTTTTAAAATAAACATATAAATTCATATTTTACAAGCATTTTGATATCGATTTTGCAGTAGGCAGCCATTTAATGTCACTCTTGCGCATCGATCTGTTCATGATTGCCGAATAGTAATGGAATTATTGATTTAATTTGATAAAGCTGCAACCTTTAGCTACATTTTAAGGGGTTTTTATTAAGGTAACCATACGCGTTTGGATTTTAAGCTAGGTTTTAAGGGTATTACTTTTAAAATAAACATATAAATTCATATTTTACAAGCATTTTGATATCGATTTTGCAGTAGGCAGCCATTTAATGTCACTCTTGCGCATCGATCTGTTCATGATTGCCGAATAGTAATGGAATTATTGATTTAATTTGATAAAGCTGCAACCTTTAGCTACATTTTAAGGGGTTTTTATTAAGGTAACCATACGCGTTTGGATTTTAAGCTAGGTTTTAAGGGTATTACTTTTAAAATAAACATATAAATTCATATTTTACAAGCATTTTGATATCGATTTTGCAGTAGGCAGCCATTTAATGTCACTCTTGCGCATCGATCTGTTCATGATTGCCGAATAGTAATGGAATTATTGATTTAATTTGATAAAGCTGCAACCTTTAGCTACATTTTAAGGGGTTTTTATTAAGGTAACCATACGCGTTTGGATTTTAAGCTAGGTTTTAAGGGTATTACTTTTAAAATAAACATATAAATTCATATTTTACAAGCATTTTGATATCGATTTTGCAGTAGGCAGCCATTTAATGTCACTCTTGCGCATCGATCTGTTCATGATTGCCGAATAGTAATGGAATTATTGATTTAATTTGATAAAACTGCAACCTTTAGCTAAATTTTCACAATTAGCAAGTTTGCTGTCGTAAGGTACTAGTGTAGGATACGTCCGGAAGGGAAGATAAATAGACCCAATGAATGGAAGACGGTCGAGGTACACAGAGACGACAGACTAAGATAGAATACACAAGACTCCAGCTAGGTTTTAAGGGTATTACTTTTAAAATAAACATATAAATTCATATTTTACAAGCATTTTGATATCGATTTTGCAGTAGGCAGCCATTTAATGTCACTCTTGCGCATCGATCTGTTCATGATTGCCGAATAGTAATGGAATTATTGATTTAATTTGATAAAACTGCAACCTTTAGCTAAATTTTCACAATTAGCAAGTTTGCTGTCGTAAGGTACTAGTGTAGGATACGTCCGGAAGGGAAGATAAATAGACCCAATGAATGGAAGACGGTCGAGGTACACAGAGACGACAGACTAAGATAGAATACACAAGACTCCAGCTAGGTTTTAAGGGTATTACTTTTAAAATAAACATATAAATTCATATTTTACAAGCATTTTGATATCGATTTTGCAGTAGGCAGCCATTTAATGTCACTCTTGCGCATCGATCTGTTCATGATTGCCGAATAGTAATGGAATTATTGATTTAATTTGATAAAGCTGCAACCTTTAGCTACATTTTAAGGGGTTTTTATTAAGGTAACCATACGCGTTTGGATTTTAAGCTAGGTTTTAAGGGTATTACTTTTAAAATAAACATATAAATTCATATTTTACAAGCATTTTGATATCGATTTTGCAGTAGGCAGCCATTTAATGTCACTCTTGCGCATCGATCTGTTCATGATTGCCGAATAGTAATGGAATTATTGATTTAATTTGATAAAGCTGCAACCTTTAGCTACATTTTAAGGGGTTTTTATTAAGGTAACCATACGCGTTTGGATTTTAAGCTAGGTTTTAAGGGTATTACTTTTAAAATAAACATATAAATTCATATTTTACAAGCATTTTGATATCGATTTTGCAGTAGGCAGCCATTTAATGTCACTCTTGCGCATCGATCTGTTCATGATTGCCGAATAGTAATGGAATTATTGATTTAATTTGATAAAGCTGCAACCTTTAGCTACATTTTAAGGGGTTTTTATTAAGGTAACCATACGCGTTTGGATTTTAAGCTAGGTTTTAAGGGTATTACTTTTAAAATAAACATATAAATTCATATTTTACAAGCATTTTGATATCGATTTTGCAGTAGGCAGCCATTTAATGTCACTCTTGCGCATCGATCTGTTCATGATTGCCGAATAGTAATGGAATTATTGATTTAATTTGATAAAACTGCAACCTTTAGCTAAATTTTCACAATTAGCAAGTTTGCTGTCGTAAGGTACTAGTGTAGGATACGTCCGGAAGGGAAGATAAATAGACCCAATGAATGGAAGACGGTCGAGGTACACAGAGACGACAGACTAAGATAGAATACACAAGACTCCAGCTAGGTTTTAAGGGTATTACTTTTAAAATAAACATATAAATTCATATTTTACAAGCATTTTGATATCGATTTTGCAGTAGGCAGCCATTTAATGTCACTCTTGCGCATCGATCTGTTCATGATTGCCGAATAGTAATGGAATTATTGATTTAATTTGATAAAGCTGCAACCTTTAGCTACATTTTAAGGGGTTTTTATTAAGGTAACCATACGCGTTTGGATTTTAAGCTAGGTTTTAAGGGTATTACTTTTAAAATAAACATATAAATTCATATTTTACAAGCATTTTGATATCGATTTTGCAGTAGGCAGCCATTTAATGTCACTCTTGCGCATCGATCTGTTCATGATTGCCGAATAGTAATGGAATTATTGATTTAATTTGATAAAGCTGCAACCTTTAGCTACATTTTAAGGGGTTTTTATTAAGGTAACCATACGCGTTTGGATTTTAAGCTAGGTTTTAAGGGTATTACTTTTAAAATAAACATATAAATTCATATTTTACAAGCATTTTGATATCGATTTTGCAGTAGGCAGCCATTTAATGTCACTCTTGCGCATCGATCTGTTCATGATTGCCGAATAGTAATGGAATTATTGATTTAATTTGATAAAGCTGCAACCTTTAGCTACATTTTAAGGGGTTTTTATTAAGGTAACCATACGCGTTTGGATTTTAAGCTAGGTTTTAAGGGTATTACTTTTAAAATAAACATATAAATTCATATTTTACAAGCATTTTGATATCGATTTTGCAGTAGGCAGCCATTTAATGTCACTCTTGCGCATCGATCTGTTCATGATTGCCGAATAGTAATGGAATTATTGATTTAATTTGATAAAGCTGCAACCTTTAGCTACATTTTAAGGGGTTTTTATTAAGGTAACCATACGCGTTTGGATTTTAAGCTAGGTTTTAAGGGTATTACTTTTAAAATAAACATATAAATTCATATTTTACAAGCATTTTGATATCGATTTTGCAGTAGGCAGCCATTTAATGTCACTCTTGCGCATCGATCTGTTCATGATTGCCGAATAGTAATGGAATTATTGATTTAATTTGATAAAGCTGCAACCTTTAGCTACATTTTAAGGGGTTTTTATTAAGGTAACCATACGCGTTTGGATTTTAAGCTAGGTTTTAAGGGTATTACTTTTAAAATAAACATATAAATTCATATTTTACAAGCATTTTGATATCGATTTTGCAGTAGGCAGCCATTTAATGTCACTCTTGCGCATCGATCTGTTCATGATTGCCGAATAGTAATGGAATTATTGATTTAATTTGATAAAGCTGCAACCTTTAGCTACATTTTAAGGGGTTTTTATTAAGGTAACCATACGCGTTTGGATTTTAAGCTAGGTTTTAAGGGTATTACTTTTAAAATAAACATATAAATTCATATTTTACAAGCATTTTGATATCGATTTTGCAGTAGGCAGCCATTTAATGTCACTCTTGCGCATCGATCTGTTCATGATTGCCGAATAGTAATGGAATTATTGATTTAATTTGATAAAGCTGCAACCTTTAGCTACATTTTAAGGGGTTTTTATTAAGGTAACCATACGCGTTTGGATTTTAAGCTAGGTTTTAAGGGTATTACTTTTAAAATAAACATATAAATTCATATTTTACAAGCATTTTGATATCGATTTTGCAGTAGGCAGCCATTTAATGTCACTCTTGCGCATCGATCTGTTCATGATTGCCGAATAGTAATGGAATTATTGATTTAATTTGATAAAGCTGCAACCTTTAGCTACATTTTAAGGGGTTTTTATTAAGGTAACCATACGCGTTTGGATTTTAAGCTAGGTTTTAAGGGTATTACTTTTAAAATAAACATATAAATTCATATTTTACAAGCATTTTGATATCGATTTTGCAGTAGGCAGCCATTTAATGTCACTCTTGCGCATCGATCTGTTCATGATTGCCGAATAGTAATGGAATTATTGATTTAATTTGATAAAGCTGCAACCTTTAGCTACATTTTAAGGGGTTTTTATTAAGGTAACCATACGCGTTTGGATTTTAAGCTAGGTTTTAAGGGTATTACTTTTAAAATAAACATATAAATTCATATTTTACAAGCATTTTGATATCGATTTTGCAGTAGGCAGCCATTTAATGTCACTCTTGCGCATCGATCTGTTCATGATTGCCGAATAGTAATGGAATTATTGATTTAATTTGATAAAGCTGCAACCTTTAGCTACATTTTAAGGGGTTTTTATTAAGGTAACCATACGCGTTTGGATTTTAAGCTAGGTTTTAAGGGTATTACTTTTAAAATAAACATATAAATTCATATTTTACAAGCATTTTGATATCGATTTTGCAGTAGGCAGCCATTTAATGTCACTCTTGCGCATCGATCTGTTCATGATTGCCGAATAGTAATGGAATTATTGATTTAATTTGATAAAGCTGCAACCTTTAGCTACATTTTAAGGGGTTTTTATTAAGGTAACCATACGCGTTTGGATTTTAAGCTAGGTTTTAAGGGTATTACTTTTAAAATAAACATATAAATTCATATTTTACAAGCATTTTGATATCGATTTTGCAGTAGGCAGCCATTTAATGTCACTCTTGCGCATCGATCTGTTCATGATTGCCGAATAGTAATGGAATTATTGATTTAATTTGATAAAGCTGCAACCTTTAGCTACATTTTAAGGGGTTTTTATTAAGGTAACCATACGCGTTTGGATTTTAAGCTAGGTTTTAAGGGTATTACTTTTAAAATAAACATATAAATTCATATTTTACAAGCATTTTGATATCGATTTTGCAGTAGGCAGCCATTTAATGTCACTCTTGTGCATCGATCTGTTCATGATTGCCGAATAGTAATGGAATTATTGATTTAATTTGATAAAGCTGCAACCTTTAGCTACATTTTAAGGGGTTTTTATTAAGGTAACCATACGCGTTTGGATTTTAAGCTAGGTTTTAAGGGTATTACTTTTAAAATAAACATATAAATTCATATTTTACAAGCATTTTGATATCGATTTTGCAGTAGGCAGCCATTTAATGTCACTCTTGCGCATCGATCTGTTCATGATTGCCGAATAGTAATGGAATTATTGATTTAATTTGATAAAGCTGCAACCTTTAGCTACATTTTAAGGGGTTTTTATTAAGGTAACCATACGCGTTTGGATTTTAAGCTAGGTTTTAAGGGTATTACTTTTAAAATAAACATATAAATTCATATTTTACAAGCATTTTGATATCGATTTTGCAGTAGGCAGCCATTTAATGTCACTCTTGCGCATCGATCTGTTCATGATTGCCGAATAGTAATGGAATTATTGATTTAATTTGATAAAGCTGCAACCTTTAGCTACATTTTAAGGGGTTTTTATTAAGGTAACCATACGCGTTTGGATTTTAAGCTAGGTTTTAAGGGTATTACTTTTAAAATAAACATATAAATTCATATTTTACAAGCATTTTGATATCGATTTTGCAGTAGGCAGCCATTTAATGTCACTCTTGCGCATCGATCTGTTCATGATTGCCGAATAGTAATGGAATTATTGATTTAATTTGATAAAGCTGCAACCTTTAGCTACATTTTAAGGGGTTTTTATTAAGGTAACCATACGCGTTTGGATTTTAAGCTAGGTTTTAAGGGTATTACTTTTAAAATAAACATATAAATTCATATTTTACAAGCATTTTGATATCGATTTTGCAGTAGGCAGCCATTTAATGTCACTCTTGCGCATCGATCTGTTCATGATTGCCGAATAGTAATGGAATTATTGATTTAATTTGATAAAGCTGCAACCTTTAGCTACATTTTAAGGGGTTTTTATTAAGGTAACCATACGCGTTTGGATTTTAAGCTAGGTTTTAAGGGTATTACTTTTAAAATAAACATATAAATTCATATTTTACAAGCATTTTGATATCGATTTTGCAGTAGGCAGCCATTTAATGTCACTCTTGCGCATCGATCTGTTCATGATTGCCGAATAGTAATGGAATTATTGATTTAATTTGATAAAGCTGCAACCTTTAGCTACATTTTAAGGGGTTTTTATTAAGGTAACCATACGCGTTTGGATTTTAAGCTAGGTTTTAAGGGTATTACTTTTAAAATAAACATATAAATTCATATTTTACAAGCATTTTGATATCGATTTTGCAGTAGGCAGCCATTTAATGTCACTCTTGCGCATCGATCTGTTCATGATTGCCGAATAGTAATGGAATTATTGATTTAATTTGATAAAGCTGCAACCTTTAGCTACATTTTAAGGGGTTTTTATTAAGGTAACCATACGCGTTTGGATTTTAAGCTAGGTTTTAAGGGTATTACTTTTAAAATAAACATATAAATTCATATTTTACAAGCATTTTGATATCGATTTTGCAGTAGGCAGCCATTTAATGTCACTCTTGCGCATCGATCTGTTCATGATTGCCGAATAGTAATGGAATTATTGATTTAATTTGATAAAGCTGCAACCTTTAGCTACATTTTAAGGGGTTTTTATTAAGGTAACCATACGCGTTTGGATTTTAAGCTAGGTTTTAAGGGTATTACTTTTAAAATAAACATATAAATTCATATTTTACAAGCATTTTGATATCGATTTTGCAGTAGGCAGCCATTTAATGTCACTCTTGCGCATCGATCTGTTCATGATTGCCGAATAGTAATGGAATTATTGATTTAATTTGATAAAGCTGCAACCTTTAGCTACATTTTAAGGGGTTTTTATTAAGGTAACCATACGCGTTTGGATTTTAAGCTAGGTTTTAAGGGTATTACTTTTAAAATAAACATATAAATTCATATTTTACAAGCATTTTGATATCGATTTTGCAGTAGGCAGCCATTTAATGTCACTCTTGCGCATCGATCTGTTCATGATTGCCGAATAGTAATGGAATTATTGATTTAATTTGATAAAGCTGCAACCTTTAGCTACATTTTAAGGGGTTTTTATTAAGGTAACCATACGCGTTTGGATTTTAAGCTAGGTTTTAAGGGTATTACTTTTAAAATAAACATATAAATTCATATTTTACAAGCATTTTGATATCGATTTTGCAGTAGGCAGCCATTTAATGTCACTCTTGCGCATCGATCTGTTCATGATTGCCGAATAGTAATGGAATTATTGATTTAATTTGATAAAGCTGCAACCTTTAGCTACATTTTAAGGGGTTTTTATTAAGGTAACCATACGCGTTTGGATTTTAAGCTAGGTTTTAAGGGTATTACTTTTAAAATAAACATATAAATTCATATTTTACAAGCATTTTGATATCGATTTTGCAGTAGGCAGCCATTTAATGTCACTCTTGCGCATCGATCTGTTCATGATTGCCGAATAGTAATGGAATTATTGATTTAATTTGATAAAGCTGCAACCTTTAGCTACATTTTAAGGGGTTTTTATTAAGGTAACCATACGCGTTTGGATTTTAAGCTAGGTTTTAAGGGTATTACTTTTAAAATAAACATATAAATTCATATTTTACAAGCATTTTGATATCGATTTTGCAGTAGGCAGCCATTTAATGTCACTCTTGCGCATCGATCTGTTCATGATTGCCGAATAGTAATGGAATTATTGATTTAATTTGATAAAGCTGCAA
Source organism: Melieria crassipennis (assembly GCA_963668005.1). Classification (NCBI taxonomy): domain Eukaryota; kingdom Metazoa; phylum Arthropoda; class Insecta; order Diptera; family Ulidiidae; genus Melieria; species Melieria crassipennis. The sequence goes on along the minus strand of CAVLFC010000020.1, from coordinate 46,639 downwards.
CCTTTAGCTACATTTTAAGGGGTTTTTATTAAGGTAACCATACGCGTTTGGATTTTAAGCTAGGTTTTAAGGGTATTACTTTTAAAATAAACATATAAATTCATATTTTACAAGCATTTTGATATCGATTTTGCAGTAGGCAGCCATTTAATGTCACTCTTGCGCATCGATCTGTTCATGATTGCCGAATAGTAATGGAATTATTGATTTAATTTGATAAAGCTGCAACCTTTAGCTACATTTTAAGGGGTTTTTATTAAGGTAACCATACGCGTTTGGATTTTAAGCTAGGTTTTAAGGGTATTACTTTTAAAATAAACATATAAATTCATATTTTACAAGCATTTTGATATCGATTTTGCAGTAGGCAGCCATTTAATGTCACTCTTGCGCATCGATCTGTTCATGATTGCCGAATAGTAATGGAATTATTGATTTAATTTGATAAAGCTGCAACCTTTAGCTACATTTTAAGGGGTTTTTATTAAGGTAACCATACGCGTTTGGATTTTAAGCTAGGTTTTAAGGGTATTACTTTTAAAATAAACATATAAATTCATATTTTACAAGCATTTTGATATCGATTTTGCAGTAGGCAGCCATTTAATGTCACTCTTGCGCATCGATCTGTTCATGATTGCCGAATAGTAATGGAATTATTGATTTAACCCTAATCCGTCGTTCGGGTGATTTTTCACCCATTTTCAACTTTGGGATGCTATAACTTTCCTATATATTTATCAAAATGATTAAGGTTTCTTGTATTTGTGGCAAACCAATATAAGTTTTAGAAATTATCTACAACATATTGATTATTTCATTATAACGGTGATTACAAAAAAAGTTACGTGGGCGACGTTCGGGTGATATTTCACCCATATGCAAATTGTATGGAAATTCAACACAACACATACAGAAAATGCCCTAAAATTACGTCACTGGAGTGAAAGTTTTGAACTGCTTTTATAGGCAAAACCTTTTTATGGATCAATGGGGCTCCTGAATTCAACGGAAAACTAAGAGCCAATCATATTATTTCAACTAAAGTTGGTATAACTCGCTATGCTTGAAGTCGTGCGTCAGCAATACATGATGCCAATGAAGACCAATGTTAAAGATAGTAACTGACAAAACTAATGTTGAAGGTTTGCGAGTTTTTGGCAGTGCATGGATCAGCGTTGGTGATATTCAGGCATATTTTGGTATTTCAATTTTGAGTGGTGTTTATAAGTCGAATGGGGAATCTCTTGATAATCTGTAGAGTTACACAACAGGCAGACCAATTTTTCGTTCTGTCGGTGACAAAACCACTCGCCAGAAATGTAACGATTGTAATCAAGAATGAAGCTCGTTAACACCCATAAGACATATATGAGAAAAGTGGGTTTAGCGACAACTGCTATGTACGTCCTATGAAAAGGACACACTAAGTAAACAATTGCCGGCTTTTCGCGGAAGATGCCCCTTTGAGCACTTTTCATCATAACCAGGAAATGTGGTTGACAAAAAATTATCCGAAATTACATCGTTTTACAATAAGTCAATAGCAGTAGTTGACACTTTAGACCAATTGGTTGTTCACTAACCATATCGTCAAGTAAAAACTAATCGCTGTCGATCCCAGCTGGAATCACAACAAAAAGTACAAGCGGCGAATTTTTCTTGAAGACATAGATTTGAGTTTAGTAAAGCTAAAGATTTTACGTAGAACAACGTTACCGAAAGGAAAATCTTCATGCTGACTTCTTATCTCAATACAGCCAATTTCCCAAACCTTGTCAGAAAATCAGAGTGTAAAAAAGTGAAAAACTATTGAAACACAGTGCCAATTTGGTATCAAAAACGATCGAAAGGCATATTCTGCTTGCAATTCTTGAAAAAACTATACATGTGGTGAGCCCAAAGTTTTAGTTAACTACTGCCCTTTCTTCCCCCCCTTTCCCCATCCGCTTGAAATGTGTGCTGTAACATATGTTGGAAAAAACAGTGTTACATACACATTTAAAAAACAGGTGAAATATGTGGTAGCACAACGGGTCTCATAATAGGCCTCCGAGTGTGTCTCTTACAGAGGCAGCCACAATAACCTAACATAACAAAACTGCCCTAATTGCAGAAAAATATAGAAAAATTTGTTAATTTATTTATCTGTAAGATAACAAAGATAATAAAGATTAAAGATAACAAAAGTTTTTTTATTAAAATTGGTCAAAAAATGCATTAAAACATACAAAGTACCATATGGGTGAAATTTCACCCGAACATCTTATGTGTGAGTTTTTTTGAACGTCGGATGAGGGTTAATTTGATAAAGCTGCAACCTTTAGCTACATTTTAAGGGGTTTTTATTAAGGTAACCATACGCGTTTGGATTTTAAGCTAGGTTTTAAGGGTATTACTTTTAAAATAAACATATAAATTCATATTTTACAAGCATTTTGATATCGATTTTGCAGTAGGCAGCCATTTAATGTCACTCTTGCGCATCGATCTGTTCATGATTGCCGAATAGTAATGGAATTATTGATTTAATTTGATAAAGCTGCAACCTTTAGCTACATTTTAAGGGGTTTTTATTAAGGTAACCATACGCGTTTGGATTTTAAGCTAGGTTTTAAGGGTATTACTTTTAAAATAAACATATAAATTCATATTTTACAAGCATTTTGATATCGATTTTGCAGTAGGCAGCCATTTAATGTCACTCTTGCGCATCGATCTGTTCATGATTGCCGAATAGTAATGGAATTATTGATTTAATTTGATAAAGCTGCAACCTTTAGCTACATTTTAAGGGGTTTTTATTAAGGTAACCATACGCGTTTGGATTTTAAGCTAGGTTTTAAGGGTATTACTTTTAAAATAAACATATAAATTCATATTTTACAAGCATTTTGATATCGATTTTGCAGTAGGCAGCCATTTAATGTCACTCTTGCGCATCGATCTGTTCATGATTGCCGAATAGTAATGGAATTATTGATTTAATTTGATAAAGCTGCAACCTTTAGCTACATTTTAAGGGGTTTTTATTAAGGAAACCATACGCGTTTGGATTTTAAGCTAGGTTTTAAGGGTATTACTTTTAAAATAAACATATAAATTCATATTTTACAAGCATTTTGATATCGATTTTGCAGTAGGCAGCCATTTAATGTCACTCTTGCGCATCGATCTGTTCATGATTGCCGAATAGTAATGGAATTATTGATTTAATTTGATAAAGCTGCAACCTTTAGCTACATTTTAAGGGGTTTTTATTAAGGTAACCATACGCGTTTGGATTTTAAGCTAGGTTTTAAGGGTATTACTTTTAAAATAAACATATAAATTCATATTTTACAAGCATTTTGATATCGATTTTGCAGTAGGCAGCCATTTAATGTCACTCTTGCGCATCGATCTGTTCATGATTGCCGAATAGTAATGGAATTATTGATTTAATTTGATAAAGCTGCAACCTTTAGCTACATTTTAAGGGGTTTTTATTAAGGTAACCATACGCGTTTGGATTTTAAGCTAGGTTTTAAGGGTATTACTTTTAAAATAAACATATAAATTCATATTTTACAAGCATTTTGATATCGATTTTGCAGTAGGCAGCCATTTAATGTCACTCTTGCGCATCGATCTGTTCATGATTGCCGAATAGTAATGGAATTATTGATTTAATTTGATAAAGCTGCAACCTTTAGCTACATTTTAAGGGGTTTTTATTAAGGTAACCATACGCGTTTGGATTTTAAGCTAGGTTTTAAGGGTATTACTTTTAAAATAAACATATAAATTCATATTTTACAAGCATTTTGATATCGATTTTGCAGTAGGCAGCCATTTAATGTCACTCTTGCGCATCGATCTGTTCATGATTGCCGAATAGTAATGGAATTATTGATTTAATTTGATAAAGCTGCAACCTTTAGCTACATTTTAAGGGGTTTTTATTAAGGTAACCATACGCGTTTGGATTTTAAGCTAGGTTTTAAGGGTATTACTTTTAAAATAAACATATAAATTCATATTTTACAAGCATTTTGATATCGATTTTGCAGTAGGCAGCCATTTAATGTCACTCTTGCGCATCGATCTGTTCATGATTGCCGAATAGTAATGGAATTATTGATTTAATTTGATAAAGCTGCAACCTTTAGCTACATTTTAAGGGGTTTTTATTAAGGTAACCATACGCGTTTGGATTTTAAGCTAGGTTTTAAGGGTATTACTTTTAAAATAAACATATAAATTCATATTTTACAAGCATTTTGATATCGATTTTGCAGTAGGCAGCCATTTAATGTCACTCTTGCGCATCGATCTGTTCATGATTGCCGAATAGTAATGGAATTATTGATTTAATTTGATAAAGCTGCAACCTTTAGCTACATTTTAAGGGGTTTTTATTAAGGTAACCATACGCGTTTGGATTTTAAGCTAGGTTTTAAGGGTATTACTTTTAAAATAAACATATAAATTCATATTTTACAAGCATTTTGATATCGATTTTGCAGTAGGCAGCCATTTAATGTCACTCTTGCGCATCGATCTGTTCATGATTGCCGAATAGTAATGGAATTATTGATTTAATTTGATAAAGCTGCAACCTTTAGCTACATTTTAAGGGGTTTTTATTAAGGTAACCATACGCGTTTGGATTTTAAGCTAGGTTTTAAGGGTATTACTTTTAAAATAAACATATAAATTCATATTTTACAAGCATTTTGATATCGATTTTGCAGTAGGCAGCCATTTAATGTCACTCTTGCGCATCGATCTGTTCATGATTGCCGAATAGTAATGGAATTATTGATTTAATTTGATAAAGCTGCAACCTTTAGCTACATTTTAAGGGGTTTTTATTAAGGTAACCATACGCGTTTGGATTTTAAGCTAGGTTTTAAGGGTATTACTTTTAAAATAAACATATAAATTCATATTTTACAAGCATTTTGATATCGATTTTGCAGTAGGCAGCCATTTAATGTCACTCTTGCGCATCGATCTGTTCATGATTGCCGAATAGTAATGGAATTATTGATTTAATTTGATAAAGCTGCAACCTTTAGCTACATTTTAAGGGGTTTTTATTAAGGTAACCATACGCGTTTGGATTTTAAGCTAGGTTTTAAGGGTATTACTTTTAAAATAAACATATAAATTCATATTTTACAAGCATTTTGATATCGATTTTGCAGTAGGCAGCCATTTAATGTCACTCTTGCGCATCGATCTGTTCATGATTGCCGAATAGTAATGGAATTATTGATTTAATTTGATAAAGCTGCAACCTTTAGCTACATTTTAAGGGGTTTTTATTAAGGTAACCATACGCGTTTGGATTTTAAGCTAGGTTTTAAGGGTATTACTTTTAAAATAAACATATAAATTCATATTTTACAAGCATTTTGATATCGATTTTGCAGTAGGCAGCCATTTAATGTCACTCTTGCGCATCGATCTGTTCATGATTGCCGAATAGTAATGGAATTATTGATTTAATTTGATAAAGCTGCAACCTTTAGCTACATTTTAAGGGGTTTTTATTAAGGTAACCATACGCGTTTGGATTTTAAGCTAGGTTTTAAGGGTATTACTTTTAAAATAAACATATAAATTCATATTTTACAAGCATTTTGATATCGATTTTGCAGTAGGCAGCCATTTAATGTCACTCTTGCGCATCGATCTGTTCATGATTGCCGAATAGTAATGGAATTATTGATTTAATTTGATAAAGCTGCAACCTTTAGCTACATTTTAAGGGGTTTTTATTAAGGTAACCATACGCGTTTGGATTTTAAGCTAGGTTTTAAGGGTATTACTTTTAAAATAAACATATAAATTCATATTTTACAAGCATTTTGATATCGATTTTGCAGTAGGCAGCCATTTAATGTCACTCTTGCGCATCGATCTGTTCATGATTGCCGAATAGTAATGGAATTATTGATTTAATTTGATAAAGCTGCAACCTTTAGCTACATTTTAAGGGGTTTTTATTAAGGTAACCATACGCGTTTGGATTTTAAGCTAGGTTTTAAGGGTATTACTTTTAAAATAAACATATAAATTCATATTTTACAAGCATTTTGATATCGATTTTGCAGTAGGCAGCCATTTAATGTCACTCTTGCGCATCGATCTGTTCATGATTGCCGAATAGTAATGGAATTATTGATTTAATTTGATAAAGCTGCAACCTTTAGCTACATTTTAAGGGGTTTTTATTAAGGTAACCATACGCGTTTGGATTTTAAGCTAGGTTTTAAGGGTATTACTTTTAAAATAAACATATAAATTCATATTTTACAAGCATTTTGATATCGATTTTGCAGTAGGCAGCCATTTAATGTCACTCTTGCGCATCGATCTGTTCATGATTGCCGAATAGTAATGGAATTATTGATTTAATTTGATAAAGCTGCAACCTTTAGCTACATTTTAAGGGGTTTTTATTAAGGTAACCATACGCGTTTGGATTTTAAGCTAGGTTTTAAGGGTATTACTTTTAAAATAAACATATAAATTCATATTTTACAAGCATTTTGATATCGATTTTGCAGTAGGCAGCCATTTAATGTCACTCTTGCGCATCGATCTGTTCATGATTGCCGAATAGTAATGGAATTATTGATTTAATTTGATAAAGCTGCAACCTTTAGCTACATTTTAAGGGGTTTTTATTAAGGTAACCATACGCGTTTGGATTTTAAGCTAGGTTTTAAGGGTATTACTTTTAAAATAAACATATAAATTCATATTTTACAAGCATTTTGATATCGATTTTGCAGTAGGCAGCCATTTAATGTCACTCTTGCGCATCGATCTGTTCATGATTGCCGAATAGTAATGGAATTATTGATTTAATTTGATAAAGCTGCAACCTTTAGCTACATTTTAAGGGGTTTTTATTAAGGTAACCATACGCGTTTGGATTTTAAGCTAGGTTTTAAGGGTATTACTTTTAAAATAAACATATAAATTCATATTTTACAAGCATTTTGATATCGATTTTGCAGTAGGCAGCCATTTAATGTCACTCTTGCGCATCGATCTGTTCATGATTGCCGAATAGTAATGGAATTATTGATTTAATTTGATAAAGCTGCAACCTTTAGCTACATTTTAAGGGGTTTTTATTAAGGTAACCATACGCGTTTGGATTTTAAGCTAGGTTTTAAGGGTATTACTTTTAAAATAAACATATAAATTCATATTTTACAAGCATTTTGATATCGATTTTGCAGTAGGCAGCCATTTAATGTCACTCTTGCGCATCGATCTGTTCATGATTGCCGAATAGTAATGGAATTATTGATTTAATTTGATAAAGCTGCAACCTTTAGCTACATTTTAAGGGGTTTTTATTAAGGTAACCATACGCGTTTGGATTTTAAGCTAGGTTTTAAGGGTATTACTTTTAAAATAAACATATAAATTCATATTTTACAAGCATTTTGATATCGATTTTGCAGTAGGCAGCCATTTAATGTCACTCTTGCGCATCGATCTGTTCATGATTGCCGAATAGTAATGGAATTATTGATTTAATTTGATAAAGCTGCAACCTTTAGCTACATTTTAAGGGGTTTTTATTAAGGTAACCATACGCGTTTGGATTTTAAGCTAGGTTTTAAGGGTATTACTTTTAAAATAAACATATAAATTCATATTTTACAAGCATTTTGATATCGATTTTGCAGTAGGCAGCCATTTAATGTCACTCTTGCGCATCGATCTGTTCATGATTGCCGAATAGTAATGGAATTATTGATTTAATTTGATAAAGCTGCAACCTTTAGCTACATTTTAAGGGGTTTTTATTAAGGTAACCATACGCGTTTGGATTTTAAGCTAGGTTTTAAGGGTATTACTTTTAAAATAAACATATAAATTCATATTTTACAAGCATTTTGATATCGATTTTGCAGTAGGCAGCCATTTAATGTCACTCTTGCGCATCGATCTGTTCATGATTGCCGAATAGTAATGGAATTATTGATTTAATTTGATAAAGCTGCAACCTTTAGCTACATTTTAAGGGGTTTTTATTAAGGTAACCATACGCGTTTGGATTTTAAGCTAGGTTTTAAGGGTATTACTTTTAAAATAAACATATAAATTCATATTTTACAAGCATTTTGATATCGATTTTGCAGTAGGCAGCCATTTAATGTCACTCTTGCGCATCGATCTGTTCATGATTGCCGAATAGTAATGGAATTATTGATTTAATTTGATAAAGCTGCAACCTTTAGCTACATTTTAAGGGGTTTTTATTAAGGTAACCATACGCGTTTGGATTTTAAGCTAGGTTTTAAGGGTATTACTTTTAAAATAAACATATAAATTCATATTTTACAAGCATTTTGATATCGATTTTGCAGTAGGCAGCCATTTAATGTCACTCTTGCGCATCGATCTGTTCATGATTGCCGAATAGTAATGGAATTATTGATTTAATTTGATAAAGCTGCAACCTTTAGCTACATTTTAAGGGGTTTTTATTAAGGTAACCATACGCGTTTGGATTTTAAGCTAGGTTTTAAGGGTATTACTTTTAAAATAAACATATAAATTCATATTTTACAAGCATTTTGATATCGATTTTGCAGTAGGCAGCCATTTAATGTCACTCTTGCGCATCGATCTGTTCATGATTGCCGAATAGTAATGGAATTATTGATTTAATTTGATAAAGCTGCAACCTTTAGCTACATTTTAAGGGGTTTTTATTAAGGTAACCATACGCGTTTGGATTTTAAGCTAGGTTTTAAGGGTATTACTTTTAAAATAAACATATAAATTCATATTTTACAAGCATTTTGATATCGATTTTGCAGTAGGCAGCCATTTAATGTCACTCTTGCGCATCGATCTGTTCATGATTGCCGAATAGTAATGGAATTATTGATTTAATTTGATAAAGCTGCAACCTTTAGCTACATTTTAAGGGGTTTTTATTAAGGTAACCATACGCGTTTGGATTTTAAGCTAGGTTTTAAGGGTATTACTTTTAAAATAAACATATAAATTCATATTTTACAAGCATTTTGATATCGATTTTGCAGTAGGCAGCCATTTAATGTCACTCTTGCGCATCGATCTGTTCATGATTGCCGAATAGTAATGGAATTATTGATTTAATTTGATAAAGCTGCAACCTTTAGCTACATTTTAAGGGGTTTTTATTAAGGTAACCATACGCGTTTGGATTTTAAGCTAGGTTTTAAGGGTATTACTTTTAAAATAAACATATAAATTCATATTTTACAAGCATTTTGATATCGATTTTGCAGTAGGCAGCCATTTAATGTCACTCTTGCGCATCGATCTGTTCATGATTGCCGAATAGTAATGGAATTATTGATTTAATTTGATAAAGCTGCAACCTTTAGCTACATTTTAAGGGGTTTTTATTAAGGTAACCATACGCGTTTGGATTTTAAGCTAGGTTTTAAGGGTATTACTTTTAAAATAAACATATAAATTCATATTTTACAAGCATTTTGATATCGATTTTGCAGTAGGCAGCCATTTAATGTCACTCTTGCGCATCGATCTGTTCATGATTGCCGAATAGTAATGGAATTATTGATTTAATTTGATAAAGCTGCAACCTTTAGCTACATTTTAAGGGGTTTTTATTAAGGTAACCATACGCGTTTGGATTTTAAGCTAGGTTTTAAGGGTATTACTTTTAAAATAAACATATAAATTCATATTTTACAAGCATTTTGATATCGATTTTGCAGTAGGCAGCCATTTAATGTCACTCTTGCGCATCGATCTGTTCATGATTGCCGAATAGTAATGGAATTATTGATTTAATTTGATAAAGCTGCAACCTTTAGCTACATTTTAAGGGGTTTTTATTAAGGTAACCATACGCGTTTGGATTTTAAGCTAGGTTTTAAGGGTATTACTTTTAAAATAAACATATAAATTCATATTTTACAAGCATTTTGATATCGATTTTGCAGTAGGCAGCCATTTAATGTCACTCTTGCGCATCGATCTGTTCATGATTGCCGAATAGTAATGGAATTATTGATTTAATTTGATAAAGCTGCAACCTTTAGCTACATTTTAAGGGGTTTTTATTAAGGTAACCATACGCGTTTGGATTTTAAGCTAGGTTTTAAGGGTATTACTTTTAAAATAAACATATAAATTCATATTTTACAAGCATTTTGATATCGATTTTGCAGTAGGCAGCCATTTAATGTCACTCTTGCGCATCGATCTGTTCATGATTGCCGAATAGTAATGGAATTATTGATTTAATTTGATAAAGCTGCAACCTTTAGCTACATTTTAAGGGGTTTTTATTAAGGTAACCATACGCGTTTGGATTTTAAGCTAGGTTTTAAGGGTATTACTTTTAAAATAAACATATAAATTCATATTTTACAAGCATTTTGATATCGATTTTGCAGTAGGCAGCCATTTAATGTCACTCTTGCGCATCGATCTGTTCATGATTGCCGAATAGTAATGGAATTATTGATTTAATTTGATAAAGCTGCAACCTTTAGCTACATTTTAAGGGGTTTTTATTAAGGTAACCATACGCGTTTGGATTTTAAGCTAGGTTTTAAGGGTATTACTTTTAAAATAAACATATAAATTCATATTTTACAAGCATTTTGATATCGATTTTGCAGTAGGCAGCCATTTAATGTCACTCTTGCGCATCGATCTGTTCATGATTGCCGAATAGTAATGGAATTATTGATTTAATTTGATAAAGCTGCAACCTTTAGCTACATTTTAAGGGGTTTTTATTAAGGTAACCATACGCGTTTGGATTTTAAGCTAGGTTTTAAGGGTATTACTTTTAAAATAAACATATAAATTCATATTTTACAAGCATTTTGATATCGATTTTGCAGTAGGCAGCCATTTAATGTCACTCTTGCGCATCGATCTGTTCATGATTGCCGAATAGTAATGGAATTATTGATTTAATTTGATAAAGCTGCAACCTTTAGCTACATTTTAAGGGGTTTTTATTAAGGTAACCATACGCGTTTGGATTTTAAGCTAGGTTTTAAGGGTATTACTTTTAAAATAAACATATAAATTCATATTTTACAAGCATTTTGATATCGATTTTGCAGTAGGCAGCCATTTAATGTCACTCTTGCGCATCGATCTGTTCATGATTGCCGAATAGTAATGGAATTATTGATTTAATTTGATAAAGCTGCAACCTTTAGCTACATTTTAAGGGGTTTTTATTAAGGTAACCATACGCGTTTGGATTTTAAGCTAGGTTTTAAGGGTATTACTTTTAAAATAAACATATAAATTCATATTTTACAAGCATTTTGATATCGATTTTGCAGTAGGCAGCCATTTAATGTCACTCTTGCGCATCGATCTGTTCATGATTGCCGAATAGTAATGGAATTATTGATTTAATTTGATAAAGCTGCAACCTTTAGCTACATTTTAAGGGGTTTTTATTAAGGTAACCATACGCGTTTGGATTTTAAGCTAGGTTTTAAGGGTATTACTTTTAAAATAAACATATAAATTCATATTTTACAAGCATTTTGATATCGATTTTGCAGTAGGCAGCCATTTAATGTCACTCTTGCGCATCGATCTGTTCATGATTGCCGAATAGTAATGGAATTATTGATTTAATTTGATAAAGCTGCAACCTTTAGCTACATTTTAAGGGGTTTTTATTAAGGTAACCATACGCGTTTGGATTTTAAGCTAGGTTTTAAGGGTATTACTTTTAAAATAAACATATAAATTCATATTTTACAAGCATTTTGATATCGATTTTGCAGTAGGCAGCCATTTAATGTCACTCTTGCGCATCGATCTGTTCATGATTGCCGAATAGTAATGGAATTATTGATTTAATTTGATAAAGCTGCAACCTTTAGCTACATTTTAAGGGGTTTTTATTAAGGTAACCATACGCGTTTGGATTTTAAGCTAGGTTTTAAGGGTATTACTTTTAAAATAAACATATAAATTCATATTTTACAAGCATTTTGATATCGATTTTGCAGTAGGCAGCCATTTAATGTCACTCTTGCGCATCGATCTGTTCATGATTGCCGAATAGTAATGGAATTATTGATTTAATTTGATAAAGCTGCAACCTTTAGCTACATTTTAAGGGGTTTTTATTAAGGTAACCATACGCGTTTGGATTTTAAGCTAGGTTTTAAGGGTATTACTTTTAAAATAAACATATAAATTCATATTTTACAAGCATTTTGATATCGATTTTGCAGTAGGCAGCCATTTAATGTCACTCTTGCGCATCGATCTGTTCATGATTGCCGAATAGTAATGGAATTATTGATTTAATTTGATAAAGCTGCAACCTTTAGCTACATTTTAAGGGGTTTTTATTAAGGTAACCATACGCGTTTGGATTTTAAGCTAGGTTTTAAGGGTATTACTTTTAAAATAAACATATAAATTCATATTTTACAAGCATTTTGATATCGATTTTGCAGTAGGCAGCCATTTAATGTCACTCTTGCGCATCGATCTGTTCATGATTGCCGAATAGTAATGGAATTATTGATTTAATTTGATAAAGCTGCAACCTTTAGCTACATTTTAAGGGGTTTTTATTAAGGTAACCATACGCGTTTGGATTTTAAGCTAGGTTTTAAGGGTATTACTTTTAAAATAAACATATAAATTCATATTTTACAAGCATTTTGATATCGATTTTGCAGTAGGCAGCCATTTAATGTCACTCTTGCGCATCGATCTGTTCATGATTGCCGAATAGTAATGGAATTATTGATTTAATTTGATAAAGCTGCAACCTTTAGCTACATTTTAAGGGGTTTTTATTAAGGTAACCATACGCGTTTGGATTTTAAGCTAGGTTTTAAGGGTATTACTTTTAAAATAAACATATAAATTCATATTTTACAAGCATTTTGATATCGATTTTGCAGTAGGCAGCCATTTAATGTCACTCTTGCGCATCGATCTGTTCATGATTGCCGAATAGTAATGGAATTATTGATTTAATTTGATAAAGCTGCAACCTTTAGCTACATTTTAAGGGGTTTTTATTAAGGTAACCATACGCGTTTGGATTTTAAGCTAGGTTTTAAGGGTATTACTTTTAAAATAAACATATAAATTCATATTTTACAAGCATTTTGATATCGATTTTGCAGTAGGCAGCCATTTAATGTCACTCTTGCGCATCGATCTGTTCATGATTGCCGAATAGTAATGGAATTATTGATTTAATTTGATAAAGCTGCAACCTTTAGCTACATTTTAAGGGGTTTTTATTAAGGTAACCATACGCGTTTGGATTTTAAGCTAGGTTTTAAGGGTATTACTTTTAAAATAAACATATAAATTCATATTTTACAAGCATTTTGATATCGATTTTGCAGTAGGCAGCCATTTAATGTCACTCTTGCGCATCGATCTGTTCATGATTGCCGAATAGTAATGGAATTATTGATTTAATTTGATAAAGCTGCAACCTTTAGCTACATTTTAAGGGGTTTTTATTAAGGTAACCATACGCGTTTGGATTTTAAGCTAGGTTTTAAGGGTATTACTTTTAAAATAAACATATAAATTCATATTTTACAAGCATTTTGATATCGATTTTGCAGTAGGCAGCCATTTAATGTCACTCTTGCGCATCGATCTGTTCATGATTGCCGAATAGTAATGGAATTATTGATTTAATTTGATAAAGCTGCAACCTTTAGCTACATTTTAAGGGGTTTTTATTAAGGTAACCATACGCGTTTGGATTTTAAGCTAGGTTTTAAGGGTATTACTTTTAAAATAAACATATAAATTCATATTTTACAAGCATTTTGATATCGATTTTGCAGTAGGCAGCCATTTAATGTCACTCTTGCGCATCGATCTGTTCATGATTGCCGAATAGTAATGGAATTATTGATTTAATTTGATAAAGCTGCAACCTTTAGCTACATTTTAAGGGGTTTTTATTAAGGTAACCATACGCGTTTGGATTTTAAGCTAGGTTTTAAGGGTATTACTTTTAAAATAAACATATAAATTCATATTTTACAAGCATTTTGATATCGATTTTGCAGTAGGCAGCCATTTAATGTCACTCTTGCGCATCGATCTGTTCATGATTGCCGAATAGTAATGGAATTATTGATTTAATTTGATAAAGCTGCAACCTTTAGCTACATTTTAAGGGGTTTTTATTAAGGTAACCATACGCGTTTGGATTTTAAGCTAGGTTTTAAGGGTATTACTTTTAAAATAAACATATAAATTCATATTTTACAAGCATTTTGATATCGATTTTGCAGTAGGCAGCCATTTAATGTCACTCTTGCGCATCGATCTGTTCATGATTGCCGAATAGTAATGGAATTATTGATTTAATTTGATAAAGCTGCAACCTTTAGCTACATTTTAAGGGGTTTTTATTAAGGTAACCATACGCGTTTGGATTTTAAGCTAGGTTTTAAGGGTATTACTTTTAAAATAAACATATAAATTCATATTTTACAAGCATTTTGATATCGATTTTGCAGTAGGCAGCCATTTAATGTCACTCTTGCGCATCGATCTGTTCATGATTGCCGAATAGTAATGGAATTATTGATTTAATTTGATAAAGCTGCAACCTTTAGCTACATTTTAAGGGGTTTTTATTAAGGTAACCATACGCGTTTGGATTTTAAGCTAGGTTTTAAGGGTATTACTTTTAAAATAAACATATAAATTCATATTTTACAAGCATTTTGATATCGATTTTGCAGTAGGCAGCCATTTAATGTCACTCTTGCGCATCGATCTGTTCATGATTGCCGAATAGTAATGGAATTATTGATTTAATTTGATAAAGCTGCAACCTTTAGCTACATTTTAAGGGGTTTTTATTAAGGTAACCATACGCGTTTGGATTTTAAGCTAGGTTTTAAGGGTATTACTTTTAAAATAAACATATAAATTCATATTTTACAAGCATTTTGATATCGATTTTGCAGTAGGCAGCCATTTAATGTCACTCTTGCGCATCGATCTGTTCATGATTGCCGAATAGTAATGGAATTATTGATTTAATTTGATAAAGCTGCAACCTTTAGCTACATTTTAAGGGGTTTTTATTAAGGTAACCATACGCGTTTGGATTTTAAGCTAGGTTTTAAGGGTATTACTTTTAAAATAAACATATAAATTCATATTTTACAAGCATTTTGATATCGATTTTGCAGTAGGCAGCCATTTAATGTCACTCTTGCGCATCGATCTGTTCATGATTGCCGAATAGTAATGGAATTATTGATTTAATTTGATAAAGCTGCAACCTTTAGCTACATTTTAAGGGGTTTTTATTAAGGTAACCATACGCGTTTGGATTTTAAGCTAGGTTTTAAGGGTATTACTTTTAAAATAAACATATAAATTCATATTTTACAAGCATTTTGATATCGATTTTGCAGTAGGCAGCCATTTAATGTCACTCTTGCGCATCGATCTGTTCATGATTGCCGAATAGTAATAGAATTATTGATTTAATTTGATAAAGCTGCAACCTTTAGCTACATTTTAAGGGGTTTTTATTAAGGTAACCATACGCGTTTGGATTTTAAGCTAGGTTTTAAGGGTATTACTTTTAAAATAAACATATAAATTCATATTTTACAAGCATTTTGATATCGATTTTGCAGTAGGCAGCCATTTAATGTCACTCTTGCGCATCGATCTGTTCATGATTGCCGAATAGTAATGGAATTATTGATTTAATTTGATAAAGCTGCAACCTTTAGCTACATTTTAAGGGGTTTTTATTAAGGTAACCATACGCGTTTGGATTTTAAGCTAGGTTTTAAGGGTATTACTTTTAAAATAAACATATAAATTCATATTTTACAAGCATTTTGATATCGATTTTGCAGTAGGCAGCCATTTAATGTCACTCTTGCGCATCGATCTGTTCATGATTGCCGAATAGTAATGGAATTATTGATTTAATTTGATAAAGCTGCAACCTTTAGCTACATTTTAAGGGGTTTTTATTAAGGTAACCATACGCGTTTGGATTTTAAGCTAGGTTTTAAGGGTATTACTTTTAAAATAAACATATAAATTCATATTTTACAAGCATTTTGATATCGATTTTGCAGTAGGCAGCCATTTAATGTCACTCTTGCGCATCGATCTGTTCATGATTGCCGAATAGTAATGGAATTATTGATTTAATTTGATAAAGCTGCAACCTTTAGCTACATTTTAAGGGGTTTTTATTAAGGTAACCATACGCGTTTGGATTTTAAGCTAGGTTTTAAGAGTATTACTTTTAAAATAAACATATAAATTCATATTTTACAAGCATTTTGATATCGATTTTGCAGTAGGCAGCCATTTAATGTCACTCTTGCGCATCGATCTGTTCATGATTGCCGAATAGTAATGGAATTATTGATTTAATTTGATAAAGCTGCAACCTTTAGCTACATTTTAAGGGGTTTTTATTAAGGTAACCATACGCGTTTGGATTTTAAGCTAGGTTTTAAGGGTATTACTTTTAAAATAAACATATAAATTCATATTTTACAAGCATTTTGATATCGATTTTGCAGTAGGCAGCCATTTAATGTCACTCTTGCGCATCGATCTGTTCATGATTGCCGAATAGTAATGGAATTATTGATTTAATTTGATAAAGCTGCAACCTTTAGCTACATTTTAAGGGGTTTTTATTAAGGTAACCATACGCGTTTGGATTTTAAGCTAGGTTTTAAGGGTATTACTTTTAAAATAAACATATAAATTCATATTTTACAAGCATTTTGATATCGATTTTGCAGTAGGCAGCCATTTAATGTCACTCTTGCGCATCGATCTGTTCATGATTGCCGAATAGTAATGGAATTATTGATTTAATTTGATAAAGCTGCAACCTTTAGCTACATTTTAAGGGGTTTTTATTAAGGTAACCATACGCGTTTGGATTTTAAGCTAGGTTTTAAGGGTATTACTTTTAAAATAAACATATAAATTCATATTTTACAAGCATTTTGATATCGATTTTGCAGTAGGCAGCCATTTAATGTCACTCTTGCGCATCGATCTGTTCATGATTGCCGAATAGTAATGGAATTATTGATTTAATTTGATAAAGCTGCAACCTTTAGCTACATTTTAAGGGGTTTTTATTAAGGTAACCATACGCGTTTGGATTTTAAGCTAGGTTTTAAGGGTATTACTTTTAAAATAAACATATAAATTCATATTTTACAAGCATTTTGATATCGATTTTGCAGTAGGCAGCCATTTAATGTCACTCTTGCGCATCGATCTGTTCATGATTGCCGAATAGTAATGGAATTATTGATTTAATTTGATAAAGCTGCAACCTTTAGCTACATTTTAAGGGGTTTTTATTAAGGTAACCATACGCGTTTGGATTTTAAGCTAGGTTTTAAGGGTATTACTTTTAAAATAAACATATAAATTCATATTTTACAAGCATTTTGATATCGATTTTGCAGTAGGCAGCCATTTAATGTCACTCTTGCGCATCGATCTGTTCATGATTGCCGAATAGTAATGGAATTATTGATTTAATTTGATAAAGCTGCAACCTTTAGCTACATTTTAAGGGGTTTTTATTAAGGTAACCATACGCGTTTGGATTTTAAGCTAGGTTTTAAGGGTATTACTTTTAAAATAAACATATAAATTCATATTTTACAAGCATTTTGATATCGATTTTGCAGTAGGCAGCCATTTAATGTCACTCTTGCGCATCGATCTGTTCATGATTGCCGAATAGTAATGGAATTATTGATTTAATTTGATAAAGCTGCAACCTTTAGCTACATTTTAAGGGGTTTTTATTAAGGTAACCATACGCGTTTGGATTTTAAGCTAGGTTTTAAGGGTATTACTTTTAAAATAAACATATAAATTCATATTTTACAAGCATTTTGATATCGATTTTGCAGTAGGCAGCCATTTAATGTCACTCTTGCGCATCGATCTGTTCATGATTGCCGAATAGTAATGGAATTATTGATTTAATTTGATAAAGCTGCAACCTTTAGCTACATTTTAAGGGGTTTTTATTAAGGTAACCATACGCGTTTGGATTTTAAGCTAGGTTTTAAGGGTATTACTTTTAAAATAAACATATAAATTCATATTTTACAAGCATTTTGATATCGATTTTGCAGTAGGCAGCCATTTAATGTCACTCTTGCGCATCGATCTGTTCATGATTGCCGAATAGTAATGGAATTATTGATTTAATTTGATAAAGCTGCAACCTTTAGCTACATTTTAAGGGGTTTTTATTAAGGTAACCATACGCGTTTGGATTTTAAGCTAGGTTTTAAGGGTATTACTTTTAAAATAAACATATAAATTCATATTTTACAAGCATTTTGATATCGATTTTGCAGTAGGCAGCCATTTAATGTCACTCTTGCGCATCGATCTGTTCATGATTGCCGAATAGTAATGGAATTATTGATTTAATTTGATAAAGCTGCAACCTTTAGCTACATTTTAAGGGGTTTTTATTAAGGTAACCATACGCGTTTGGATTTTAAGCTAGGTTTTAAGGGTATTACTTTTAAAATAAACATATAAATTCATATTTTACAAGCATTTTGATATCGATTTTGCAGTAGGCAGCCATTTAATGTCACTCTTGCGCATCGATCTGTTCATGATTGCCGAATAGTAATGGAATTATTGATTTAATTTGATAAAGCTGCAACCTTTAGCTACATTTTAAGGGGTTTTTATTAAGGTAACCATACGCGTTTGGATTTTAAGCTAGGTTTTAAGGGTATTACTTTTAAAATAAACATATAAATTCATATTTTACAAGCATTTTGATATCGATTTTGCAGTAGGCAGCCATTTAATGTCACTCTTGCGCATCGATCTGTTCATGATTGCCGAATAGTAATGGAATTATTGATTTAATTTGATAAAGCTGCAACCTTTAGCTACATTTTAAGGGGTTTTTATTAAGGTAACCATACGCGTTTGGATTTTAAGCTAGGTTTTAAGGGTATTACTTTTAAAATAAACATATAAATTCATATTTTACAAGCATTTTGATATCGATTTTGCAGTAGGCAGCCATTTAATGTCACTCTTGCGCATCGATCTGTTCATGATTGCCGAATAGTAATGGAATTATTGATTTAATTTGATAAAGCTGCAACCTTTAGCTACATTTTAAGGGGTTTTTATTAAGGTAACTGTGGCAGCTGGGCGCAAGAAGTGGATAATAAACACAGCCCAAGGCAAGCAACTCTGAGCTCAATGAACAGAGCTGCTGCGCCATCACGACTTCACTTCTGTTTTAATCGTTGACGAGCAAAGACATCACAATTGGCGACGAGGATGGCGCAGCAAGTAATAGGCAACGTACCAACGTTCAACGAAGGGAACCTATGGCACGTCTTTCACAATCAGCTGAGGCAGTTTTTCGCCTGCAACGACATTAGCGACAACTTAAAAAAAAAGGCGATTTTGATTACGGCACTGTCAGAAAGCTCGTACGTGCTGCTCCAGAACTTACTGAACCCACTCAAAGTGGAGGACCCAACGACGTCCTACCAAAATTGCGTAGAGGCGCTGAGCAACTTTTTCAAACCACCATCTGCAGGCTTCGCCGAGAGATGCAAGTTCTACAGAGCGAGTAAGGAA
Source organism: Melieria crassipennis (assembly GCA_963668005.1). NCBI lineage: Eukaryota > Metazoa > Arthropoda > Insecta > Diptera > Ulidiidae > Melieria > Melieria crassipennis. The sequence goes on along the minus strand of CAVLFC010000020.1, from coordinate 26,959 downwards.
GCCGGGGAAAGCATCAATGAGTGGGCAGTGAGGGTACGAGCATTGGCTATACCCTGTGAGTTCGGAAATTTTTTGGATATGGCGATGCGTGACAAATTTGTGATGGGTTTAGAACAAAGTCCATGCCGAGATAAAATTTTTTTGGAAGACGTAACCACGTGCACAATGCAACGAGTAGTCGAAATAGCGAGTGCAGCGGAATATATCAAGCATCAAGTGAAAGAGGAACAACAAGAAGAATTTCTATACATCAAAAACAACAAACAGCGAGAAAGAAGTGGCGTGAGCGACCAACAACAACAAATGCAGCAGATAGACCGACAGGGACAACAGCAACATCGACAGCAGCAACAGAGATGCCAAGTGTGCGGGTATACGAATCACTCACAAAGTAATTGTAAGTTCAAGAATTATAAATGCAATATCTGTAATGTGAAAGGGCATTTAAAGAAAATGTGTAGGCGTAACAATACAAATTTTCATTTTGTCGAAAATGAAGAATTAACTTTATTTTCTATTCGAAGTAACAAGGACGGCCCCATTAAACTTGATGTTATTGTAGAAAACGTGAAACTAGCAATGGAACTAGATACCGGATCGGAGTATAGTGTCATTTCGGTTAATACATTTCAACACTATTTTAGAAAATGCGAGTTGAAACCAATCGCGGTTGCCTTCAAGACATATAATGGGTTGGTGATTACGCCGGTGGGCGTTTGCGAATTGCAAGTAGTATATAACGAACGGCGCGAAAAAGTGGACATTGTGGTAATTCAAAACGGGGGGCCACCTCTGCTGGGTAGAAATTTTTTACGTGCGTTTAATTTATCCATTTCTGAATTACATTATGTAAGCAACAAAAGTGATGCAGCGGCAGCGATGCTGCAGAAGTTCCCAAACTTGTTCGATGGAAGCATGGGGCGCTTCAATAAGGGTGAAGCAACTTTGCAGTTGAAAGAAAACACAACCCCCAAGTTCTTCAAACCGCGGGCAGTTCCATTGGCAATAAGAAACAAAGTGGAAAAGGAAATAGAGAAACTAGTGAACATGGGTGTGTTGGAACCGGTAAAGTATGGGGACTGGGGAACGCCAATAGTTCCAGTATTGAAAAAAAACGGCGATGTTAGAATCTGCGGTGACTACAAGGTTACCCTAAACCCGAATTTAGTGGTAGAGAAGTACCCGTTACCACGAATTGAAGATATTTTTTCCAAACTTCACGGTGGGGAAGAATTTACAAAACTAGACCTAACTATGGCGTATCAACAGATTCCGCTAGACCATGTTTCAAAGAAGTTGACAACAATATCCACGTCGAAGGGCTTATATCAGTACACACGATTAATTTACGGTCTAGCGTCAGCACCTGCTATTTTCCAAAAAATAATGGATAAGTTGTTGATGGCGTTAGATGGAGTGGTAGTTTTTTTAGACGATATCCTCATAACAGCACCTAATAGAAAAGTGCACATAAAGCGTGTCGAGAAGGTACTGCAGATACTACAGGATGCTGGGTTTAAGCTATCGGTGAACAAGTGCGAATTTTTTGAAAAAAAAATTACGTACCTGGGACATGTTATCGACAAAAATGGGCTGCATACAAATTCAGAAAAAGTTAAAGAAATTGAAAAAATACCATATCCCACAAATGTGAAAGAGCTGCAGGCATTCTTAGGCGTGGTGAATTTCTACAGGAAATTCGTACCTAACATAGCTCACGTATGCGCACCCTTATACAAATTGTTAGAAACGGGCACAAGGTTTGATTTTTCAATAGAGTGCAGGAGTGCAGTAGACTTTCTAAAAAAGGGATTAATGACAAGTACGTGTCTAGCACATTTTGATCCGCGATGTAAGACTAAGCTTACGGTCGACGCTAGTCCAGTGGGAGTTGGGGCGATCTTATCACAGATATCCAGGGAGGGTTATGAGGCACCTATTGAGTTCGCTTCAAGGAAATTATCGGCTACGGAACAGCGATACTCACAATTAGATAGAGAAGCGGTAGCTATTTTATTCGGAATTAAAAAATTTCACAACTATTTATACGGCAGGCGATTCACACTTGTTACCGATAACAAGCCGCTGCAACATATTTTTAATCCCAAGAAAGGAATTCCAATCATGGCAGCTAACCGATTACAACGAATTGCATTAACCTTGTCTGGCTATGATTACGAAATAGAATACGTCAAGTCGGACGCTAATATAGCTGATTATTTTTCACGGAGCCCTTCAAATGAAGAAGTGGACTCGGACGAGTTACCGGAACACGTCACCCTTAACTATTTTCAAGAAGTTAATTCGACACCAATTAACATAGAAATAATTAAACAAGAAACTGCAGCAGATCCAGTTTTAAGGAAAGTTTTACAGTTTATAAATACAAAGTGGCCTAAGAACACTTTGGACTTAGAGCTTAAGCCATTTTTCGCACGGAAGTTAGAATTATCACAAGAAGAGGGATGTGTGTTTTGGGGTTACAGGGTAGTGATTCCAACGATATTACAAGCGAGGGTTGCTAGTTTTTTACATGAATCTCATATGGGTATTGGCCGAATTAAAGCCATGGCCAGAGAGTCGTGCTGGTGGCCGAACCAGAGCAAGGATTTGGAAAAAATAGTTGCAGGTTGTGAACCTTGTTTTATGAATCGCCCCAACACCATCAAACAAGAATTAATCTCATGGAAGTGGCCGGACCAACCGTGGTCGCGCATACATATTGATTTTTTCGGTCCATTTCTAAATCGATGGTGTTTAGTAATCATTGACAGCTACAGTAAGTGGGCCGAATGTATTGACATGGGAAAGAGTACAACCAGTAGCGCAACCATTATGGTATTAAAGGAGTTGTTCTCGCGTTTTGGATTGCCACAGGAAATAGTCTCAGATAACGGGACTGCGTTCCTCTCGAAGGAATTTAAACAGTTTGTAGGAATGAATGGAATTAAACATTGCACAACACCGGTAGGGCATCCCGCCACTAACGGACAAGCAGAAAATTTTGTTAAAACTATGAAAAACGCATTAAAGAAAAACTTATATCAAGCAGATACTTCGCAATTCAAGAATGTACTTTTGCGATTCCTTTTAGACTATAGAAACACGGTTCACGCTAGCACAGGGGTATCACCAGCTCAGCTTATGTTTAACAGACAGTTAAGAAGTAGACTGGATCTGTTGAATCCAAAACGTAAAGAAAACCGAAAAGATATCGATTGGATTAAAAACAAAGTTTACCAAAACCAGGCTAACCAGAAAAAATACTACGCAGGTGTGAACGATAAAAATTTCCAATTAAATCAAATAGTTATTGCAAAAAATTACTCCGTTCCGGGTAAAGTTTCTTGGGCTAAATGTAGAATTACTAAAATACTAGGCAAACAATTGTATTTAGTTAAGCCACTCCAAACGGAGAGGATTTGGAAACGACATGCAAACCAAATGATTAACGTTAAAACAAACAGTGAATCGAACGCTATGCCGACCACTTTGCCAGAAGTTTCACAAACAATCTCACCGGAAGAGGTGGGAGGGCTCGTAGAAAACTCCGATAAGGAAAACAATGTTCAAAAACCAATAAATTTAAATAAGATAGCAGGAAATCAAGAAACGGCTACCCATGATATAGAAACGAAACAACCTATTGATAAAACAAAAATTGTAATACATGCACAACCAGAAACAAATGTAAATCATGAAGGTCATGAAGGCCAGAATCAAACACACCAAGGAACCGAAATTAATGTATCGCCAAATCTTGGAAAAATACCGTGTAAATACAATTTAAGAAAACGAAATAATAGTAAATAAGTTTACTCTGTTACGAAATAATAGTAAATAAGGTTACGCTGTTAATAAATAAAAGACAAACGATTAAAAAAAAAAGAGGGGATAGTGTGGCAGCTGGGCGCAAGAAGTGGATAATAAACACAGCCCAAGGCAAGCAACTCTGAGCTCAATGAACAGAGCTGCTGCGCCATCACGACTTCACTTCTGTTTTAATCGTTGACGAGCAAAGACATCACAGTAACCATACGCGTTTGGATTTTAAGCTAGGTTTTAAGGGTATTACTTTTAAAATAAACATATAAATTCATATTTTACAAGCATTTTTATATCGATTTTGCAGTAGGCAGCCATTTAATGTCACTCTTGCGCATCGATCTGTTCATGATTGCCGAATAGTAATGGAATTATTGATTTAATTTGATAAAGCTGCAACCTTTAGCTACATTTTAAGGGGTTTTTATTAAGGTAACCATACGCGTTTGGATTTTAAGCTAGGTTTTAAGGGTATTACTTTTAAAATAAACATATAAATTCATATTTTACAAGCATTTTGATATCGATTTTGCAGTAGGCAGCCATTTAATGTCACTCTTGCGCATCGATCTGTTCATGATTGCCGAATAGTAATGGAATTATTGATTTAATTTGATAAAGCTGCAACCTTTAGCTACATTTTAAGGGGTTTTTATTAAGGTAACCATACGCGTTTGGATTTTAAGCTAGGTTTTAAGGGTATTACTTTTAAAATAAACATATAAATTCATATTTTACAAGCATTTTGATATCGATTTTGCAGTAGGCAGCCATTTAATGTCACTCTTGCGCATCGATCTGTTCATGATTGCCGAATAGTAATGGAATTATTGATTTAATTTGATAAAGCTGCAACCTTTAGCTACATTTTAAGGGGTTTTTATTAAGGTAACCATACGCGTTTGGATTTTAAGCTAGGTTTTAAGGGTATTACTTTTAAAATAAACATATAAATTCATATTTTACAAGCATTTTGATATCGATTTTGCAGTAGGCAGCCATTTAATGTCACTCTTGCGCATCGATCTGTTCATGATTGCCGAATAGTAATGGAATTATTGATTTAATTTGATAAAGCTGCAACCTTTAGCTACATTTTAAGGGGTTTTTATTAAGGTAACCATACGCGTTTGGATTTTAAGCTAGGTTTTAAGGGTATTACTTTTAAAATAAACATATAAATTCATATTTTACAAGCATTTTGATATCGATTTTGCAGTAGGCAGCCATTTAATGTCACTCTTGCGCATCGATCTGTTCATGATTGCCGAATAGTAATGGAATTATTGATTTAATTTGATAAAGCTGCAACCTTTAGCTACATTTTAACACTCGGATGCCCAACAACTTTTTAAACGGCCAAAGCCCAACAAGGTCCCCAGGGACCTCTATGGTAATATTGCATATAAGGCTTGTAATCGTATAATGTAGTGTTACATAATGTGTGTAGATGTGTTTGTATTATGTATTTTTTACTACAGACAGATGGCAAAAACGTATAAAATACAAAATAATTGCTTTTAAAAACGCCATAGGTCCCTACGGACCTTGTTGGGCATCGGAGTGTTAAGGGGTTTTTATTAAGGTAACCATACGCGTTTGGATTTTAAGCTAGGTTTTAAGGGTATTACTTTTAAAATAAACATATAAATTCATATTTTACAAGCATTTTGATATCGATTTTGCAGTAGGCAGCCATTTAATGTCACTCTTGCGCATCGATCTGTTCATGATTGCCGAATAGTAATGGAATTATTGATTTAATTTGATAAAGCTGCAACCTTTAGCTACATTTTAAGGGGTTTTTATTAAGGTAACCATACGCGTTTGGATTTTAAGCTAGGTTTTAAGGGTATTACTTTTAAAATAAACATATAAATTCATATTTTACAAGCATTTTGATATCGATTTTGCAGTAGGCAGCCATTTAATGTCACTCTTGCGCATCGATCTGTTCATGATTGCCGAATAGTAATGGAATTATTGATTTAATTTGATAAAGCTGCAACCTTTAGCTACATTTTAAGGGGTTTTTATTAAGGTAACCATACGCGTTTGGATTTTAAGCTAGGTTTTAAGGGTATTACTTTTAAAATAAACATATAAATTCATATTTTACAAGCATTTTGATATCGATTTTGCAGTAGGCAGCCATTTAATGTCACTCTTGCGCATCGATCTGTTCATGATTGCCGAATAGTAATGGAATTATTGATTTAATTTGATAAAGCTGCAACCTTTAGCTACATTTTAAGGGGTTTTTATTAAGGTAACCATACGCGTTTGGATTTTAAGCTAGGTTTTAAGGGTATTACTTTTAAAATAAACATATAAATTCATATTTTACAAGCATTTTGATATCGATTTTGCAGTAGGCAGCCATTTAATGTCACTCTTGCGCATCGATCTGTTCATGATTGCCGAATAGTAATGGAATTATTGATTTAATTTGATAAAGCTGCAACCTTTAGCTACATTTTAAGGGGTTTTTATTAAGGTAACCATACGCGTTTGGATTTTAAGCTAGGTTTTAAGGGTATTACTTTTAAAATAAACATATAAATTCATATTTTACAAGCATTTTGATATCGATTTTACAGTAGGCAGCCATTTAATGTCACTCTTGCGCATCGATCTGTTCATGATTGCCGAATAGTAATGGAATTATTGATTTAATTTGATAAAGCTGCAACCTTTAGCTACATTTTAAGGGGTTTTTATTAAGGTAACCATACGCGTTTGGATTTTAAGCTAGGTTTTAAGGGTATTACTTTTAAAATAAACATATAAATTCATATTTTACAAGCATTTTGATATCGATTTTGCAGTAGGCAGCCATTTAATGTCACTCTTGCGCATCGATCTGTTCATGATTGCCGAATAGTAATGGAATTATTGATTTAATTTGATAAAGCTGCAACCTTTAGCTACATTTTAAGGGGTTTTTATTAAGGTAACCATACGCGTTTGGATTTTAAGCTAGGTTTTAAGGGTATTACTTTTAAAATAAACATATAAATTCATATTTTACAAGCATTTTGATATCGATTTTGCAGTAGGCAGCCATTTAATGTCACTCTTGCGCATCGATCTGTTCATGATTGCCGAATAGTAATGGAATTATTGATTTAATTTGATAAAGCTGCAACCTTTAGCTACATTTTAAGGGGTTTTTATTAAGGTAACCATACGCGTTTGGATTTTAAGCTAGGTTTTAAGGGTATTACTTTTAAAATAAACATATAAATTCATATTTTACAAGCATTTTGATATCGATTTTGCAGTAGGCAGCCATTTAATGTCACTCTTGCGCATCGATCTGTTCATGATTGCCGAATAGTAATGGAATTATTGATTTAATTTGATAAAGCTGCAACCTTTAGCTACATTTTAAGGGGTTTTTATTAAGGTAACCATACGCGTTTGGATTTTAAGCTAGGTTTTAAGGGTATTACTTTTAAAATAAACATATAAATTCATATTTTACAAGCATTTTGATATCGATTTTGCAGTAGGCAGCCATTTAATGTCACTCTTGCGCATCGATCTGTTCATGATTGCCGAATAGTAATGGAATTATTGATTTAATTTGATAAAGCTGCAACCTTTAGCTACATTTTAAGGGGTTTTTATTAAGGTAACCATACGCGTTTGGATTTTAAGCTAGGTTTTAAGGGTATTACTTTTAAAATAAACATATAAATTCATATTTTACAAGCATTTTGATATCGATTTTGCAGTAGGCAGCCATTTAATGTCACTCTTGCGCATCGATCTGTTCATGATTGCCGAATAGTAATGGAATTATTGATTTAATTTGATAAAGCTGCAACCTTTAGCTACATTTTAAGGGGTTTTTATTAAGGTAACCATACGCGTTTGGATTTTAAGCTAGGTTTTAAGGGTATTACTTTTAAAATAAACATATAAATTCATATTTTACAAGCATTTTGATATCGATTTTGCAGTAGGCAGCCATTTAATGTCACTCTTGCGCATCGATCTGTTCATGATTGCCGAATAGTAATGGAATTATTGATTTAATTTGATAAAGCTGCAACCTTTAGCTACATTTTAAGGGGTTTTTATTAAGGTAACCATACGCGTTTGGATTTTAAGCTAGGTTTTAAGGGTATTACTTTTAAAATAAACATATAAATTCATATTTTACAAGCATTTTGATATCGATTTTGCAGTAGGCAGCCATTTAATGTCACTCTTGCGCATCGATCTGTTCATGATTGCCGAATAGTAATGGAATTATTGATTTAATTTGATAAAGCTGCAACCTTTAGCTACATTTTAAGGGGTTTTTATTAAGGTAACCATACGCGTTTGGATTTTAAGCTAGGTTTTAAGGGTATTACTTTTAAAATAAACATATAAATTCATATTTTACAAGCATTTTGATATCGATTTTGCAGTAGGCAGCCATTTAATGTCACTCTTGCGCATCGATCTGTTCATGATTGCCGAATAGTAATGGAATTATTGATTTAATTTGATAAAGCTGCAACCTTTAGCTACATTTTAAGGGGTTTTTATTAAGGTAACCATACGCGTTTGGATTTTAAGCTAGGTTTTAAGGGTATTACTTTTAAAATAAACATATAAATTCATATTTTACAAGCATTTTGATATCGATTTTGCAGTAGGCAGCCATTTAATGTCACTCTTGCGCATCGATCTGTTCATGATTGCCGAATAGTAATGGAATTATTGATTTAATTTGATAAAGCTGCAACCTTTAGCTACATTTTAAGGGGTTTTTATTAAGGTAACCATACGCGTTTGGATTTTAAGCTAGGTTTTAAGGGTATTACTTTTAAAATAAACATATAAATTCATATTTTACAAGCATTTTGATATCGATTTTGCAGTAGGCAGCCATTTAATGTCACTCTTGCGCATCGATCTGTTCATGATTGCCGAATAGTAATGGAATTATTGATTTAATTTGATAAAGCTGCAACCTTTAGCTACATTTTAAGGGGTTTTTATTAAGGTAACCATACGCGTTTGGATTTTAAGCTAGGTTTTAAGGGTATTACTTTTAAAATAAACATATAAATTCATATTTTACAAGCATTTTGATATCGATTTTGCAGTAGGCAGCCATTTAATGTCACTCTTGCGCATCGATCTGTTCATGATTGCCGAATAGTAATGGAATTATTGATTTAATTTGATAAAGCTGCAACCTTTAGCTACATTTTAAGGGGTTTTTATTAAGGTAACCATACGCGTTTGGATTTTAAGCTAGGTTTTAAGGGTATTACTTTTAAAATAAACATATAAATTCATATTTTACAAGCATTTTGATATCGATTTTGCAGTAGGCAGCCATTTAATGTCACTCTTGCGCATCGATCTGTTCATGATTGCCGAATAGTAATGGAATTATTGATTTAATTTGATAAAGCTGCAACCTTTAGCTACATTTTAAGGGGTTTTTATTAAGGTAACCATACGCGTTTGGATTTTAAGCTAGGTTTTAAGGGTATTACTTTTAAAATAAACATATAAATTCATATTTTACAAGCATTTTGATATCGATTTTGCAGTAGGCAGCCATTTAATGTCACTCTTGCGCATCGATCTGTTCATGATTGCCGAATAGTAATGGAATTATTGATTTAATTTGATAAAGCTGCAACCTTTAGCTACATTTTAAGGGGTTTTTATTAAGGTAACCATACGCGTTTGGATTTTAAGCTAGGTTTTAAGGGTATTACTTTTAAAATAAACATATAAATTCATATTTTACAAGCATTTTGATATCGATTTTGCAGTAGGCAGCCATTTAATGTCACTCTTGCGCATCGATCTGTTCATGATTGCCGAATAGTAATGGAATTATTGATTTAATTTGATAAAGCTGCAACCTTTAGCTACATTTTAAGGGGTTTTTATTAAGGTAACCATACGCGTTTGGATTTTAAGCTAGGTTTTAAGGGTATTACTTTTAAAATAAACATATAAATTCATATTTTACAAGCATTTTGATATCGATTTTGCAGTAGGCAGCCATTTAATGTCACTCTTGCGCATCGATCTGTTCATGATTGCCGAATAGTAATGGAATTATTGATTTAATTTGATAAAGCTGCAACCTTTAGCTACATTTTAAGGGGTTTTTATTAAGGTAACCATACGCGTTTGGATTTTAAGCTAGGTTTTAAGGGTATTACTTTTAAAATAAACATATAAATTCATATTTTACAAGCATTTTGATATCGATTTTGCAGTAGGCAGCCATTTAATGTCACTCTTGCGCATCGATCTGTTCATGATTGCCGAATAGTAATGGAATTATTGATTTAATTTGATAAAGCTGCAACCTTTAGCTACATTTTAAGGGGTTTTTATTAAGGTAACCATACGCGTTTGGATTTTAAGCTAGGTTTTAAGGGTATTACTTTTAAAATAAACATATAAATTCATATTTTACAAGCATTTTGATATCGATTTTGCAGTAGGCAGCCATTTAATGTCACTCTTGCGCATCGATCTGTTCATGATTGCCGAATAGTAATGGAATTATTGATTTAATTTGATAAAGCTGCAACCTTTAGCTACATTTTAAGGGGTTTTTATTAAGGTAACCATACGCGTTTGGATTTTAAGCTAGGTTTTAAGGGTATTACTTTTAAAATAAACATATAAATTCATATTTTACAAGCATTTTGATATCGATTTTGCAGTAGGCAGCCATTTAATGTCACTCTTGCGCATCGATCTGTTCATGATTGCCGAATAGTAATGGAATTATTGATTTAATTTGATAAAGCTGCAACCTTTAGCTACATTTTAAGGGGTTTTTATTAAGGTAACCATACGCGTTTGGATTTTAAGCTAGGTTTTAAGGGTATTACTTTTAAAATAAACATATAAATTCATATTTTACAAGCATTTTGATATCGATTTTGCAGTAGGCAGCCATTTAATGTCACTCTTGCGCATCGATCTGTTCATGATTGCCGAATAGTAATGGAATTATTGATTTAATTTGATAAAGCTGCAACCTTTAGCTACATTTTAAGGGGTTTTTATTAAGGTAACCATACGCGTTTGGATTTTAAGCTAGGTTTTAAGGGTATTACTTTTAAAATAAACATATAAATTCATATTTTACAAGCATTTTGATATCGATTTTGCAGTAGGCAGCCATTTAATGTCACTCTTGCGCATCGATCTGTTCATGATTGCCGAATAGTAATGGAATTATTGATTTAATTTGATAAAGCTGCAACCTTTAGCTACATTTTAAGGGGTTTTTATTAAGGTAACCATACGCGTTTGGATTTTAAGCTAGGTTTTAAGGGTATTACTTTTAAAATAAACATATAAATTCATATTTTACAAGCATTTTGATATCGATTTTGCAGTAGGCAGCCATTTAATGTCACTCTTGCGCATCGATCTGTTCATGATTGCCGAATAGTAATGGAATTATTGATTTAATTTGATAAAGCTGCAACCTTTAGCTACATTTTAAGGGGTTTTTATTAAGGTAACCATACGCGTTTGGATTTTAAGCTAGGTTTTAAGGGTATTACTTTTAAAATAAACATATAAATTCATATTTTACAAGCATTTTGATATCGATTTTGCAGTAGGCAGCCATTTAATGTCACTCTTGCGCATCGATCTGTTCATGATTGCCGAATAGTAATGGAATTATTGATTTAATTTGATAAAGCTGCAACCTTTAGCTACATTTTAAGGGGTTTTTATTAAGGTAACCATACGCGTTTGGATTTTAAGCTAGGTTTTAAGGGTATTACTTTTAAAATAAACATATAAATTCATATTTTACAAGCATTTTGATATCGATTTTGCAGTAGGCAGCCATTTAATGTCACTCTTGCGCATCGATCTGTTCATGATTGCCGAATAGTAATGGAATTATTGATTTAATTTGATAAAGCTGCAACCTTTAGCTACATTTTAAGGGGTTTTTATTAAGGTAACCATACGCGTTTGGATTTTAAGCTAGGTTTTAAGGGTATTACTTTTAAAATAAACATATAAATTCATATTTTACAAGCATTTTGATATCGATTTTGCAGTAGGCAGCCATTTAATGTCACTCTTGCGCATCGATCTGTTCATGATTGCCGAATAGTAATGGAATTATTGATTTAATTTGATAAAGCTGCAACCTTTAGCTACATTTTAAGGGGTTTTTATTAAGGTAACCATACGCGTTTGGATTTTAAGCTAGGTTTTAAGGGTATTACTTTTAAAATAAACATATAAATTCATATTTTACAAGCATTTTGATATCGATTTTGCAGTAGGCAGCCATTTAATGTCACTCTTGCGCATCGATCTGTTCATGATTGCCGAATAGTAATGGAATTATTGATTTAATTTGATAAAGCTGCAACCTTTAGCTACATTTTAAGGGGTTTTTATTAAGGTAACCATACGCGTTTGGATTTTAAGCTAGGTTTTAAGGGTATTACTTTTAAAATAAACATATAAATTCATATTTTACAAGCATTTTGATATCGATTTTGCAGTAGGCAGCCATTTAATGTCACTCTTGCGCATCGATCTGTTCATGATTGCCGAATAGTAATGGAATTATTGATTTAATTTGATAAAGCTGCAACCTTTAGCTACATTTTAAGGGGTTTTTATTAAGGTAACCATACGCGTTTGGATTTTAAGCTAGGTTTTAAGGGTATTACTTTTAAAATAAACATATAAATTCATATTTTACAAGCATTTTGATATCGATTTTGCAGTAGGCAGCCATTTAATGTCACTCTTGCGCATCGATCTGTTCATGATTGCCGAATAGTAATGGAATTATTGATTTAATTTGATAAAGCTGCAACCTTTAGCTACATTTTAAGGGGTTTTTATTAAGGTAACCATACGCGTTTGGATTTTAAGCTAGGTTTTAAGGGTATTACTTTTAAAATAAACATATAAATTCATATTTTACAAGCATTTTGATATCGATTTTGCAGTAGGCAGCCATTTAATGTCACTCTTGCGCATCGATCTGTTCATGATTGCCGAATAGTAATGGAATTATTGATTTAATTTGATAAAGCTGCAACCTTTAGCTACATTTTAAGGGGTTTTTATTAAGGTAACCATACGCGTTTGGATTTTAAGCTAGGTTTTAAGGGTATTACTTTTAAAATAAACATATAAATTCATATTTTACAAGCATTTTGATATCGATTTTGCAGTAGGCAGCCATTTAATGTCACTCTTGCGCATCGATCTGTTCATGATTGCCGAATAGTAATGGAATTATTGATTTAATTTGATAAAGCTGCAACCTTTAGCTACATTTTAAGGGGTTTTTATTAAGGTAACCATACGCGTTTGGATTTTAAGCTAGGTTTTAAGGGTATTACTTTTAAAATAAACATATAAATTCATATTTTACAAGCATTTTGATATCGATTTTGCAGTAGGCAGCCATTTAATGTCACTCTTGCGCATCGATCTGTTCATGATTGCCGAATAGTAATGGAATTATTGATTTAATTTGATAAAGCTGCAACCTTTAGCTACATTTTAAGGGGTTTTTATTAAGGTAACCATACGCGTTTGGATTTTAAGCTAGGTTTTAAGGGTATTACTTTTAAAATAAACATATAAATTCATATTTTACAAGCATTTTGATATCGATTTTGCAGTAGGCAGCCATTTAATGTCACTCTTGCGCATCGATCTGTTCATGATTGCCGAATAGTAATGGAATTATTGATTTAATTTGATAAAGCTGCAACCTTTAGCTACATTTTAAGGGGTTTTTATTAAGGTAACCATACGCGTTTGGATTTTAAGCTAGGTTTTAAGGGTATTACTTTTAAAATAAACATATAAATTCATATTTTACAAGCATTTTGATATCGATTTTGCAGTAGGCAGCCATTTAATGTCACTCTTGCGCATCGATCTGTTCATGATTGCCGAATAGTAATGGAATTATTGATTTAATTTGATAAAGCTGCAACCTTTAGCTACATTTTAAGGGGTTTTTATTAAGGTAACCATACGCGTTTGGATTTTAAGCTAGGTTTTAAGGGTATTACTTTTAAAATAAACATATAAATTCATATTTTACAAGCATTTTGATATCGATTTTGCAGTAGGCAGCCATTTAATGTCACTCTTGCGCATCGATCTGTTCATGATTGCCGAATAGTAATGGAATTATTGATTTAATTTGATAAAGCTGCAACCTTTAGCTACATTTTAAGGGGTTTTTATTAAGGTAACCATACGCGTTTGGATTTTAAGCTAGGTTTTAAGGGTATTACTTTTAAAATAAACATATAAATTCATATTTTACAAGCATTTTGATATCGATTTTGCAGTAGGCAGCCATTTAATGTCACTCTTGCGCATCGATCTGTTCATGATTGCCGAATAGTAATGGAATTATTGATTTAATTTGATAAAGCTGCAACCTTTAGCTACATTTTAAGGGGTTTTTATTAAGGTAACCATACGCGTTTGGATTTTAAGCTAGGTTTTAAGGGTATTACTTTTAAAATAAACATATAAATTCATATTTTACAAGCATTTTGATATCGATTTTGCAGTAGGCAGCCATTTAATGTCACTCTTGCGCATCGATCTGTTCATGATTGCCGAATAGTAATGGAATTATTGATTTAATTTGATAAAGCTGCAACCTTTAGCTACATTTTAAGGGGTTTTTATTAAGGTAACCATACGCGTTTGGATTTTAAGCTAGGTTTTAAGGGTATTACTTTTAAAATAAACATATAAATTCATATTTTACAAGCATTTTGATATCGATTTTGCAGTAGGCAGCCATTTAATGTCACTCTTGCGCATCGATCTGTTCATGATTGCCGAATAGTAATGGAATTATTGATTTAATTTGATAAAGCTGCAACCTTTAGCTACATTTTAAGGGGTTTTTATTAAGGTAACCATACGCGTTTGGATTTTAAGCTAGGTTTTAAGGGTATTACTTTTAAAATAAACATATAAATTCATATTTTACAAGCATTTTGATATCGATTTTGCAGTAGGCAGCCATTTAATGTCACTCTTGCGCATCGATCTGTTCATGATTGCCGAATAGTAATGGAATTATTGATTTAATTTGATAAAGCTGCAACCTTTAGCTACATTTTAAGGGGTTTTTATTAAGGTAACCATACGCGTTTGGATTTTAAGCTAGGTTTTAAGGGTATTACTTTTAAAATAAACATATAAATTCATATTTTACAAGCATTTTGATATCGATTTTGCAGTAGGCAGCCATTTAATGTCACTCTTGCGCATCGATCTGTTCATGATTGCCGAATAGTAATGGAATTATTGATTTAATTTGATAAAGCTGCAACCTTTAGCTACATTTTAAGGGGTTTTTATTAAGGTAACCATACGCGTTTGGATTTTAAGCTAGGTTTTAAGGGTATTACTTTTAAAATAAACATATAAATTCATATTTTACAAGCATTTTGATATCGATTTTGCAGTAGGCAGCCATTTAATGTCACTCTTGCGCATCGATCTGTTCATGATTGCCGAATAGTAATGGAATTATTGATTTAATTTGATAAAGCTGCAACCTTTAGCTACATTTTAAGGGGTTTTTATTAAGGTAACCATACGCGTTTGGATTTTAAGCTAGGTTTTAAGGGTATTACTTTTAAAATAAACATATAAATTCATATTTTACAAGCATTTTGATATCGATTTTGCAGTAGGCAGCCATTTAATGTCACTCTTGCGCATCGATCTGTTCATGATTGCCGAATAGTAATGGAATTATTGATTTAATTTGATAAAGCTGCAACCTTTAGCTACATTTTAAGGGGTTTTTATTAAGGTAACCATACGCGTTTGGATTTTAAGCTAGGTTTTAAGGGTATTACTTTTAAAATAAACATATAAATTCATATTTTACAAGCATTTTGATATCGATTTTGCAGTAGGCAGCCATTTAATGTCACTCTTGCGCATCGATCTGTTCATGATTGCCGAATAGTAATGGAATTATTGATTTAATTTGATAAAGCTGCAACCTTTAGCTACATTTTAAGGGGTTTTTATTAAGGTAACCATACGCGTTTGGATTTTAAGCTAGGTTTTAAGGGTATTACTTTTAAAATAAACATATAAATTCATATTTTACAAGCATTTTGATATCGATTTTGCAGTAGGCAGCCATTTAATGTCACTCTTGCGCATCGATCTGTTCATGATTGCCGAATAGTAATGGAATTATTGATTTAATTTGATAAAGCTGCAACCTTTAGCTACATTTTAAGGGGTTTTTATTAAGGTAACCATACGCGTTTGGATTTTAAGCTAGGTTTTAAGGGTATTACTTTTAAAATAAACATATAAATTCATATTTTACAAGCATTTTGATATCGATTTTGCAGTAGGCAGCCATTTAATGTCACTCTTGCGCATCGATCTGTTCATGATTGCCGAATAGTAATGGAATTATTGATTTAATTTGATAAAGCTGCAACCTTTAGCTACATTTTAAGGGGTTTTTATTAAGGTAACCATACGCGTTTGGATTTTAAGCTAGGTTTTAAGGGTATTACTTTTAAAATAAACATATAAATTCATATTTTACAAGCATTTTGATATCGATTTTGCAGTAGGCAGCCATTTAATGTCACTCTTGCGCATCGATCTGTTCATGATTGCCGAATAGTAATGGAATTATTGATTTAATTTGATAAAGCTGCAACCTTTAGCTACATTTTAAGGGGTTTTTATTAAGGTAACCATACGCGTTTGGATTTTAAGCTAGGTTTTAAGGGTATTACTTTTAAAATAAACATATAAATTCATATTTTACAAGCATTTTGATATCGATTTTGCAGTAGGCAGCCATTTAATGTCACTCTTGCGCATCGATCTGTTCATGATTGCCGAATAGTAATGGAATTATTGATTTAATTTGATAAAGCTGCAACCTTTAGCTACATTTTAAGGGGTTTTTATTAAGGTAACCATACGCGTTTGGATTTTAAGCTAGGTTTTAAGGGTATTACTTTTAAAATAAACATATAAATTCATATTTTACAAGCATTTTGATATCGATTTTGCAGTAGGCAGCCATTTAATGTCACTCTTGCGCATCGATCTGTTCATGATTGCCGAATAGTAATGGAATTATTGATTTAATTTGATAAAGCTGCAACCTTTAGCTACATTTTAAGGGGTTTTTATTAAGGTAACCATACGCGTTTGGATTTTAAGCTAGGTTTTAAGGGTATTACTTTTAAAATAAACATATAAATTCATATTTTACAAGCATTTTGATATCGATTTTGCAGTAGGCAGCCATTTAATGTCACTCTTGCGCATCGATCTGTTCATGATTGCCGAATAGTAATGGAATTATTGATTTAATTTGATAAAGCTGCAACCTTTAGCTATATTTTAAGGGGTTTTTATTAAGGTAACCATACGCGTTTGGATTTTAAGCTAGGTTTTAAGGGTATTACTTTTAAAATAAACATATAAATTCATATTTTACAAGCATTTTGATATCGATTTTGCAGTAGGCAGCCATTTAATGTCACTCTTGCGCATCGATCTGTTCATGATTGCCGAATAGTAATGGAATTATTGATTTAATTTGATAAAGCTGCAACCTTTAGCTACATTTTAAGGGGTTTTTATTAAGGTAACCATACGCGTTTGGATTTTAAGCTAGGTTTTAAGGGTATTACTTTTAAAATAAACATATAAATTCATATTTTACAAGCATTTTGATATCGATTTTGCAGTAGGCAGCCATTTAATGTCACTCTTGCGCATCGATCTGTTCATGATTGCCGAATAGTAATGGAATTATTGATTTAATTTGATAAAGCTGCAACCTTTAGCTACATTTTAAGGGGTTTTTATTAAGGTAACCATACGCGTTTGGATTTTAAGCTAGGTTTTAAGGGTATTACTTTTAAAATAAACATATAAATTCATATTTTACAAGCATTTTGATATCGATTTTGCAGTAGGCAGCCATTTAATGTCACTCTTGCGCATCGATCTGTTCATGATTGCCGAATAGTAATGGAATTATTGATTTAATTTGATAAAGCTGCAACCTTTAGCTACATTTTAAGGGGTTTTTATTAAGGTAACCATACGCGTTTGGATTTTAAGCTAGGTTTTAAGGGTATTACTTTTAAAATAAACATATAAATTCATATTTTACAAGCATTTTGATATCGATTTTGCAGTAGGCAGCCATTTAATGTCACTCTTGCGCATCGATCTGTTCATGATTGCCGAATAGTAATGGAATTATTGATTTAATTTGATAAAGCTGCAACCTTTAGCTACATTTTAAGGGGTTTTTATTAAGGTAACCATACGCGTTTGGATTTTAAGCTAGGTTTTAAGGGTATTACTTTTAAAATAAACATATAAATTCATATTTTACAAGCATTTTGATATCGATTTTGCAGTAGGCAGCCATTTAATGTCACTCTTGCGCATCGATCTGTTCATGATTGCCGAATAGTAATGGAATTATTGATTTAATTTGATAAAGCTGCAACCTTTAGCTACATTTTAAGGGGTTTTTATTAAGGTAACCATACGCGTTTGGATTTTAAGCTAGGTTTTAAGGGTATTACTTTTAAAATAAACATATAAATTCATATTTTACAAGCATTTTGATATCGATTTTGCAGTAGGCAGCCATTTAATGTCACTCTTGCGCATCGATCTGTTCATGATTGCCGAATAGTAATGGAATTATTGATTTAATTTGATAAAGCTGCAACCTTTAGCTACATTTTAAGGGGTTTTTATTAAGGTAACCATACGCGTTTGGATTTTAAGCTAGGTTTTAAGGGTATTACTTTTAAAATAAACATATAAATTCATATTTTACAAGCATTTTGATATCGATTTTGCAGTAGGCAGCCATTTAATGTCACTCTTGCGCATCGATCTGTTCATGATTGCCGAATAGTAATGGAATTATTGATTTAATTTGATAAAGCTGCAACCTTTAGCTACATTTTAAGGGGTTTTTATTAAGGTAACCATACGCGTTTGGATTTTAAGCTAGGTTTTAAGGGTATTACTTTTAAAATAAACATATAAATTCATATTTTACAAGCATTTTGATATCGGTTTTGCAGTAGGCAGCCATTTAATGTCACTCTTGCGCATCGATCTGTTCATGATTGCCGAATAGTAATGGAATTATTGATTTAATTTGATAAAGCTGCAACCTTTAGCTACATTTTAAGGGGTTTTTATTAAGGTAACCATACGCGTTTGGATTTTAAGCTAGGTTTTAAGGGTATTACTTTTAAAATAAACATATAAATTCATATTTTACAAGCATTTTGATATCGATTTTGCAGTAGGCAGCCATTTAATGTCACTCTTGCGCATCGATCTGTTCATGATTGCCGAATAGTAATGGAATTATTGATTTAATTTGATAAAGCTACAACCTTTAGCTACATTTTAAGGGGTTTTTATTAAGGTAACCATACGCGTTTGGATTTTAAGCTAGGTTTTAAGGGTATTACTTTTAAAATAAACATATAAATTCATATTTTACAAGCATTTTGATATCGATTTTGCAGTAGGCAGCCATTTAATGTCACTCTTGCGCATCGATCTGTTCATGATTGCCGAATAGTAATGGAATTATTGATTTAATTTGATAAAGCTGCAACCTTTAGCTACATTTTAAGGGGTTTTTATTAAGGTAACCATACGCGTTTGGATTTTAAGCTAGGTTTTAAGGGTATTACTTTTAAAATAAACATATAAATTCATATTTTACAAGCATTTTGATATCGATTTTGCAGTAGGCAGCCATTTAATGTCACTCTTGCGCATCGATCTGTTCATGATTGCCGAATAGTAATGGAATTATTGATTTAATTTGATAAAGCTACAACCTTTAGCTACATTTTAAGGGGTTTTTATTAAGGTAACCATACGCGTTTGGATTTTAAGCTAGGTTTTAAGGGTATTACTTTTAAAATAAACATATAAATTCATATTTTACAAGCATTTTGATATCGGTTTTGCAGTAGGCAGCCATTTAATGTCACTCTTGCGCATCGATCTGTTCATGATTGCCGAATAGTAATGGAATTATTGATTTAATTTGATAAAGCTGCAACCTTTAGCTACATTTTAAGGGGTTTTTATTAAGGAAACCATACGCGTTTGGATTTTAAGCTAGGTTTTAAGGGTATTACTTTTAAAATAAACATATAAATTCATATTTTACAAGCATTTTGATATCGATTTTGCAGTAGGCAGCCATTTAATGCCACTCTTGCGCATCGATCTGTTCATGATTGCCGAATAGTAATGGAATTATTGATTTAATTTGATAAAGCTGCAACCTTTAGCTACATTTTAAGGGGTTTTTATTAAGGTAACCATACGCGTTTGGATTTTAAGCTAGGTTTTAAGGGTATTACTTTTAAAATAAACATATAAATTCATATTTTACAAGCATTTTGATATCGATTTTGCAGTAGGCAGCCATTTAATGTCACTCTTGCGCATCGATCTGTTCATGATTGCCGAATAGTAATGGAATTATTGATTTAATTTGATAAAGCTGCAACCTTTAGCTACATTTTAAGGGGTTTTTATTAAGGTAACCATACGCGTTTGGATTTTAAGCTAGGTTTTAAGGGTATTACTTTTAAAATAAACATATAAATTCATATTTTACAAGCATTTTGATATCGATTTTGCAGTAGGCAGCCATTTAATGTCACTCTTGCGCATCGATCTGTTCATGATTGCCGAATAGTAATGGAATTATTAATTTAATTTGATAAAGCTGCAACCTTTAGCTACATTTTAAGGGGTTTTTATTAAGGTAACCATACGCGTTTGGATTTTAAGCTAGGTTTTAAGGGTATTACTTTTAAAATAAACATATAAATTCATATTTTACAAGCATTTTGATATCGGTTTTGCAGTAGGCAGCCATTTAATGTCACTCTTGCGCATCGATCTGTTCATGATTGCCGAATAGTAATGGAATTATTGATTTAATTTGATAAAGCTGCAACCTTTAGCTACATTTTAAGGGGTTTTTATTAAGGTAACCATACGCGTTTGGATTTTAAGCTAGGTTTTAAGGGTATTACTTTTAAAATAAACATATAAATTCATATTTTACAAGCATTTTGATATCGATTTTGCAGTAGGCAGCCATTTAATGCCACTCTTGCGCATCGATCTGTTCATGATTGCCGAATAGTAATGGAATTATTGATTTAATTTGATAAAGCTGCAACCTTTAGCTACATTTTAAGGGGTTTTTATTAAGGTAACCATACGCGTTTGGATTTTAAGCTAGGTTTTAAGGGTATTACTTTTAAAATAAACATATAAATTCATATTTTACAAGCATTTTGATATCGATTTTGCAGTAGGCAGCCATTTAATGTCACTCTTGCGCATCGATCTGTTCATGATTGCCGAATAGTAATGGAATTATTGATTTAATTTGATAAAGCTGCAACCTTTAGCTACATTTTAAGGGGTTTTTATTAAGGTAACCATACGCGTTTGGATTTTAAGCTAGGTTTTAAGGGTATTACTTTTAAAATAAACATATAAATTCATATTTTACAAGCATTTTGATATCGATTTTGCAGTAGGCAGCCATTTAATGTCACTCTTGCGCATCGATCTGTTCATGATTGCCGAATAGTAATGGAATTATTGATTTAATTTGATAAAGCTGCAACCTTTAGCTACATTTTAAGGGGTTTTTATTAAGGTAACCATACGCGTTTGGATTTTAAGCTAGGTTTTAAGGGTATTACTTTTAAAATAAACATATAAATTCATATTTTACAAGCATTTTGATATCGGTTTTGCAGTAGGCAGCCATTTAATGTCACTCTTGCGCATCGATCTGTTCATGATTGCCGAATAGTAATGGAATTATTGATTTAATTTGATAAAGCTGCAACCTTTAGCTACATTTTAAGGGGTTTTTATTAAGGTAACCATACGCGTTTGGATTTTAAGCTAGGTTTTAAGGGTATTACTTTTAAAATAAACATATAAATTCATATTTTACAAGCATTTTGATATCGATTTTGCAGTAGGCAGCCATTTAATGTCACTCTTGCGCATCGATCTGTTCATGATTGCCGAATAGTAATGGAATTATTGATTTAATTTGATAAAGCTACAACCTTTAGCTACATTTTAAGGGGTTTTTATTAAGGTAACCATACGCGTTTGGATTTTAAGCTAGGTTTTAAGGGTATTACTTTTAAAATAAACATATAAATTCATATTTTACAAGCATTTTGATATCGATTTTGCAGTAGGCAGCCATTTAATGTCACTCTTGCGCATCGATCTGTTCATGATTGCCGAATAGTAATGGAATTATTGATTTAATTTGATAAAGCTGCAACCTTTAGCTACATTTTAAGGGGTTTTTATTAAGGTAACCATACGCGTTTGGATTTTAAGCTAGGTTTTAAGGGTATTACTTTTAAAATAAACATATAAATTCATATTTTACAAGCATTTTGATATCGATTTTGCAGTAGGCAGCCATTTAATGTCACTCTTGCGCATCGATCTGTTCATGATTGCCGAATAGTAATGGAATTATTGATTTAATTTGATAAAGCTACAACCTTTAGCTACATTTTAAGGGGTTTTTATTAAGGTAACCATACGCGTTTGGATTTTAAGCTAGGTTTTAAGGGTATTACTTTTAAAATAAACATATAAATTCATATTTTACAAGCATTTTGATATCGGTTTTGCAGTAGGCAGCCATTTAATGTCACTCTTGCGCATCGATCTGTTCATGATTGCCGAATAGTAATGGAATTATTGATTTAATTTGATAAAGCTGCAACCTTTAGCTACATTTTAAGGGGTTTTTATTAAGGTAACCATACGCGTTTGGATTTTAAGCTAGGTTTTAAGGGTATTACTTTTAAAATAAACATATAAATTCATATTTTACAAGCATTTTGATATCGATTTTGCAGTAGGCAGCCATTTAATGCCACTCTTGCGCATCGATCTGTTCATGATTGCCGAATAGTAATGGAATTATTGATTTAATTTGATAAAGCTGCAACCTTTAGCTACATTTTAAGGGGTTTTTATTAAGGTAACCATACGCGTTTGGATTTTAAGCTAGGTTTTAAGGGTATTACTTTTAAAATAAACATATAAATTCATATTTTACAAGCATTTTGATATCGATTTTGCAGTAGGCAGCCATTTAATGTCACTCTTGCGCATCGATCTGTTCATGATTGCCGAATAGTAATGGAATTATTGATTTAATTTGATAAAGCTGCAACCTTTAGCTACATTTTAAGGGGTTTTTATTAAGGTAACCATACGCGTTTGGATTTTAAGCTAGGTTTTAAGGGTATTACTTTTAAAATAAACATATAAATTCATATTTTACAAGCATTTTGATATCGATTTTGCAGTAGGCAGCCATTTAATGTCACTCTTGCGCATCGATCTGTTCATGATTGCCGAATAGTAATGGAATTATTGATTTAATTTGATAAAGCTGCAACCTTTAGCTACATTTTAAGGGGTTTTTATTAAGGTAACCATACGCGTTTGGATTTTAAGCTAGGTTTTAAGGGTATTACTTTTAAAATAAACATATAAATTCATATTTTACAAGCATTTTGATATCGGTTTTGCAGTAGGCAGCCATTTAATGTCACTCTTGCGCATCGATCTGTTCATGATTGCCGAATAGTAATGGAATTATTGATTTAATTTGATAAAGCTGCAACCTTTAGCTACATTTTAAGGGGTTTTTATTAAGGTAACCATACGCGTTTGGATTTTAAGCTAGGTTTTAAGGGTATTACTTTTAAAATAAACATATAAATTCATATTTTACAAGCATTTTGATATCGATTTTGCAGTAGGCAGCCATTTAATGTCACTCTTGCGCATCGATCTGTTCATGATTGCCGAATAGTAATGGAATTATTGATTTAATTTGATAAAGCTGCAACCTTTAGCTACATTTTAAGGGGTTTTTATTAAGGTAACCATACGCGTTTGGATTTTAAGCTAGGTTTTAAGGGTATTACTTTTAAAATAAACATATAAATTCATATTTTACAAGCATTTTGATATCGATTTTGCAGTAGGCAGCCAAGCTACAACCTTTAGCTACATTTTAAGGGGTTTTTATTAAGGTAACCATACGCGTTTGGATTTTAAGCTAGGTTTTAAGGGTATTACTTTTAAAATAAACATATAAATTCATATTTTACAAGCATTTTGATATCGGTTTTGCAGTAGGCAGCCATTTAATGTCACTCTTGCGCATCGATCTGTTCATGATTGCCGAATAGTAATGGAATTATTGATTTAATTTGATAAAGCTGCAACCTTTAGCTACATTTTAAGGGGTTTTTATTAAGGTAACCATACGCGTTTGGATTTTAAGCTAGGTTTTAAGGGTATTACTTTTAAAATAAACATATAAATTCATATTTTACAAGCATTTTGATATCGATTTTGCAGTAGGCAGCCATTTAATGCCACTCTTGCGCATCGATCTGTTCATGATTGCCGAATAGTAATGGAATTATTGATTTAATTTGATAAAGCTGCAACCTTTAGCTACATTTTAAGGGGTTTTTATTAAGGTAACCATACGCGTTTGGATTTTAAGCTAGGTTTTAAGGGTATTACTTTTAAAATAAACATATAAATTCATATTTTACAAGCATTTTGATATCGATTTTGCAGTAGGCAGCCATTTAATGTCACTCTTGCGCATCGATCTGTTCATGATTGCCGAATAGTAATGGAATTATTGATTTAATTTGATAAAGCTGCAACCTTTAGCTACATTTTAAGGGGTTTTTATTAAGGTAACCATACGCGTTTGGATTTTAAGCTAGGTTTTAAGGGTATTACTTTTAAAATAAACATATAAATTCATATTTTACAAGCATTTTGATATCGATTTTGCAGTAGGCAGCCATTTAATGTCACTCTTGCGCATCGATCTGTTCATGATTGCCGAATAGTAATGGAATTATTGATTTAATTTGATAAAGCTGCGACCTTTAGCTACATTTTAAGGGGTTTTTATTAAGGTAACCATACGCGTTTGGATTTTAAGCTAGGTTTTAAGGGTATTACTTTTAAAATAAACATATAAATTCATATTTTACAAGCATTTTGATATCGGTTTTGCAGTAGGCAGCCATTTAATGTCACTCTTGCGCATCGATCTGTTCATGATTGCCGAATAGTAATGGAATTATTGATTTAATTTGATAAAGCTGCAACCTTTAGCTACATTTTAAGGGGTTTTTATTAAGGTAACCATACGCGTTTGGATTTTAAGCTAGGTTTTAAGGGTATTACTTTTAAAATAAACATCTAAATTCATATTTTACAAGCATTTTGATATCGATTTTGCAGTAGGCAGCCATTTAATGTCACTCTTGCGCATCGATCTGTTCATGATTGCCGAATAGTAATGGAATTATTGATTTAATTTGATAAAGCTGCAACCTTTAGCTACATTTTAAGGGGTTTTTATTAAGGTAACCATACGCGTTTGGATTTTAAGCTAGGTTTTAAGGGTATTACTTTTAAAATAAACATATAAATTCATATTTTACAAGCATTTTGATATCGATTTTGCAGTAGGCAGCCATTTAATGTCACTCTTGCGCATCGATCTGTTCATGATTGCCGAATAGTAATGGAATTATTGATTTAATTTGATAAAGCTGCAACCTTTAGCTACATTTTAAGGGGTTTTTATTAAGGTAACCATACGCGTTTGGATTTTAAGCTAGGTTTTAAGGGTATTACTTTTAAAATAAACATATAAATTCATATTTTACAAGCATTTTGATATCGATTTTGCAGTAGGCAGCCATTTAATGTCACTCTTGCGCATCGATCTGTTCATGATTGCCGAATAGTAATGGAATTATTGATTTAATTTGATAAAGCTGCAACCTTTAGCTACATTTTAAGGGGTTTTTATTAAGGTAACCATACGCGTTTGGATTTTAAGCTAGGTTTTAAGGGTATTACTTTTAAAATAAACATATAAATTCATATTTTACAAGCATTTTGATATCGGTTTTGCAGTAGGCAGCCATTTAATGTCACTCTTGCGCATCGATCTGTTCATAATTGCCGAATAGTAATGGAATTATTGATTTAATTTGATAAAGCTGCAACCTTTAGCTACATTTTAAGGGGTTTTTATTAAGGTAACCATACGCGTTTGGATTTTAAGCTAGGTTTTAAGGGTATTACTTTTAAAATAAACATATAAATTCATATTTTACAAGCATTTTGATATCGATTTTGCAGTAGGCAGCCATTTAATGTCACTCTTGCGCATCGATCTGTTCATGATTGCCGAATAGTAATGGAATAATTATTTAATTTGATAAAGCTGCAACCTTTAGCTACATTTTAAGGGGTTTTTATTAAGGTAACCATACGCGTTTGGATTTTAAGCTAGGTTTTAAGGGTATTACTTTTAAAATAAACATATAAATTCATATTTTACAAGCATTTTGATATCGATTTTGCAGTAGGCAGCCATTTAATGTCACTCTTGCGCATCGATCTGTTCATGATTGCCGAATAGTAATGGAATTATTGATTTAATTTGATAAAGCTGCAACCTTTAGCTACATTTTAAGGGGTTTTTATTAAGGTAACCATACGCGTTTGGATTTTAAGCTAGGTTTTAAGGGTATTACTTTTAAAGTAAACATATAAATTCATATTTTACAAGCATTTTGATATCGATTTTGCAGTAGGCAGCCATTTAATGTCACTCTTGCGCATCGATCTGTTCATGATTGCCGAATAGTAATGGAATTATTGATTTAATTTGATAAAGCTGCAACCTTTAGCTACATTTTAAGGGGTTTTTATTAAGGTAACCATACGCGTTTGGATTTTAAGCTAGGTTTTAAGGGTATTACTTTTAAAATAAACATATAAATTCATATTTTACAAGCATTTTGATATCGATTTTGCAGTAGGCAGCCATTTAATGTCACTCTTGCGCATCGATCTGTTCATGATTGCCGAATAGTAATGGAATTATTGATTTAATTTGATAAAGCTG
>CAVLFC010000019.1:0-25000 GCA_963668005.1 Melieria crassipennis | reverse complement strand
TAATTTAATTTAATTTAATTTAATTTAATTTAATTTAATTTAATTTAATTTAATTTAATTTAATTTAATTTAATTTAATTTAATTTAATTTAATTTAATTTAATTTAATTTAATTTAATTTAATTTAATTTAATTTAATTTAATTTAATTTAATTTAATTTAATTTAATTTAATTTAATTTAATTTAATTTAATTTAATTTAATTTAATTTAATTTAATTTAATTTAATTTAATTTAATTTAATTTAATTTAATTTAATTTAATTTAATTTAATTTAATTTAATTTAATTTAATTTAATTTAATTTAATTTAATTTAATTTAATTTAATTTAATTTAATTTAATTTAATTTAATTTAATTTAATTTAATTTAATTTAATTTAATTTAATTTAATTTAATTTAATTTAATTTAATTTAATTTAATTTAATTTAATTTAATTTAATTTAATTTAATTTAATTTAATTTAATTTAATTTAATTTAATTTAATTTAATTTAATTTAATTTAATTTAATTTAATTTAATTTAATTTAATTTAATTTAATTTAATTTAATTTAATTTAATTTAATTTAATTTAATTTAATTTAATTTAATTTAATTTAATTTAATTTAATTTAATTTAATTTAATTTAATTTAATTTAATTTAATTTAATTTAATTTAATTTAATTTAATTTAATTTAATTTAATTTAATTTAATTTAATTTAATTTAATTTAATTTAATTTAATTTAATTTAATTTAATTTAATTTAATTTAATTTAATTTAATTTAATTTAATTTAATTTAATTTAATTTAATTTAATTTAATTTAATTTAATTTAATTTAATTTAATTTAATTTAATTTAATTTAATTTAATTTAATTTAATTTAATTTAATTTAATTTAATTTAATTTAATTTAATTTAATTTAATTTAATTTAATTTAATTTAATTTAATTTAATTTAATTTAATTTAATTTAATTTAATTTAATTTAATTTAATTTAATTTAATTTAATTTAATTTAATTTAATTTAATTTAATTTAATTTAATTTAATTTAATTTAATTTAATTTAATTTAATTTAATTTAATTTAATTTAATTTAATTTAATTTAATTTAATTTAATTTAATTTAATTTAATTTAATTTAATTTAATTTAATTTAATTTAATTTAATTTAATTTAATTTAATTTAATTTAATTTAATTTAATTTAATTTAATTTAATTTAATTTAATTTAATTTAATTTAATTTAATTTAATTTAATTTAATTTAATTTAATTTAATTTAATTTAATTTAATTTAATTTAATTTAATTTAATTTAATTTAATTTAATTTAATTTAATTTAATTTAATTTAATTTAATTTAATTTAATTTAATTTAATTTAATTTAATTTAATTTAATTTAATTTAATTTAATTTAATTTAATTTAATTTAATTTAATTTAATTTAATTTAATTTAATTTAATTTAATTTAATTTAATTTAATTTAATTTAATTTAATTTAATTTAATTTAATTTAATTTAATTTAATTTAATTTAATTTAATTTAATTTAATTTAATTTAATTTAATTTAATTTAATTTAATTTAATTTAATTTAATTTAATTTAATTTAATTTAATTTAATTTAATTTAATTTAATTTAATTTAATTTAATTTAATTTAATTTAATTTAATTTAATTTAATTTAATTTAATTTAATTTAATTTAATTTAATTTAATTTAATTTAATTTAATTTAATTTAATTTAATTTAATTTAATTTAATTTAATTTAATTTAATTTAATTTAATTTAATTTAATTTAATTTAATTTAATTTAATTTAATTTAATTTAATTTAATTTAATTTAATTTAATTTAATTTAATTTAATTTAATTTAATTTAATTTAATTTAATTTAATTTAATTTAATTTAATTTAATTTAATTTAATTTAATTTAATTTAATTTAATTTAATTTAATTTAATTTAATTTAATTTAATTTAATTTAATTTAATTTAATTTAATTTAATTTAATTTAATTTAATTTAATTTAATTTAATTTAATTTAATTTAATTTAATTTAATTTAATTTAATTTAATTTAATTTAATTTAATTTAATTTAATTTAATTTAATTTAATTTAATTTAATTTAATTTAATTTAATTTAATTTAATTTAATTTAATTTAATTTAATTTAATTTAATTTAATTTAATTTAATTTAATTTAATTTAATTTAATTTAATTTAATTTAATTTAATTTAATTTAATTTAATTTAATTTAATTTAATTTAATTTAATTTAATTTAATTTAATTTAATTTAATTTAATTTAATTTAATTTAATTTAATTTAATTTAATTTAATTTAATTTAATTTAATTTAATTTAATTTAATTTAATTTAATTTAATTTAATTTAATTTAATTTAATTTAATTTAATTTAATTTAATTTAATTTAATTTAATTTAATTTAATTTAATTTAATTTAATTTAATTTAATTTAATTTAATTTAATTTAATTTAATTTAATTTAATTTAATTTAATTTAATTTAATTTAATTTAATTTAATTTAATTTAATTTAATTTAATTTAATTTAATTTAATTTAATTTAATTTAATTTAATTTAATTTAATTTAATTTAATTTAATTTAATTTAATTTAATTTAATTTAATTTAATTTAATTTAATTTAATTTAATTTAATTTAATTTAATTTAATTTAATTTAATTTAATTTAATTTAATTTAATTTAATTTAATTTAATTTAATTTAATTTAATTTAATTTAATTTAATTTAATTTAATTTAATTTAATTTAATTTAATTTAATTTAATTTAATTTAATTTAATTTAATTTAATTTAATTTAATTTAATTTAATTTAATTTAATTTAATTTAATTTAATTTAATTTAATTTAATTTAATTTAATTTAATTTAATTTAATTTAATTTAATTTAATTTAATTTAATTTAATTTAATTTAATTTAATTTAATTTAATTTAATTTAATTTAATTTAATTTAATTTAATTTAATTTAATTTAATTTAATTTAATTTAATTTAATTTAATTTAATTTAATTTAATTTAATTTAATTTAATTTAATTTAATTTAATTTAATTTAATTTAATTTAATTTAATTTAATTTAATTTAATTTAATTTAATTTAATTTAATTTAATTTAATTTAATTTAATTTAATTTAATTTAATTTAATTTAATTTAATTTAATTTAATTTAATTTAATTTAATTTAATTTAATTTAATTTAATTTAATTTAATTTAATTTAATTTAATTTAATTTAATTTAATTTAATTTAATTTAATTTAATTTAATTTAATTTAATTTAATTTAATTTAATTTAATTTAATTTAATTTAATTTAATTTAATTTAATTTAATTTAATTTAATTTAATTTAATTTAATTTAATTTAATTTAATTTAATTTAATTTAATTTAATTTAATTTAATTTAATTTAATTTAATTTAATTTAATTTAATTTAATTTAATTTAATTTAATTTAATTTAATTTAATTTAATTTAATTTAATTTAATTTAATTTAATTTAATTTAATTTAATTTAATTTAATTTAATTTAATTTAATTTAATTTAATTTAATTTAATTTAATTTAATTTAATTTAATTTAATTTAATTTAATTTAATTTAATTTAATTTAATTTAATTTAATTTAATTTAATTTAATTTAATTTAATTTAATTTAATTTAATTTAATTTAATTTAATTTAATTTAATTTAATTTAATTTAATTTAATTTAATTTAATTTAATTTAATTTAATTTAATTTAATTTAATTTAATTTAATTTAATTTAATTTAATTTAATTTAATTTAATTTAATTTAATTTAATTTAATTTAATTTAATTTAATTTAATTTAATTTAATTTAATTTAATTTAATTTAATTTAATTTAATTTAATTTAATTTAATTTAATTTAATTTAATTTAATTTAATTTAATTTAATTTAATTTAATTTAATTTAATTTAATTTAATTTAATTTAATTTAATTTAATTTAATTTAATTTAATTTAATTTAATTTAATTTAATTTAATTTAATTTAATTTAATTTAATTTAATTTAATTTAATTTAATTTAATTTAATTTAATTTAATTTAATTTAATTTAATTTAATTTAATTTAATTTAATTTAATTTAATTTAATTTAATTTAATTTAATTTAATTTAATTTAATTTAATTTAATTTAATTTAATTTAATTTAATTTAATTTAATTTAATTTAATTTAATTTAATTTAATTTAATTTAATTTAATTTAATTTAATTTAATTTAATTTAATTTAATTTAATTTAATTTAATTTAATTTAATTTAATTTAATTTAATTTAATTTAATTTAATTTAATTTAATTTAATTTAATTTAATTTAATTTAATTTAATTTAATTTAATTTAATTTAATTTAATTTAATTTAATTTAATTTAATTTAATTTAATTTAATTTAATTTAATTTAATTTAATTTAATTTAATTTAATTTAATTTAATTTAATTTAATTTAATTTAATTTAATTTAATTTAATTTAATTTAATTTAATTTAATTTAATTTAATTTAATTTAATTTAATTTAATTTAATTTAATTTAATTTAATTTAATTTAATTTAATTTAATTTAATTTAATTTAATTTAATTTAATTTAATTTAATTTAATTTAATTTAATTTAATTTAATTTAATTTAATTTAATTTAATTTAATTTAATTTAATTTAATTTAATTTAATTTAATTTAATTTAATTTAATTTAATTTAATTTAATTTAATTTAATTTAATTTAATTTAATTTAATTTAATTTAATTTAATTTAATTTAATTTAATTTAATTTAATTTAATTTAATTTAATTTAATTTAATTTAATTTAATTTAATTTAATTTAATTTAATTTAATTTAATTTAATTTAATTTAATTTAATTTAATTTAATTTAATTTAATTTAATTTAATTTAATTTAATTTAATTTAATTTAATTTAATTTAATTTAATTTAATTTAATTTAATTTAATTTAATTTAATTTAATTTAATTTAATTTAATTTAATTTAATTTAATTTAATTTAATTTAATTTAATTTAATTTAATTTAATTTAATTTAATTTAATTTAATTTAATTTAATTTAATTTAATTTAATTTAATTTAATTTAATTTAATTTAATTTAATTTAATTTAATTTAATTTAATTTAATTTAATTTAATTTAATTTAATTTAATTTAATTTAATTTAATTTAATTTAATTTAATTTAATTTAATTTAATTTAATTTAATTTAATTTAATTTAATTTAATTTAATTTAATTTAATTTAATTTAATTTAATTTAATTTAATTTAATTTAATTTAATTTAATTTAATTTAATTTAATTTAATTTAATTTAATTTAATTTAATTTAATTTAATTTAATTTAATTTAATTTAATTTAATTTAATTTAATTTAATTTAATTTAATTTAATTTAATTTAATTTAATTTAATTTAATTTAATTTAATTTAATTTAATTTAATTTAATTTAATTTAATTTAATTTAATTTAATTTAATTTAATTTAATTTAATTTAATTTAATTTAATTTAATTTAATTTAATTTAATTTAATTTAATTTAATTTAATTTAATTTAATTTAATTTAATTTAATTTAATTTAATTTAATTTAATTTAATTTAATTTAATTTAATTTAATTTAATTTAATTTAATTTAATTTAATTTAATTTAATTTAATTTAATTTAATTTAATTTAATTTAATTTAATTTAATTTAATTTAATTTAATTTAATTTAATTTAATTTAATTTAATTTAATTTAATTTAATTTAATTTAATTTAATTTAATTTAATTTAATTTAATTTAATTTAATTTAATTTAATTTAATTTAATTTAATTTAATTTAATTTAATTTAATTTAATTTAATTTAATTTAATTTAATTTAATTTAATTTAATTTAATTTAATTTAATTTAATTTAATTTAATTTAATTTAATTTAATTTAATTTAATTTAATTTAATTTAATTTAATTTAATTTAATTTAATTTAATTTAATTTAATTTAATTTAATTTAATTTAATTTAATTTAATTTAATTTAATTTAATTTAATTTAATTTAATTTAATTTAATTTAATTTAATTTAATTTAATTTAATTTAATTTAATTTAATTTAATTTAATTTAATTTAATTTAATTTAATTTAATTTAATTTAATTTAATTTAATTTAATTTAATTTAATTTAATTTAATTTAATTTAATTTAATTTAATTTAATTTAATTTAATTTAATTTAATTTAATTTAATTTAATTTAATTTAATTTAATTTAATTTAATTTAATTTAATTTAATTTAATTTAATTTAATTTAATTTAATTTAATTTAATTTAATTTAATTTAATTTAATTTAATTTAATTTAATTTAATTTAATTTAATTTAATTTAATTTAATTTAATTTAATTTAATTTAATTTAATTTAATTTAATTTAATTTAATTTAATTTAATTTAATTTAATTTAATTTAATTTAATTTAATTTAATTTAATTTAATTTAATTTAATTTAATTTAATTTAATTTAATTTAATTTAATTTAATTTAATTTAATTTAATTTAATTTAATTTAATTTAATTTAATTTAATTTAATTTAATTTAATTTAATTTAATTTAATTTAATTTAATTTAATTTAATTTAATTTAATTTAATTTAATTTAATTTAATTTAATTTAATTTAATTTAATTTAATTTAATTTAATTTAATTTAATTTAATTTAATTTAATTTAATTTAATTTAATTTAATTTAATTTAATTTAATTTAATTTAATTTAATTTAATTTAATTTAATTTAATTTAATTTAATTTAATTTAATTTAATTTAATTTAATTTAATTTAATTTAATTTAATTTAATTTAATTTAATTTAATTTAATTTAATTTAATTTAATTTAATTTAATTTAATTTAATTTAATTTAATTTAATTTAATTTAATTTAATTTAATTTAATTTAATTTAATTTAATTTAATTTAATTTAATTTAATTTAATTTAATTTAATTTAATTTAATTTAATTTAATTTAATTTAATTTAATTTAATTTAATTTAATTTAATTTAATTTAATTTAATTTAATTTAATTTAATTTAATTTAATTTAATTTAATTTAATTTAATTTAATTTAATTTAATTTAATTTAATTTAATTTAATTTAATTTAATTTAATTTAATTTAATTTAATTTAATTTAATTTAATTTAATTTAATTTAATTTAATTTAATTTAATTTAATTTAATTTAATTTAATTTAATTTAATTTAATTTAATTTAATTTAATTTAATTTAATTTAATTTAATTTAATTTAATTTAATTTAATTTAATTTAATTTAATTTAATTTAATTTAATTTAATTTAATTTAATTTAATTTAATTTAATTTAATTTAATTTAATTTAATTTAATTTAATTTAATTTAATTTAATTTAATTTAATTTAATTTAATTTAATTTAATTTAATTTAATTTAATTTAATTTAATTTAATTTAATTTAATTTAATTTAATTTAATTTAATTTAATTTAATTTAATTTAATTTAATTTAATTTAATTTAATTTAATTTAATTTAATTTAATTTAATTTAATTTAATTTAATTTAATTTAATTTAATTTAATTTAATTTAATTTAATTTAATTTAATTTAATTTAATTTAATTTAATTTAATTTAATTTAATTTAATTTAATTTAATTTAATTTAATTTAATTTAATTTAATTTAATTTAATTTAATTTAATTTAATTTAATTTAATTTAATTTAATTTAATTTAATTTAATTTAATTTAATTTAATTTAATTTAATTTAATTTAATTTAATTTAATTTAATTTAATTTAATTTAATTTAATTTAATTTAATTTAATTTAATTTAATTTAATTTAATTTAATTTAATTTAATTTAATTTAATTTAATTTAATTTAATTTAATTTAATTTAATTTAATTTAATTTAATTTAATTTAATTTAATTTAATTTAATTTAATTTAATTTAATTTAATTTAATTTAATTTAATTTAATTTAATTTAATTTAATTTAATTTAATTTAATTTAATTTAATTTAATTTAATTTAATTTAATTTAATTTAATTTAATTTAATTTAATTTAATTTAATTTAATTTAATTTAATTTAATTTAATTTAATTTAATTTAATTTAATTTAATTTAATTTAATTTAATTTAATTTAATTTAATTTAATTTAATTTAATTTAATTTAATTTAATTTAATTTAATTTAATTTAATTTAATTTAATTTAATTTAATTTAATTTAATTTAATTTAATTTAATTTAATTTAATTTAATTTAATTTAATTTAATTTAATTTAATTTAATTTAATTTAATTTAATTTAATTTAATTTAATTTAATTTAATTTAATTTAATTTAATTTAATTTAATTTAATTTAATTTAATTTAATTTAATTTAATTTAATTTAATTTAATTTAATTTAATTTAATTTAATTTAATTTAATTTAATTTAATTTAATTTAATTTAATTTAATTTAATTTAATTTAATTTAATTTAATTTAATTTAATTTAATTTAATTTAATTTAATTTAATTTAATTTAATTTAATTTAATTTAATTTAATTTAATTTAATTTAATTTAATTTAATTTAATTTAATTTAATTTAATTTAATTTAATTTAATTTAATTTAATTTAATTTAATTTAATTTAATTTAATTTAATTTAATTTAATTTAATTTAATTTAATTTAATTTAATTTAATTTAATTTAATTTAATTTAATTTAATTTAATTTAATTTAATTTAATTTAATTTAATTTAATTTAATTTAATTTAATTTAATTTAATTTAATTTAATTTAATTTAATTTAATTTAATTTAATTTAATTTAATTTAATTTAATTTAATTTAATTTAATTTAATTTAATTTAATTTAATTTAATTTAATTTAATTTAATTTAATTTAATTTAATTTAATTTAATTTAATTTAATTTAATTTAATTTAATTTAATTTAATTTAATTTAATTTAATTTAATTTAATTTAATTTAATTTAATTTAATTTAATAATAATGAAGTTTTATTTTTTACTAGTAGGGCCCTGCGGCTTTGCACGCAAGCTTGAAGTCAATGGGCCCAATAAATAAAGTTTCGTCAAGTTTCGTTTAATTTAATTTAATAATAATGAAGTTTTATTTTTTACTAGTAGAGCCCTGCGGCTTTGCACGCAAGCTTGAAGTCAATGGGCCCAATAAATGAAGTTTCGTCATACTACAATATATGTGCGATGCCACGCCTCTTTTATGTAATGCCCAATCCATTCCTCCAGTCGAAGGGTGTGACCCGGTTTCATTGAAATGCGAAGTTACGCGGAAAATTTCAGTCACAAAAAATATGCCGCGCTCCTTGTTCAACGTCCATAAAATTTTGCCAGTAGAATGACACATCTATGGGACGATGGTATACAAAACTTCAAAGCTTTCCAAATTATTGTTCCGAAGCTATTCCACAATAAAAAATTGGGTTCTATGGGCGGTGCCATGCCCCTCATCCAATACCCACCCCACTCTCCCTGTCGAAGGGCACGTCTAAATCGTAAGTCTGTGCCAAATATCTTTGTGTGATATGCAGTTCCAAAGTTAGTCAAAACAATAGGGTCGCTTAAAAAGTGCCACGCCCTTGTCCAACGCCCATACAATTTAACCACTTGAACGACACGTCTAAGCCATGATGCTGTATCAAATTTCAATGCTGGCCGACTTATAATTCCGAAGATATTTCACATTAAAAACTTGAGTTCTATGGGCGGTGCCATGCCCCTCGTCCGATACCCACCCTAGTCCCCATGTCGAAGGGCACATCTAAATCGTAAGTTTGTGTCAAATCTCTTTGATGTGTGATTTGAAGTTCCAAAGTTATTGAAAACATTTGAGTTGCTTAAAAAGTGCCACGCCCCTTGTCCGCCGCTTACAAAGTTTTACCAGTGAAACGGCACATCTAAACGGTGGCCCCGCACCAAATTTTAATGCTGCCCGATTTCTCCTTCCGAAGATATTCCAAATTGAAAATTTAAGTTGTATGGGCGGTGCAACGCCCCCTTGTCAAAACCCACCCCATTCCTCTTATCAAAAAACACAACTAAATCGTACGTTTGTACCGAGTGTCATTGATGTGAACGCAGTTGTAGTTCCAAAGTTACACCGGCATTTAAAAAGTGCCACGCCCCTTGTTCAACGCCCATTAACCAGTGAACCACATACCAGTGAAACGGCAATATATGGATATTTGCTGCAATGACTCACACAATTTTTTATATCCATATTGTTTTGCACAAATATACCACAGTTAATTTCTGTCACCATTGTAGCATTGTAGGAAGGCGTAAAAGGTGGGCGTGGTCAACCTTATATAGCCTATGTTTACCGCTATGAAACACAGAATCATTTTACATCAACATTAATTTTCAGACATGCACCATAGCTTTGTTTTGTTAGTTTAGTGGGCGCGGAAAGTGGGTGTGGCCGATTATTTTATAGCCTATGTTTGCCGCAATGACACGCTAAATCGTTGACACCCATATTGCTGTGACAAATATATCATGGCTGATTTGTTATTTTAGCGGGCTTGGCGAAAAGGCCTATTAGGTGGGCGTGGTCAATCTTATATATCCTATCATTTGATATTAATACTGATTTACAAACATGTATTGTAGCTTTGTTTTGTTAGTTTAGTGGGCGCGGAAAGTGGGCGTGGCCAATTATAGCCTATGTTTGCCACAATGACACGCTGAATTGTCTGATACCCATATTGTTATGACAAATATACTGTTTAGATCGCTAAACACTGCCGGCCGCGCGGCTCTTATAAATGTCAATATTGTCAATATTATTGTATTGTTTGCGTCCCTTTATGTGTTTATATGTACGGATGGCAACCCTGGCCATCCCGAATGGAGCTTGCGCGACCGGCGGGCACTCGAAGTACGAACTCCGGTCAACGAGCACCGATCCCCCGCGATCAATTCAAAACTAAAACTTAATCCCTAAAATATTAAGTATAATATATAAGCAAACACTCAAACACTAAATATATAAACAAACACTCATCATCCGAACACCGGCGTGAAAACATCTTACACGAAACGATCAGCGACTTATAACATAATGTAACGATAAGACAGTCTGTCGCTGTGCAAAGCAACCCTGTCGCTACGCGCCGTGCTATAATTCAATCTGGCAACGACGGCCGCGATAATAAGGGAAACTTCTAGTCCAACCTGGCAATGATGGAAACTTCTAGTCCAACCTGGCAATGATGGAAACTTCTAGTCTAACCTGGCAATGATGGTCGCGATCGTCATGGAAACCATCAGTCCACTCCGGAATGTGCGGGAACGATCTGCGCGATGGCCGGACAGGTATAAAAGGCAGCCGGGTGCGGCGCAGCGAGTCAGTCTGATTTTGACTAGCGGAGTTGCCACGCGGAATAATTAAGCGAATATTTAAGTGTAAAGACAGTGAAGTGTAAATCTGTTAAATAAAGTGACTGTTGGTTCTTATTGACTGCGTTTGAGGAACTAAGTGTGTTTGTTTATTTCAAATTGCACAATCCAGTGATTCGTACTAGCCCACTAGAACTGGTATTTTCGTAACAATTGGTGTCAGAAGTGGGATTGTGCTACTGAATAAATAAAGGAAAAAAATTAAATAAAATTATAAAACGCAGACATGGTTAAACTCGAGCAACTGAAGGTGGACCAGCTGAAAAAGGAGCTGGCTGCCTGGAATTTGCCGACTGCTGGCGGAAAGGTGGAGTTGCAGCTGCGCTTGCGAGAGGCGTGTGAATCACGAGGCATCGATTGGGCTGCGCACGAGTTCGGAACGCAGGAGCTAGAGGCGTCGGGCAAAGTGGAGGAATCGCCTGCGGGTGCTGCGTCGATGCAAAGAACTGCTGCACCGGCTGCGCCACCACAAGCAATGGACATGAGCCAGCTAATGGTTGCAATGAAAGGCATGTTCGAGACTTCCAACCGTGAAATTTCGGCAAAAGTCGAAACTGCAAATCAAGAAATGGCAGAGCGAATGGAAGTCAAGCTTCAGGAAAATTCTGCGCGCTTGGAGCGGAAAGTGGAAGAAATCGCCAACCAGCTTAATGTGAAGGTGGAGCACCTGGGAACTCGAGTGGAACACTTGGATAAACGAGTCGACGACCTGGATGGTTCCCTGAACAAACGTGTTGACGATCTTGGTGATTCCCTGAACCAACGAGTTGATAGTCTGGCAGACTCGATGAGCAGCAAAATGGACGAGCGGCTTAGGGAGGTACAGCCGCGAGAATGGTTGCCGCCGGTTCCGGAAAGTGTTGCCACCCGAGCGGAAGTGCCTACTTATGATGGGACTACGCCGTTCGATACATTCAAGCTACAATTCGACCTGGCTGCTCTGGAAAATCAGTGGACCGATGTAAGGAAAGGTCGGAGATTGGCGCTGGCTCTTAAAGGTGCTGCGGCTGAGGTAATAAAATCCGTTCCAGAATGTTTACGAAGTGAGTACGAGACCGTCATAAGGGCGCTGGCAGCCAAATACAGCGACGAGCACAACAGAACGCTGTACTACTGTGAGCTGAAGAACCGCAGGCAAAGATCCAACGAGGCGCTGCAGACATATGATGATCAGTGCAGACACTGATGATCTCGAGAGGATGAAGATTGAGGCATTTATCGAGGGTCTTCATGATCCGGAGACACGTCGCAGTGCGTTGATGATGGGCAAGCCGACATTTAGGGAGACGGTGACCAGCGCGATGACATACGAGGCGACATGGATTGGGGGCACTCGGTATGCACCTGCAAGGATACGCCAGATCCAGCCGGACAACGACATTGCGATCCAGGCAATAAGCTCTGAGCCGCCGCGCAGGCCACGGGTGGTCTCCTCTAAAGTTGTATGCTGGGTATGTGGCAAGCAGGGCCACATATCACGAGACTGCCGCCAACGAGAGAGGCGTTCCCGTTCTCGATCGCAATCGCCTGAAGCGAGGAATACTGACAACCGAGGCCCAGCCAACAAGCGCAGGGCTGAGGACGGCGAGTCGTTAAACTAAAACGGGTCAGCCCAAAGGGGCGTGAGCTGATCCCCACAATCTGCCGCCCCACCGTCCTTGTCTCACAGCTGAAACGACAGCCCAGCAGCTTGACAATTGAAGGAAGGATAGATGGAAAGCTGTTCGTGTTGACGTTGGATACTGGAGCGTCATATTCGATCATAAAAAGGAAGCTGCTGAAGAGCTGGGAACCGCTGCATGGCATACAGCTGCGGACTGCGACTGGCGAGCGTGCGCCGGTAAGAGGGAAAGTTACAAAAACGATTACTATCGGCACCAGCAGCCTGGAACATGAGTTCATCGTCGCGGATATAATGGACGACGTGATTATCGGCGTGGATTTCATGATTAGGCACGGTTTTACGCTGGACCTGAAAGGACATGTGCTGAGATATGCCAACGTTGAATTCCCGCTGCACACCGGCTATGAGCGAAGCGTGGCGGTAAAGAAGGTTGTATCGTGTCAACACCAGAGGATACCAGCGAATTCTGAGGCGATTGTGTGGGCAAAGGTGGACGAGGACGATGGGACGAGTCGGCTGTGGGTTGTAGAAGCACCGAAACAAGGACACGACAACATCATCATCGGACGTACATTAGTGGAACCCAAAAATGGCAAAATACCAGTCAGAATACTGAACCCCCTGAATATACCCAGATATGTCGGGAAAGATGAGGTAATTGGCGAGTGTAGGGAAGCCGTAGCAGTGGTCAATTGCGAGAGTAGCCCACCCGGAGGAAATAAGTGCGGTTTTAACATGGACGCCATACCGCAGGAGAACCAGTGGAGCAGCGAGTTGACGGCCAAGCAGAAACAGAAGGCAAGGTCACTCCTGCAGCACTATGGGGCAATATTTGCGGCAGAGGCAGGCGGAAGAACAGCCATAGTGAAGCACAACATCGACACCGGAAGTGCAAAACCGATTCGCCAACCGCCAAGACGAGTTCCTCTGGCCAAGAGGGAAGAGGTCACAAACTTGATCGAAAACATGCGGAAAGAAAAGGTCATAGAGCCTTCTTCGGGCCCCTGGTGTTCGCCGGTCGTGCTAGTCAAGAAAAAGGATGGCAGTACCCGGTTTTGTGTGGACTATCGGAAGCTCAATGATGTGACCAAGAAGGACAGTTATCCACTACCGCGGATCGATGACACCCTGGACACGCTGGCAGGCACACAGTGGTTCTCCACGCTCGACTTACGCAGCGGCTATTGGCAGGTAGAGCTTGCAGACAAGGACAAGGAGAAGACGGCTTTCAGTGTGGGCGATGGTTTGTGGCAGTTCACCGTCATGCCGTTTGGACTCTGCAACGCACCAGCAACATTCGAGCGGCTAATGGAACGCGTGCTAAAGGGGCTGCATTGGCGGACGTGCCTGGTGTACCTCGACGACATAATCGTGATGGGTAAAAGCTTCGACGACCACCTGGGAAAGCTAAAGGAGGTATTCGAGCGGATACAAAAAGCTGGGCTTAAACTCAACCCGAAGAAGTGCTCGCTGTTCCAAAAAGAGGTCAAGTATCTGGGTCATACGGTTTCTGCCCGCGGAGTACATACGGATGAAGGCAAAATCACGGCGGTGAAGGAGTGGCCCCGGCCACGCAATCTACACGAACTCCGCAGCTTCCTGGGCCTGTGCACATACTACCGCCGATTTGTTCCGGGATTCGCGAACATAGCTAGCAGCTTGCACAAACTGACGAAAAAGAGCCAAGCCTTCGAGTGGAACGAAGAGCAGGAGCAGGCTTTTGTGCGTCTGAAGGAAAAACTGTGCACTGCTCCAATTCTGGCCTACCCCGTGCCTGGAGAGATGTTTGTGCTGGATACGGATGCAAGCGGGCATAGTATTGGCGGTGTGCTATCACAGATAATAGACGGCCAAGAACAAGTGATAGCATACTACAGTAGGATTCTGTCGAAACCGGAACGCAACT
This sequence comes from Melieria crassipennis, assembly GCA_963668005.1. NCBI lineage: Eukaryota > Metazoa > Arthropoda > Insecta > Diptera > Ulidiidae > Melieria > Melieria crassipennis. The sequence continues at coordinate 9,968 of CAVLFC010000019.1, read as the reverse complement.
ACTGTGTGACGCGGAGAGAACTGCTGGCGGTATTGGACTGCGTAAAACACTTCCACAAATATCTGTATGGACAAAGGTTTCGCCTGCGCACAGATCATGCGGCATTGAGATGGCTCCTGAACTTTAAAGATCCTGAAGGGCAATTGGCGCGGTGGATCGAGCGACTGCAGAGCTACGACTACACGATAGAGCATCGCAAGGGCAGTAGCCATGGAAATGCCGATGCCTTGTCACGCCGTCCGTGCAAAGTCGAATGCAGGCAGTGCTCGCGAGCCGAAAGCAAAGAACAGATAGTGGACGTCCGGTTGGTAAGCGTTATGCCAGAGGAAGAGTGGTCTGCGGAGAGGCTACAAAAGGACCAGCGCGAGGATGCGGATCTTGCAAAAATCGTCGAAGGCAAGGAGCAAGGCGCACGTCCAGACTGGCGGGAGATGGCCGGTGAAAGCCCGATCGCTAAGGCTTACTGGGCGCAGTGGGAAAGTCTGCGGCTGAGGGAAGGATGCCTGTATCGCGAATGGGAGAGCGCGGATGGTCGGACCAGCAACTCCCTAATGGTAGTGCCGAAATGCAGAGTCAACGAGGTCATCGAGGCATACCATAACGACTCCAGTGGAGGGCACCTGGGCATCACCAAAACCGTCGCCAAGATAAAAAGACGATTCTACTGGGTAGGATGCCAGGAATCTGTAGCCGAATGGATTAAGAGCTGTGACCGATGTGCAGCCGCGAAAGGTCCGACAAGAAAGTCTCGGGGCCGCATGCAGCAGTACAACGTGGGAGCGCCCTTCGAGCGGATTGCTATGGACGTCGCTGGCCCATTCCCAGTCAGCACTCAAGGCAACAAATATGTGCTGGTGGTAATGGATTACTTCAGCAAATGGCCCGAAGTGTACCCTATTCCTAACCAGGAGGCCACTACGATCTCGGAAAAGCTGGTAAACAACTGGGTAGCCAGGTTCGGAGTTCCGTTGGAGTTGCACTCAGATCAAGGCCGGAATTTCGAGTCTGCGGTATTCAAGGAAGTGTGTGAGCTGCTGGGGATAAGGAAAACTCGTACCACTCCTTTGCACCCACAGTCCGACGGCATGGTGGAACGTTTTAACCGGACACTGGAAGAATATCTGCGGAAGGTGGTAGGCAGGAATCAAAAGGATTGGGACACGCATATCCCCCTGTTCCTGATGGCGTATAGGTCAGCCCCGCACGACACGACATCACTCACTCCGGCCCGAGCAGTGTTCGGCACAGAGTTGCGGTTACCCGCTGACTTGAAGTTCGGGGTGGTCAGCACGACGGGAGGCGCTAGGACTGACTACGTGGTCAATAAGCGGGCGGAACTGGAGGAAATTCACCAGTTCATAAGGAGCCGCACCAAACTCGTCAGCGATAAGGCGAAAGCCCGATATGATCTGCGAGCCAACTCAGCAGGGTTCCAGGAAGGCGATCTGGTAATGCTCTACAACCCACAGCGGAGGAAAGGGTTGTCTCCGAAACTGCAAACGTCATGGGAAGGACCTTACACAGTCGTGACTAGGATTAACGACGTGGTCTACAGGATTCAACGTTGCAGCAATAAAGGCGCTAAGCTGAAGGTAGTCCATTTGGAGCGCCTGGCGCCTTATCACAGCGGAACCTCGGCACTTGTTCGGGTCGAACAAGTCTAAGTGGTGGGCAGTGTAACGATAAGACAGTCTGTCGCTGTGCAAAGCAACCCTGTCGCTACGCGCCGTGCTATAATTCAATCTGGCAACGACGGCCGCGATAATAAGGGAAACTTCTAGTCCAACCTGGCAATGATGGAAACTTCTAGTCCAACCTGGCAATGATGGAAACTTCTAGTCTAACCTGGCAATGATGGTCGCGATCGTCATGGAAACCGTCAGTCCACTCCGGAATGTGCGGGAACGATCTGCGCGATGGCCGGACAGGTATAAAAGGCAGCCGGGTGCGGCGCAGCGAGTCAGTCTGATTTTGACTAGCGGAGTTGCCACGCGGAATAATTAAGCGAATATTTAAGTGTAAAGACAGTGAAGTGTAAATCTGTTAAATAAAGTGACTGTTGGTTCTTATTGACTGCGTTTGAGGAACTAAGTGTGTTTGTTTATTTCAAATTGCACAATCCAGTGATTCGTACTAGCCCACTAGAACTGGTATTTTCGTAACAATAACAATCAACCACTGGCATATTACACTCATCACGAATCCAAACATTTAAAAAACTACATTTTGGATCAAGTACACATCATCACTTGTATATGGAACATACATTCATTATACATTGAGCACAAATCCATTGTACATAGATCATCAACTATACATTGTTCACTAAAATTTATACACCAAATCTGTTTGAAACACTATACAACATCAATATTGTCTCTATTCACGAATGTACTATATTTACACACTGAATTAACACAAAATAAAACCACAAATTATAACGTTTTAAAAATACTCGGTTTACATTATTTCGTGCGCGCCTGTAAAAGCTATTCTCGGCGCTGACATTGGTCCTTCGAGCCGGATATGATTTGAAACTGGCACATAAACAAAAAGCAAACAAACAAAGTGTAAAGTGACAACACAAGAACAGTGCGAAATTGTGCAAAACACAAAACGAGTACAAGTGCATAAACCAAAATATTAATCACATTGAAAACAATTGAAAACACACCACACAGTGATTAAAACAACACGCAACAAACGCGCAAACAAAAAATAGCAACAATTATACACGCACGCACAAATAGTCGCACGATTACTAACAACAACCACATACGGAGCACCAAACGAAATTCAAACAACAACAACCACAAGCGCAACAGCATAGCAACGGTCAGCAGCGTGGGAGTAGCCGCATATACGGCAACAGCGAGCGCTACGTGGGAGCCCCTGACGCTAAGTATTGTCCGTCCCCTTGGCAATACCAGCTGTAAGTTGATCTATTTCATTTTTTATAACGAGCGGTTGGATTCCTACCCTGTATATCATCTATATACAGAACCAACCAGCACATCTGTAGTCGCATTGGCAGTCGGAACATTCCTTGCATGTGTACATTTTCCCATATGTACATATGTAAATAGTGTCGCTGACCTCTCAGTGCAGTTTCACATACTTACAGTGGCACTACATGAACCTCTTTATGTAGTACACTGGAGTGGAAAAAATAAGTTGTGGAACAAGTTCAGTAGTAAATTATATTTTCTTAACGCCTTTAAGAAAAATAATTTGAAGCTTGTTGTTTCCAATTCCTTTGGAGATATTTCTTCGTTTTCCTGGGCAACAACGCAATTTAGATTTTTACGCAAAAAATCGTCAGCTTGTCTTCCCATTATAAAATTTATCGTGTGTTCACTCAAAACCCCATTGAGGTGAAACACTTTGAAAAAATTTCTTGCACTTTTCGTGAATGTGCTTCAGTCTGCGACATTTCTAGTCGGTTTTGCACAACATTTGTTGACAATTCGAATATCTTTCGAATTCTTTTGGTGTTTTTTCTCGACTCATTTATCTATCAACCATCGATTTATTTATTTTACTATTCAATAGTCCTTTAATTCCGACATGCCGATTCAAAAATCATTCGAACAGTCTCATGATCCCTCCATGAGCATTTTTAATTTCGAAGTGGACAATTTGTTCCACTTTTGTTCCAAATTCTCTTCTGTTTCTATCGAAGAGTTAACGCCCGCAATCCTCAAAGCGTTTTTAGCCGATCTCAATGGCTATTATGCGGATCTAAAGGCAGCCTTTTCACAAGTCGGCATCACCCCCGATGACGACCGGCCTAAACCTTTCAAGTTGATTGCTCGCTCCAAAATGGAACTGTGCCGAGAACGAGTTTACGAAACCATGGCCCAGATTTCGGACCTCATGGACGCTCAGCAACCTCCTCTCGCTGAAACCAGTCGTCCAGCAGAAATCCCCTTTCCTTCTGCAACAGAGCAGGCAAGTAATTCTATTTGCCTGAATGTCCCTCCTTGCGACACCGAAATCTTCTCCGGTGGGTATGAAGAGTGGCCGTCCTTCCGCGACATGTTTTCGGCGGTTTATATTAACCACCCGAAACTCACCTCTGCCCAAAAGTTATATCACCTCCGATATAAAACAACCGGAAAGGCTGGCGCCATCGTTAGACAGTATCCATTGAGCGATGCTAACTTTGAATTGGCATGGAATGCGCTGAAGTCCCGATTCGAAAATCGGCGCATTCTGGTTGATAAACAGGTCAACACGCTCTTGAGCCTCCCTCAAGTAGCAGTGGAAGACAGTGAAGCGCTGCAAAGCCTTCAAAATGCAATAAACAATTCTCTGTCCGTCTTATCTTCTCAAGACGTCTCGACAGAGGGTTGGGACCCGATCCTGGTCTATATTTGTTCAACAAAACTCCCGGAAGAGACTTTATCCCTGTGGGAACAGTCCCTTAGTTCCCGGAAAGATCTTCCAACCTGGGAGCAAATGAACACTTTCTTGACCAGCAGATATGAGGTCGTGGAAAGGCTAAATCTTATGAGGCCGACCAAGTCCGTGTTTTCTCACAACCGGGATCATAACAGAGCTCAAAACTTAGCTGAGAACAGATGGACTTTCCTCTGTCCGGTTTGCAGTGCGGCTCATGCGCTCAAACTATGTTCGAAGTTCAAAAGGTTATCTGTTTATGATCGAGTAAGGGCAGTACGAGCCCACAACTTGTGCACAAACTGTCTGTCCCATACTCACTTGAAGCGGGATTGCACAAGTAAACACCCTTGTTCGCAATGTCAGAAGCAGCATCATTCTATGCTCCACTTCTCTTCTGACATCAGCCCAACTCGGCAAAGAGACACCATCTCACCACCTTTCAGGACTCTGCCTCGGAGTCCATCACACAACAGCTCATCCTTTTCGAGAAAATCCCGGAGTTCTCAAGATGAGTCTTCTTCCGTCACCTCGCGAAGACGGAAAACCCGTCCTGTGCAGTCCCTTAGCACGACGGTTAAGGAAACAGCCCTTCTCCCCGTGTCTGAATATAGACCGTTTGGGCACATCGCAGCTGAAGCGCAACCCCCGCGCAGCAGTCATCCCGGATCAGCAACAAGCCATAGACGACTGCAGGAATCCAGTTGGTCTCACTCGCCTCGCCTCGACAGCGCATCCCGTCCGCAGGCGAATCAGCCCCACCCTCGCGACAGCAGCTACAGCCAACGGAGATCTGACGCAAGGCTGCAGAACAGCAAGCTGCGCAGACGCCAAGTTCAGACCCTCCTTCCACGAGCCATCCAAACCCTAATGGACCGCCGGGGGGTCCCATCAATGCACGAGTGCATCCGGCCCCAGGATGTTTAGATCGCTAAACACTGCCGGCCACGCAGCTCTCAGAAATTAATATTGTCAATAATATTGTATTGTGCGCGTCCCTTTATGTATTTATATGTACGGATGGCAACCCTGGCCATCCCGAAGGGAGCTTGCGCGACCGGCGGACACTGGTTAACCGAACTCCGGCAAAATAACACCGATCCCCCGCAATAAATTTAAAAACCAACACCAAACATAACAATTTTATATACATTAAAATTTTATACATTTTCCGACAAACACTAAACATTTAATAAAACCTTATACACCAACCCTTTACATCGCTTGGTTTTTTATTTCAACGCGTATGCGCGAATCCAGCTCTTCTGAGCTTTAAACATATACCATGGCTGATTTGTTATTATAGTGGGCGTGGCGAAAAGGCATATCAGGTGGGCGTGGTCAATCTTATATATCCAATGTTAACATCAATGAAACACGGAATCATTTGATATTAATACTGATTCACAGACATGTACCGTAGCTTCGTTTTGTTAGTTTAGTTGTCGCGAAAAGTGGGCGTGGCCGATTATATTATAGCCTATGTTTGCCGCAATGACACGCTGAATCGTTTGATACCCATATTGCCTTACAAAAGCATACCATAGATGAGTTTTGTTACCATAGTGAGCGTAAGAAGGGGGCGTGGTCATTATCATATAGCCTATGTACCATTCCCCCAGCTAAAAATATGTTTGGTGCTTATTTCATCTAAATCGGTTCAGCGGTTTTTGCCTGATTGTGGCTCAAAAAAGCAACGTCACAAAGCGCTTTATATAATAGTATAGATATAGATAAATTACATTCACATATTTGTATTCACCTTTTGGCGATAATTTTTTTTAATAACGTATAGACCATTTACTTAATATTAGTAGAAAATCCTTAAAAATTATGCTCTAGGATAAGTAAAAAATCTTGATAACATTAAATTTGTTATATCTTAAACTGATAAAGTTAGAACGACGAAATTCAAGGATGTAGTAGTGTACATATTAGTCCTTAAGATATATTTTATTCAAATTTTTTTTCCAATAGTTTTTGGGAATTTCCAAGGATATTCAAGGATAAAGTTTCAAAAGGACATTTTTAATACCTATTTGTCCTTTTGCACCAAAACATTACATTTTCTAAGATTCTTAGGATTTTTCTGTTTCATTTGATACCAATATTGTTATTCTACAATGCGCTCAATTTTTGGAATAATTGCTTGAAATAAACATGTCCTTGAAATTTCAAAGTCCTTTAAAAAAAATCCTGACGTCAGAGAGAAAAACTAAAAACGCAGTTTTACTACATTTGGCCCCCAGTTTCGCGAGTATATTTCGTGTGTTTTTTCTTGATTTTTTCGTGTGTTTGGAAATTTTTTGAATTTTGTCGCACGGTGTAACCTTAAAAACTAGCAGGTATATTGTTGATTTTTGTTTGAGTTTTTACGCAAAATTTTACCTCGGTCCGAAAAAAATTATTAAATAAATATTTATTACTTATTTATTTAGCTTTCTTAATCACTAAGCCCAAGAAACATAACTTAAATATTTTTTCCTTGAAATGCGATGCACTTAAACAAATGTTTATATTAAATAAATGAATTAACAAAATCAAACAATTTATTTTTGTTTTTACATGTTATGATGTTTTGATTATGAAAAAATTTGGTTTTTGGTTATTTTACCTCCATTGATAAGTAAAACGGATAATAAAAAGTTGTGGGTGGATTACACCCACTATAGTAATGGCGTTAGTGAAATAGACGATAGTAATGGAGGGTTAAATAAAAGAATTTGTTTCCTTTGTATCAAAAGCATTCTTTTAAGATATCGGCACAATGTCATTTTCAAGTTTTCAGCCATTTTTTGCAGTCGTTCGCCGTTGTTGTTTTAGCCGTATGCATGCGCGATTTTCTACCGTTTAGACGCATTAATGGTTGTCGTACAGTGAGGGGGATGGCCGAAGAGAGAAGAGAAGAGCGGCGTGAGACGGCCGGCCATATGCGCGCTTGGGTGGTCGTTGCGCGGTGGTGGGTTGCGGTAACCGGTCAACGCACACACCGGCCTATTGTGCGTGTCGGGGTGTCCGTTGCAACGCGCTACGCAGTGCGTATGCGCACACTGAGTAGTTGAGTGCAGCGGCTCGGCTGCTCCGCTGCTGCGGCCGCTGTCTGGCTGGTTGCAACGGCGTCAGCGTCGTCAGCGCTGGACAGAGCGGCGTACACACAACAGCCATCTCTTAGCTCAACCCGTTGTAACCCAACTCGAGTTAGGCTGACAGCTGCCCACTTAGTTCTCCTCAACCCGGTACTTTCGGCGAAAATTCCTTTTCGTTGGTTAAATGCGGCCGTCGAATATTGAACGGCACAGCGTGATCGCTTTTATAATCGACATCTTTCCGGCTGGCTGGCTCAACTCTTTTGGATCAATTTTCAAAATCTTAGTTTGGAACCAGAACGGGTCCAAATCTTTTTCAACATCTCTTAAGACTTTAACCGACTGTGTTCGGCCAGTCGCGTTACTCCAGCAGCTGGTTATTGCATCGCACTGGTCGGCTGCACTTTTTCTCAATCACATTCAAGGTTACAGTGGTTCAATCAGCAGTTGTCGTTTTAATGAATTTTACAAGTTCGGTGGTGACGAAAATTTTCGGCGGTCGGTGTCGTCGGCGTGCACCTAATTGCAACGAAAAAAAAATTAAACAAATGGGCGGACTCGGCGGCTAGCTCTGGGCAGCAAGCCCTGCAAAATTCATCATATATAAACTTATTAACAAAACCAACAAATGACTTGTACCAACACCAAATGTCCTTAAGCCGTCAAGTGCGCCCACACTGCACCCCTAATCGCTTCCTCTCTGCACCTGTTCTACGCAGAGGGCTTCCTTTTCCATTAATGAGGCCAACATAAAAATCGCAACTGTGGGCGGTTGGGCGCTGGACAGAGTGCGGGGCGGGCGGGACCCACTCGGTGTGTGTGTATACAACCAGACAGAAAATTACAGACACAACAGGGCTAGTTGGGTTAGATTAGATGAAGTAAGGTTAGATAAGATTACGCGGGGTTAGGTTATAGGATAGATTTGGTGAGGTTAATTAAGCAAAGGATTGCCTAGCTTTACAAAACTGCTTACATTCATAGCTAAAAGTTTATGCCGTTGAGTGTACCGTCTCGTCACTTTGATTTAAAGTTTTCGAGTAGATGCGGAACTGTCCCGATGAGTACCTTAAACCTATGGTGCGGAGACACTTAAGGAATTCTAATGAGTCTGACGGCAGCCGCCGTGGCTCAGTTGGTTAGTGCGTTGGACCGCGAGTCGCAGGCAGCAACCTCAGGTTCAAATACTGCCTGTAATAACACCTAAAAAAAATAATAATAACGGGAAAACTCGTTTTCTCTTTCGGTGGCTGTCCTCTCAGCTGGAAATGGCAAACCTCTGAGAGTAAAAATTGCTTATGAAAAAGCTCCCAACCTGCCGTTCGGAACCGGCATAAAACTGTAGGTCCCTTCAACCCGCGTATAAATTCACACGCACAACACGGGTGGTTGCGGAAAGCTAGGCCTTAGTCTCGCGTAAGCGGGCTGTCGTGCCAGTCAATTATTATTATTATTAATGAGTCTGAGTAAATTCGGTAATTGCAGTTCCCCGTAACGCCAAGTTACTCTTCAAACTCGAATGATGCTGAGTACATATGATAAGTATGTAAGATGATAAGCTGCCCCTTAACTCGTCCAGTGTGGATTCACTATATGATCCCGGTTGAAACAGAGTAAGACCGCAATTGTCCCCGTAGAGCACCTGAACCCTCATGACGCGGGTCACTCTACGATTTCGTTTGACGTTGAGCACATCGAGCAGTGGAACTTCTCCGTGAATTGTCTTGACTGCCGATGATGTGTGAACTTTGCCGATGGGACGTTCGTACTCGCAAATAATATGTACAGAATTCTTCAACGGGTTACCCGCAAATTCATGTTGTAGGGCCTTTGCGCATTAGGTTCGGCTATTAAAAAGCAGAGGCAACTCGAGCAAGACTATAATGGCTCGGTCATGCTCCTCAATTGACATTAGATCTACGAAGAAGTTGTACTCAAAGAAGTCGTTCCCAATACCGCTGCGAGGTACAACGAGCTTCTGTGGGGCCAATGTCTCTTTTCCCGGAAACCTGGCTCCAATTTCAGTGGTGCACGGAACGCGCCGCCTTTTTCTCCCAATTCGCAGCGTACGCCATTGTGTGTATATATCGACACGTGTGCGTACATACATCGCATATATGTATATACGTATAATCTATTGTAGTATGCACTGCTGGTCGCACTGGGCGTTAGTTCCTCTCAGCGGCTCCGGCGGCGTTGAGGCTGTGTTTGGTTGCTGTTGTTGCGCACATATTATTAACTTTATATTTATTAATAGTTAACATACTTAATTGATGTCGCTGTCGCCACTGCACCGGCTGCCGCCGCTGCGCTTACTATGTGTGCGAGCGAGAGAGCAGCGTAAAAAAGTCGCTATCCGAAATTCGCGGCGTTCATACGGATCGGCTGCAATGTGCAACTTCGTGCAGCTCAAAATGCAACAACAATAGTTGCGTCCGAGGGCGTCATACACAGCTGTGTTAACTTTTGTGCGCGCTGATT
>CAVLFC010000018.1:0-71193 GCA_963668005.1 Melieria crassipennis | reverse complement strand
AAAATAAACATATAAATTCATATTTTACAAGCATTTTGATATCGATTTTGCAGTAGGCAGCCATTTAATGTCACTCTTGCGCATCGATCTGTTCATGATTGCCGAATAGTAATGGAATTATTGATTTAATTTGATAAAGCTGCAACCTTTAGCTACATTTTAAGGGGTTTTTATTAAGGTAACCATACGCGTTTGGATTTTAAGCTAGGTTTTGGGGGGTTTTTATTAAGGTAACCATACGCTGTTTGGATTTTAAGCTAGGTTTTAAGGGTATTACTTTTAAAATAAACATATAAATTCATATTTTACACGCATTTTGATATCGATTTTGCAGTAGGCAGCCATTTAATGTCACTCTTGCGCATCGATCTGTTCATGATTGCTGAATAGTAATGGAATTATTGATTTAATTTGATAAAGCTGATTTTAAGCTAGGTTTTAAGGGTATTACTTTTAAAATAAACATATAAATTCATATTTTACAAGCATTTTGATATCGATTTTGCAGTAGGCAGCCATTTAATGTCACTCTTGCGCATCGATCTGTTCATGATTGCCGAATAGTAATGGAATTATTGATTTAATTTGATAAAGCTGCAACCTTTAGCTACATTTTAAGGGGTTTTTATTAAGGTAACCATACGCGTTTGGATTTTAAGCTAGGTTTTAAGGGTATTACTTTTTAAATAAACATATAAATTCCATATTTTACAAGCATTTTGATATCGATTTTGCAGTAGGCAGCCATTTAATGTCACTCTTGCGCATCGATCTGTTCATGATTGCCGAATAGTAATGGAATTATTGATTTAATTTGATAAAGCTGCAACCTTTAGCTACATTTTAAGGTGGTTTTTTATTAAGGTAACCATACGCGTTTGGAATTTTAAGCTAGGTTTTAAGGGTATTACTTTTAAAATAAACATATAAATTCATATTTTACAAGCATTTTGATATCGATTTTGCAGTAGGCAGCCATTTAATGTCACTCTTGCGCATCGATCTGTTCATGATTGCCGAATAGTAATGGAATTATTGATTTAATTTGATAAAGCTGCAACCTTTAGCTACATTTTAAGGGGTTTTTATTAAGGTAACCATACGCGTTTGGATTTTAAGCTAGGTTTTAAGGTATTACTTTTAAAATAAACATATAAATTCATATTTTACAAGCATTTTGATATCGATTTGCAGTAGGCAGCCATTTAATGTCACTCTTGCGCATCGATCTGTTCATGATTGCCGAATAGTAATGGAATTATTGATTTAATTTGATAAAGCTGCAACCTTTAGCTACATTTTAAGGGGTTTTTATTAAGGTAACCATACGCGTTTGGATTTTAAGCTAGGTTTTAAGGGTATTACTTTTAAAATAAACATATAAATTCATATTTTACAAGCATTTTGATATCGATTTTGCAGTAGGCAGCCATTTAATGTCACTCTTGCGCATCGATCTGTTCATGATTGCCGAATAGTAATGGAATTATTGATTTAATTTTGATAAAGCTGCAACCTTTAGCTACATTTTAAGGGGTTTTTATTAAGGTAACCATACGCGTTTGGATTTTAAGCTAGGTTTTAAGGGTATTACTTTTAAAATAAACATATAAATTCATATTTTACAAGCATTTTGATATCGATTTTGCAGTAGGCAGCCATTTAATGCCACTCTTGCGCATCGATCTGTTCATGATTGCCGAATAGTAATGGAATTATTGATTTAATTTGATAAAGCTGCAACCTTTAGCTACATTTTAAGGGGTTTTTATTAAGGTAACCATACGCGTTTGGATTTTAAGCTAGGTTTTAAGGGTATTACTTTTAAAATAAACATATAAATTCATATTTTACAAGCATTTTGATATCGATTTTGCAGTAGGCAGCCATTTAATGTCACTCTTGCGCATCGATCTGTTCATGATTGCCGAATAGTAATGGAATTATTGATTTAATTTGATAAAGCTGCAACCTTTAGCTACATTTTAAGGGGTTTTTATTAAGGTAACCATACGCGTTTGGATTTTAAGCTAGGTTTTAAGGGTATTACTTTTAAAATAAACATATAAATTCATATTTTACAAGCATTTTGATATCGATTTTGCAGTAGGCAGCCATTTAATGTCACTCTTGCGCATCGATCTGTTCATGATTGCCGAATAGTAATGGAATTATTGATTTAATTTGATAAAGCTGCAACCTTTAGCTACATTTTAAGGGGTTTTTATTAAGGTAACCATACGCGTTTGGATTTTAAGCTAGGTTTTTAAGGGTATTACTTTTAAAATAAACATATAAATTCATATTTTACAAGCATTTTGATATCGATTTTGCAGTAGGCAGCCATTTAATGTCACTCTTGCGCATCGATCTGTTCATGATTGCCGAATAGTAATGGAATTATTGATTTAATTTGATAAAGCTGCAACCTTTAGCTACATTTTAAGGGGTTTTTATTAAGGTAACCATACGCGTTTGGATTTTAAGCTAGGTTTTAAGGGTATTACTTTTAAAATAAACATATAAATTCATATTTTACAAGCATTTTGATATCGATTTTGCAGTAGGCAGCCATTTAATGTCACTCTTGCGCATCGATCTGTTCATGATTGCCGAATAGTAATGGAATTATTGATTTAATTTGATAAAGCTGCAACCTTTAGCTACATTTTAAGGGGTTTTTATTAAGGTAACCATACGCGTTTGGATTTTAAGCTAGGGTTTTAAGGGTATTACTTTTAAAATAAACATATAAATTCATATTTTACAAGCATTTTGATATCGATTTTGCAGTAGGCAGCCATTTAATGTCACTCTTGCGCATCGATCTGTTCATGATTGCCGAATAGTAATGGAATTATTGATTTAATTTGATAAAGCTGCAACCTTTAGCTACATTTTAAGGGGTTTTTATTAAGGTAACCATACGCGTTTGGATTTTAAGCTAGGTTTTAAGGGTATTACTTTTAAAATAAACATATAAATTCATATTTTACAAGCATTTTGATATCGATTTTGCAGTAGGCAGCCATTTAATGCCACTCTTGCGCATCGATCTGTTCATGATTGCCGAATAGTAATGGAATTATTGATTTAATTTGATAAAGCTGCAACCTTTAGCTACATTTTAAGGGGTTTTTATGAAGGTAACCATACGCGTTTGGATTTTAAGCTAGGTTTTAAGGGTATTACTTTTAAAATAAACATATAAATTCATATTTTACAAGCATTTTGATATCGATTTTGCACTAGGCAGCCATTTAATGTCACTCTTGCGCATCGATCTGTTCATGATTGCCGAATAGTAATGGAATTATTGATTTAATTTGATAAAGCTGCAACCTTTAGCTACATTTTAAGGGGTTTTTATTAAGGTAACCATACGCGTTTGGATTTTAAGCTAGGTTTTAAGGGTATTACTTTTAAAATAAACATATAAATTCATATTTTACAAGCATTTTGATATCGATTTTGCAGTAGGCAGCCATTTAATGTCACTCTTGCGCATCGATCTGTTCATGATTGCCGAATAGTAATGGAATTATTGATTTAATTTGATAAAGCTGCAACCTTTAGCTACATTTTAAGGGGTTTTTATTAAGGTAACCATACGCGTTTGGATTTTAAGCTAGGTTTTAAGGGTATTACTTTTAAAATAAACATATAAATTCATATTTTACAAGCATTTTGATATCGATTTTGCAGTAGGCAGCCATTTAATGTCACTCTTGCGCATCGATCTGTTCATGATTGCCGAATAGTAATGGAATTATTGATTTAATTTGATAAAGCTGCAACCTTTAGCTACATTTTAAGGGGTTTTTATTAAGGTAACCATACGCGTTTGGATTTTAAGCTAAGTTTTAAGGGTATTACTTTTAAAATAAACATATAAATTCATATTTTACAAGCATTTTGATATCGATTTTGCAGTAGGCAGCCATTTAATGTCACTCTTGCGCATCGATCTGTTCATGATTGCCGAATAGTAATGGAATTATTGATTTAATTTGATAAAGCTGCAACCTTTAGCTACATTTTAAGGGGTTTTTATTAAGGTAACCATACGCGTTTGGATTTTAAGCTAGGTTTTAAGGGTATTACTTTTAAAATAAACATATAAATTCATATTTTACAAGCATTTTGATATCGATTTTGCAGTAGGCAGCCATTTAATGTCACTCTTGCGCATCGATCTGTTCATGATTGCCGAATAGTAATGGAATTATTGATTTAATTTGATAAAGCTGCAACCTTTAGCTACATTTTAAGGGGTTTTTATAAGGTAACCATACCGTTTGGATTTTAAGCTAGGTTTTAAGGGTATTACTTTTAAAATAAACATATAAATTCATATTTTACAAGCATTTTGATATCGATTTTGCAGTAGGCAGCCATTTAATGTCACTCTTGCGCATCGATCTGTTCATGATTGCCGAATAGTAATGGAATTATTGATTTAATTTGATAAAGCTGCAACCTTTAGCTACATTTTAAGGGGTTTTTATTAAGGTAACCATACGCGTTTGGATTTTAAGCTAGGTTTTAAGGGTATTACTTTTAAAATTAAACATATAAATTCATATTTTACAAGCATTTTGATATCGATTTTGCAGTAGGCAGCCATTTAATGTCACTCTTGCGCATCGATCTGTTCATGATTGCCGAATAGTAATGGAATTATTGATTTAATTTGATAAAGCTGCAACCTTTAGCTACATTTTAAGGGGTTTTTATTAAGGTAACCATACGCGTTTGGATTTTAAGCTAGGTTTTAAGGGTATTACTTTTAAAATAAACATATAAATTCATATTTTACAAGCATTTTGATATCGATTTTGCAGTAGGCAGCCATTTAATGTCACTCTTGCGCATCGATCTGTTCATGATTGCCGAATAGTAATGGAATTATTGATTTAATTTGATAAAGCTGCAACCTTTAGCTACATTTTAAGGGGTTTTTATTAAGGTAACCATACGCGTTTGGATTTTAAGCTAGGTTTTAAGGGTATTACTTTAAAATAAACATATAAATTCATATTTTACAAGCATTTTGATATCGATTTTGCAGTAGGCAGCCATTTAATGTCACTCTTGCGCATCGATCTGTTCATGATTGCCGAATAGTAATGGAATTATTGATTTAATTTGATAAAGCTGCAACCTTTAGCTACATTTTAAGGGGTTTTTATTGAGGTAACCATACGCGTTTGGATTTTAAGCTAGGTTTTAAGGGTATTACTTTTAAAATAAACATATAAATTCATATTTTACAAGCATTTTGATATCGATTTTGCAGTAGGCAGCCATTTAATGTCACTCTTGCGCATCGATCTGTTCATGATTGCCGAATAGTAATGGAATTATTGATTTAATTTGATAAAGCTGCAACCTTTAGCTACATTTAAGGGGTTTTTATTAAGGTAACCATACGCGTTTGGATTTTAAGCTAGGTTTTAAGGGTATTACTTTTAAAATAAACATATAAATTCATATTTTACAAGCATTTTGATATCGATTTTGCAGTAGGCAGCCATTTAATGTCACTCTTGCGCATCGATCTGTTCATGATTGCCGAATAGTAATGGAATTATTGATTTAATTTGATAAAGCTGCAACCTTTAGCTACATTTAAGGGGTTTTTATTAAGGTAACCATACGCGTTTGGATTTTAAGCTAGGTTTTAAGGGTATTACTTTTAAAATAAACATATAAATTCATATTTTACAAGCATTTTGATATCGATTTTGCAGTAGGCAGCCATTTAATGTCACTCTTGCGCATCGATCTGTTCATGATTGCCGAATAGTAATGGAATTATTGATTTAATTTGATAAAGCTGCAACCTTTAGCTACATTTTAAGGGGTTTTTATTAAGGTAACCATACGCGTTTGGATTTTAAGCTAGGTTTTAAGGGTATTACTTTTAAAATAAACATATAAATTCATATTTTACAAGCATTTTGATATCGATTTTGCAGTAGGCAGCCATTTAATGTCACTCTTGCGCATCGATCTGTTCATGATTGCCGAATAGTAATGGAATTATTGATTTAATTTGATAAAGCTGCAACCTTTAGCTACATTTTAAGGGGTTTTTTATTAAGGTAACCATACGCGTTTGGATTTTAAGCTAGGTTTTAAGGGTATTACTTTTAAAATAAACATATAAATTCATATTTTACAAGCATTTTGATATCGATTTTGCAGTAGGCAGCCATTTAATGTCACTCTTGCGCATCGATCTGTTCATGATTGCCGAATAGTAATGGAATTATTGATTTAATTTGATAAAGCTGCAACCTTTAGCTACATTTTAAGGGGTTTTTATTAAGGTAACCATACGCGTTTGGATTTTAAGCTAGGTTTTAAGGGTATTACTTTTAAAATAAACATATAAATTCATATTTTACAAGCATTTTGATATCGATTTTGCAGTAGGCAGCCATTTAATGTCACTCTTGCGCATCGATCTGTTCATGATTGCCGAATAGTAATGGAATTATTGATTTAATTTGATAAAGCTGCAACCTTTAGCTACATTTTAAGGGGTTTTTATTAAGGTAACCATACGCGTTTGGATTTTAAGCTAGGTTTTAAGGGTATTACTTTTAAAATAAACATATAAATTCATATTTTACAAGCATTTTGATATCGATTTTGCAGCAGGCAGCCATTTAATGTCACTCTTGCGCATCGATCTGTTCATGATTGCCGAATAGTAATGGAATTATTGATTTAATTTGATAAAGCTGCAACCTTTAGCTACATTTTAAGGGGTTTTTATTAAGGTAACCATACGCGTTTGGATTTTAAGCTAGGTTTTAAGGGTATTACTTTTAAAATAAACATATAAATTCATATTTTACAAGCATTTTGATATCGATTTTGCAGTAGGCAGCCATTTAATGTCACTCTTGCGCATCGATCTGTTCATGATTGCCGAATAGTAATGGAATTATTGATTTAATTTGATAAAGCTGCAACCTTTAGCTACATTTTAAGGGGTTTTTATTAAGGTAACCATACGCGTTTGGATTTTAAGCTAGGTTTTAAGGGTATTACTTTTAAAATAAACATATAAATTCATATTTTACAAGCATTTTGATATCGATTTTGCAGTAGGCAGCCATTTAATGTCACTCTTGCGCATCGATCTGTTCATGATTGCCGAATAGTAATGGAATTATTGATTTAATTTGATAAAGCTGCAACCTTTAGCTACATTTTAAGGGGTTTTTATTAAGGTAACCATACGCGTTTGGATTTTAAGCTAGGTTTTAAGGGTATTACTTTTAAAATAAACATATAAATTCATATTTTACAAGCATTTTGATATCGATTTTGCAGTAGGCAGCCATTTAATGTCACTCTTGCGCATCGATCTGTTCATGATTGCCGAATAGTAATGGAATTATTGATTTAATTTGATAAAGCTGCAACCTTTAGCTACATTTTAAGGGGTTTTTATTAAGGTAACCATACGCGTTTGGATTTTAAGCTAGGTTTTAAGGGTATTACTTTTAAAATAAACATATAAATTCATATTTTACAAGCATTTTGATATCGATTTTGCAGTAGGCAGCCATTTAATGTCACTCTTGCGCATCGATCTGTTCATGATTGCCGAATAGTAATGGAATTATTGATTTAATTTGATAAAGCTGCAACCTTTAGCTACATTTTAAGGGGTTTTTATTAAGGTAACCATACGCGTTTGGATTTTAAGCTAGGTTTTAAGGGTATTACTTTTAAAATAAACATATAAATTCATATTTTACAAGCATTTTGATATCGATTTTGCAGTAGGCAGCCATTTAATGTCACTCTTGCGCATCGATCTGTTCATGATTGCCGAATAGTAATGGAATTATTGATTTAATTTGATAAAGCTGCAACCTTTAGCTACATTTTAAGGGGTTTTTATTAAGGTAACCATACGCGTTTGGATTTTAAGCTAGGTTTTAAGGGTATTACTTTTAAAATAAACATATAAATTCATATTTTACAAGCATTTTGATATCGATTTTGCAGTAGGCAGCCATTTAATGTCACTCTTGCGCATCGATCTGTTCATGATTGCCGAATAGTAATGGAATTATTGATTTAATTTGATAAAGCTGCAACCTTTAGCTACATTTTAAGGGGTTTTTATTAAGGTAACCATACGCGTTTGGATTTTAAGCTAGGTTTTAAGGGTATTACTTTTAAAATAAACATATAAATTCATATTTTACAAGCATTTTGATATCGATTTTGCAGTAGGCAGCCATTTAATGTCACTCTTGCGCATCGATCTGTTCATGATTGCCGAATAGTAATGGAATTATTGATTTAATTTGATAAAGCTGCAACCTTTAGCTACATTTTAAGGGGTTTTTATTAAGGTAACCATACGCGTTTGGATTTTAAGCTAGGTTTTAAGGGTATTACTTTTAAAATAAACATATAAATTCATATTTTACAAGCATTTTGATATCGATTTTGCAGTAGGCAGCCATTTAATGTCACTCTTGCGCATCGATCTGTTCATGATTGCCGAATAGTAATGGAATTATTGATTTAATTTGATAAAGCTGCAACCTTTAGCTACATTTTAAGGGGTTTTTATTAAGGTAACCATACGCGTTTGGATTTTAAGCTAGGTTTTAAGGGTATTACTTTTAAAATAAACATATAAATTCATATTTTACAAGCATTTTGATATCGATTTTGCAGTAGGCAGCCATTTAATGTCACTCTTGCGCATCGATCTGTTCATGATTGCCGAATAGTAATGGAATTATTGATTTAATTTGATAAAGCTGCAACCTTTAGCTACATTTTAAGGGGTTTTTATTAAGGTAACCATACGCGTTTGGATTTTAAGCTAGGTTTTAAGGGTATTACTTTTAAAATAAACATATAAATTCATATTTTACAAGCATTTTGATATCGATTTTGCAGTAGGCAGCCATTTAATGTCACTCTTGCGCATCGATCTGTTCATGATTGCCGAATAGTAATGGAATTATTGATTTAATTTGATAAAGCTGCAACCTTTAGCTACATTTTAAGGGGTTTTTATTAAGGTAACCATACGCGTTTGGATTTTAAGCTAGGTTTTAAGGGTATTACTTTTAAAATAAACATATAAATTCATATTTTACAAGCATTTTGATATCGATTTTGCAGTAGGCAGCCATTTAATGTCACTCTTGCGCATCGATCTGTTCATGATTGCCGAATAGTAATGGAATTATTGATTTAATTTGATAAAGCTGCAACCTTTAGCTACATTTTAAGGGGTTTTTATTAAGGTAACCATACGCGTTTGGATTTTAAGCTAGGTTTTAAGGGTATTACTTTTAAAATAAACATATAAATTCATATTTTACAAGCATTTTGATATCGATTTTGCAGTAGGCAGCCATTTAATGTCACTCTTGCGCATCGATCTGTTCATGATTGCCGAATAGTAATGGAATTATTGATTTAATTTGATAAAGCTGCAACCTTTAGCTACATTTTAAGGGGTTTTTATTAAGGTAACCATACGCGTTTGGATTTTAAGCTAGGTTTTAAGGGTATTACTTTTAAAATAAACATATAAATTCATATTTTACAAGCATTTTGATATCGATTTTGCAGTAGGCAGCCATTTAATGTCACTCTTGCGCATCGATCTGTTCATGATTGCCGAATAGTAATGGAATTATTGATTTAATTTGATAAAGCTGCAACCTTTAGCTACATTTTAAGGGGTTTTTATTAAGGTAACCATACGCGTTTGGATTTTAAGCTAGGTTTTAAGGGTATTACTTTTAAAATAAACATATAAATTCATATTTTACAAGCATTTTGATATCGATTTTGCAGTAGGCAGCCATTTAATGTCACTCTTGCGCATCGATCTGTTCATGATTGCCGAATAGTAATGGAATTATTGATTTAATTTGATAAAGCTGCAACCTTTAGCTACATTTTAAGGGGTTTTTATTAAGGTAACCATACGCGTTTGGATTTTAAGCTAGGTTTTAAGGGTATTACTTTTAAAATAAACATATAAATTCATATTTTACAAGCATTTTGATATCGATTTTGCAGTAGGCAGCCATTTAATGTCACTCTTGCGCATCGATCTGTTCATGATTGCCGAATAGTAATGGAATTATTGATTTAATTTGATAAAGCTGCAACCTTTAGCTACATTTTAAGGGGTTTTTATTAAGGTAACCATACGCGTTTGGATTTTAAGCTAGGTTTTAAGGGTATTACTTTTAAAATAAACATATAAATTCATATTTTACAAGCATTTTGATATCGATTTTGCAGTAGGCAGCCATTTAATGTCACTCTTGCGCATCGATCTGTTCATGATTGCCGAATAGTAATGGAATTATTGATTTAATTTGATAAAGCTGCAACCTTTAGCTACATTTTAAGGGGTTTTTATTAAGGTAACCATACGCGTTTGGATTTTAAGCTAGGTTTTAAGGGTATTACTTTTAAAATAAACATATAAATTCATATTTTACAAGCATTTTGATATCGATTTTGCAGTAGGCAGCCATTTAATGTCACTCTTGCGCATCGATCTGTTCATGATTGCCGAATAGTAATGGAATTATTGATTTAATTTGATAAAGCTGCAACCTTTAGCTACATTTTAAGGGGTTTTTATTAAGGTAACCATACGCGTTTGGATTTTAAGCTAGGTTTTAAGGGTATTACTTTTAAAATAAACATATAAATTCATATTTTACAAGCATTTTGATATCGATTTTGCAGTAGGCAGCCATTTAATGTCACTCTTGCGCATCGATCTGTTCATGATTGCCGAATAGTAATGGAATTATTGATTTAATTTGATAAAGCTGCAACCTTTAGCTACATTTTAAGGGGTTTTTATTAAGGTAACCATACGCGTTTGGATTTTAAGCTAGGTTTTAAGGGTATTACTTTTAAAATAAACATATAAATTCATATTTTACAAGCATTTTGATATCGATTTTGCAGTAGGCAGCCATTTAATGTCACTCTTGCGCATCGATCTGTTCATGATTGCCGAATAGTAATGGAATTATTGATTTAATTTGATAAAGCTGCAACCTTTAGCTACATTTTAAGGGGTTTTTATTAAGGTAACCATACGCGTTTGGATTTTAAGCTAGGTTTTAAGGGTATTACTTTTAAAATAAACATATAAATTCATATTTTACAAGCATTTTGATATCGATTTTGCAGTAGGCAGCCATTTAATGTCACTCTTGCGCATCGATCTGTTCATGATTGCCGAATAGTAATGGAATTATTGATTTAATTTGATAAAGCTGCAACCTTTAGCTACATTTTAAGGGGTTTTTATTAAGGTAACCATACGCGTTTGGATTTTAAGCTAGGTTTTAAGGGTATTACTTTTAAAATAAACATATAAATTCATATTTTACAAGCATTTTGATATCGATTTTGCAGTAGGCAGCCATTTAATGTCACTCTTGCGCATCGATCTGTTCATGATTGCCGAATAGTAATGGAATTATTGATTTAATTTGATAAAGCTGCAACCTTTAGCTACATTTTAAGGGGTTTTTATTAAGGTAACCATACGCGTTTGGATTTTAAGCTAGGTTTTAAGGGTATTACTTTTAAAATAAACATATAAATTCATATTTTACAAGCATTTTGATATCGATTTTGCAGTAGGCAGCCATTTAATGTCACTCTTGCGCATCGATCTGTTCATGATTGCCGAATAGTAATGGAATTATTGATTTAATTTGATAAAGCTGCAACCTTTAGCTACATTTTAAGGGGTTTTTATTAAGGTAACCATACGCGTTTGGATTTTAAGCTAGGTTTTAAGGGTATTACTTTTAAAATAAACATATAAATTCATATTTTACAAGCATTTTGATATCGATTTTGCAGTAGGCAGCCATTTAATGTCACTCTTGCGCATCGATCTGTTCATGATTGCCGAATAGTAATGGAATTATTGATTTAATTTGATAAAGCTGCAACCTTTAGCTACATTTTAAGGGGTTTTTATTAAGGTAACCATACGCGTTTGGATTTTAAGCTAGGTTTTAAGGGTATTACTTTTAAAATAAACATATAAATTCATATTTTACAAGCATTTTGATATCGATTTTGCAGTAGGCAGCCATTTAATGTCACTCTTGCGCATCGATCTGTTCATGATTGCCGAATAGTAATGGAATTATTGATTTAATTTGATAAAGCTGCTGGATGTAGTGCAGGTCGCCTCCTCGTGGTGCATCCTGGGTAACGCTAAATGACCTGCCTGACCCCCCCCCCCCCCCGATATACGTATCGGTTGATAAGACCCTGTTTTCGTCCCCGGACCTCTCTCTTACCTCCTGTTTGGACACTGTTTGCTTTTGGGCCGGTGGTCGTGGTATTCTGTTACCTGAGTACACTGGAGTGACACCCAGTGGAAATGGCTTTCAGGCTAATGCCACGGCTGCCTCCGTCCCGTTAAAACCCTGGCAGGCCTCGTGGTACGTTCAATGCCCGTCGCCGTTGAGTTGGTGGCGTAGGCGTCAGTTGAGTTTCACTCCTGACTTGCACTGGATCTGGCTCTGAGCAGCTGACCCCATAAGGGCAGCTGCCAACCCGTCGCATGGCCTCACTGCTTGCATAGATAACCATGGGATCCTATAGTGACTACGCAACCGGGCGGAGATAGCGGCCACGAGTGGGGACCCATCAGCCATGAATACAAATTCAAAAAAACCCAAGCCCAACCCACAGGGGACGCGTGCGCCTAGCCTTAAAGGGGGGCGCACGTCGACTCCCCAGGGAACTCGCCCGCTTAACCCGCAAAGGGAGCGGAAACCCGCCTCTGCAGCTAGGGCTCCAGTAGCTAGGCAGCAGCAGGTCGGCTCCAAGGACCATCCCTCCTCTTCGGGCAACACGTCCGCTACCAGGCAGAAACCGCCGGGCGATCGTGTCCTGCCCCCAAAGCCCGCACTTGCTCAGGACGGCAGACCTTCGGCGAAAAGCCCGGCACTTGCCTCGGCGAAAAGCCCGGCACTTGCCTCGGCGAAAAGCCCGGCTCAGCCCACCCCTGCAGCCTCCCACAGCGCCGCCCCCTCTTCAGGCGCAAACTCCAAAGTCGCCCCCTCTACGCGGGCCTACCGCACAAGGAAGACGGCCTATAAGGTCCTGCGAAGGCTGGAGAAGATCCCGCCGGGAGATCTCTCGGAGAGGGATCAGGCCTCATTGGAATGGGCGAGGAAGAACATTCACACCAAGAATGCCTCGCCTCATTCCCTTCAGTCTGCCTCAAAGCGACAGAGGTCGCAGGAGCAGCAGCAACCCCCGCAGGTGGCTCAGGCCAGCAAGAGGCCGAAGCTAGCGGCACCGGCTCCGACGTCTGGTCGGACCTTCAGTGACGTCATCAAGGGTAACTTGGTATGGGCCCTCGTTGATGGTAACAGTGCGGATGGAGCTATCTCCGCTGAAAAATGGCGGACAGTCAGGTCAGCCCTACTGTCTGTCTACGACGAGGTTCTAGCAGCGAACCCGGGTCCCCCTCCCAAGTGTAGGGACGCAGGCTGGCACCAAGGCCGGGTAAAGCTAATGGCCTGCTCCGACCAGCGCTCCGCGGACCTGTTTCGGTTGGCGGTGAGTAAGCTGGGGGAAGTCTGGCCAGGTGCCAGCCTACGCGCGGTGCCCCGGGATGAAATCCCCAGCAGACCGCGATCCAAGACCTGGGTTCCTGCAGAGCCATCTGACCCAGCAGCAATTCTGCATTACCTCCGGGCCGGCAACCCGGAGCTCCCCACTCAAAACTGGAAGGTGGTGTGGGTGAGCGAACCGCGTGGCTCTCTGAGGGAAGTCATGATTGTCCTTAACAAGGAATCCCTCAAGCCACTTGCCGCCACCGGAGGTGTGGTCAGCTACGGCTTTGACTCGGTCACACTGCGGGTTTACCGAGGTGACCAGTCACCATCAGATCCGCAGAGCCTACTAGGGGCAACACCGGGGCCTTCTGCGGCGCCCCCTGTCCACGACACCGCTTCCGAAGACGGCGCCGACAGTGTCGTTTCCGATTCGGAGATGATCGGCGCCTTTTTCGAAAGTCTTGAGGTGAGGACCGACGTCGATCCTGAGGACGAGAATATCTCGCTGTCCGACCTGGACGACATTTTCGCTGGGAAGGAGGACGGCGACGCAACGGTGGTCGACGCTCCTGGAGATGGTGGGGATACTCCAAATTAATCTCCACCACTCCAAGGCAGCTTCGGCTGCCCTTCTCCTCCACTTGGCATCCAGCAGGGAGGACATCGTGCTAGTCCAGGAGCCATGGATCGTTCATGATCGGGTTCGTGGGCTCAGCCTAAATGGATACAGGACTGTATCCCACCACGGCGCAGGTAAAATTAGGGCCTGCACCCTCATTAGAGACACCATTAATGCCTCTCTTCTTCCTAGGTACTGCGACGGGGATTGCGTGGCCATAGCAGCTGAGATACACTCCCGGGTGTACTGGATCGTATCCAGCTATATGGCACATGACCACGGGCCTACACCTCCTTACGGGCCACTGGGGGAGGCGACTGCAGCAGCCAACGAGCGAGGCATTCCGCTCATCATCGGGGCGGACGCCAACGCACACCACGATGCCTGGGGAAGCAGCGACCAGAACGAACGCGGTGAGTCGCTTTTTCAATTTATATTGAATACTAACCTAGGCATTGCTAACAGGGGTAGGGAACCAACCTTTCTTTCCGCTACTCGGAGGGAGGTTCTGGACGTCACACTGACCAACGCGCTCTCTGGGCACCTGGTCAGGGACTGGCGGGTTTTGGAGGAGTGTTCCTTCTCCGACCACCGGTACATCAGCTTCCGCTTGGATCTGAGTACACCGGCCAGACCACCCTTCCGCAACAAGCGTAGGACGAACTGGGAGATTTTCCGTTTGTCCCTTTCATCCACTTTATCCTTATCTCCACCGCGGCTCTTGTGTACTAGAGACATTGAGACCGCGGTGGCCGCTCTAACTAATTCACTCAGTCGTGCTTCGGCTGCTGCGTGTAAGCCTAGGGCATACCGGGGCAAAACAAAACCACCTTGGTGGAACTCCGAAATCGCTAGATTACGGCGCGCGTGCAGACGCTCTTTCAACGCGGCCAAGAGGAATAACTCCTGGGACGCGTACAGATCTGACCTCAGAGCCTTCAAGCAGGAGGTCAGGCGGGCAAAGAGGGAATCGTGGGAATCCTTTTGCGGCGGTATTGAAAAAGTCTCTGACATCGGCCGACTCCGCAAGATTCTCAGCAGCTCCCCATCTATTCCCACAACCATTCAGAAGGCAAACAGTGACTGGACGGAGTCCAGTGGGGAAACCCTAGAAGTGTTAGTAGACGCGCACTTTCCGGGGAATACCCCTCCTGATGCCGAAGCGGTAACTCCGGAGGAATCACATTCGTGGTCCTTAACTGACGTCCGCATTGATAACACCATGGTTATGTGGGCTATTAACTCCTTCGAGCCTTTCAAATCTCCGGGACCGGACGGCGTCATCCCGGCCGAATTGCAGCAAACCGCGGAATCGACGGTGCCGTGGCTCGTTGCAATCTTTAGGGCATGCCTAGAATGGGGCTACATCCCCCTCCCATGGCGGGAGGTGGATGTCGTCTTCATTCCTAAGGCCGGGAAGACCTCGCACGTCAAGGCAAAGGACTTCAGGCCAATAAGCCTGACATCGTTTCTCCTGAAGACCCTCGAGAGGATACTCGACGTCCACATCAGGAGCTTTATCGATCCAACCGCTCTCTCTGAGTCGCAACATGCCTACACAAGGGGTAGGTCGGTTGAATCTGCGTTGCACTCCTTGGTCGACTACATAGACAAGTCGCTAACATACAAAGAGTACACCCTGGTGTCTTTTATAGACATAGAGGGCGCATTTAATAATGTCTGCCCTCTTGCGATAGGAGTGGCTCTTTCGAATCTTGGCGTTGACAGTAAACTGGTAAGCTTCATCAGCGCCCTACTTAACAGCCGTTGTATCAACTCCACGTTGGGAACGGCGCATCTTCGCAGGTCAGTCACCAGGGGAACCCCCCAGGGGGGCGTTCTGTCGCCGCTCCTGTGGAATCTAACCCTGAATAGACTGCTTGTCAACTTAGCGGCTGTTGGCTGCAAGGTCGTTGCTTATGCCGACGATGTTGCGATGGCCATAGCTGGCAAATTTCCGAGTGTGCTCTCCGAGCGGATGAACCACTTCCTGGACATCCTCACCTCATGGAGCAACTCCTGTGGCCTTACAGCCAACCCGGAAAAGACGGATCTTGTTCTTTTTACAAGGAGATATAAGGTTCCGTCTTTCAGACTTCCCGCCCTAAATGGTACCCCGCTCAAACTGAGTAAGGAGGTGAAATACCTGGGGCTCATACTAGACTCCAAGCTAACTTGGAGCGCAAACATCGCGGAAAGGGCAAAAAGAGCCTCCAGGGCCATCTACTGTTGTAAGCGGGCAGTGGGTGCAAGATGGGGGCTTCAGCCTCGCGTTGTTATGTGGCTCTATGAGGCAGTGGTCGAGCCCATCCTCCTCTACGGCGCTGTTGTATGGTGGCCTGCGGTGGCTAGCCGGGCTAACCTGAATCAGCTCGACAGAGTCAGGAGACTAGCTGCCACTCTCATAACAGGAGCCATCCGTTCCACGCCTACCAAGGCGCTTTTTGTTATGCTTAATTGGGTCCCCTCGACCCTACTAGTAAGGCAGTCCGCCAAAACTGCCGCTGTACGGTTGAATGCCATACGCAGTTGGGCACGGGCGGACATAGGCCACTCTAGAATCCTCGGGCTGGATCTTCCAACCCCGACACAGACCGACTACACAGTCCTTCCCCCTAGCTTTGAACATAAGTTCACTATAGGGATACCCAGCAGGAACGACTGGTCAGAGGACCGTCGCTCACTGCCAGACGTCGTCGAAATCTTCACAGACGGCTCTAAACTTGACAATAGAGTCGGGTGTGGGGTTTTCTGCGACCAATTGGGGGCCAGCATCACTGCTCGGCTCCCGGACCACTGTAGCGTCTTCCAAGCGGAGACCATGGCAATACTGCTGGCTGTGGACCGGTTGCGATCGCAACCCCCCATTCCCTCGGCTATTTGTATTTTCTCGGATAGCCAGGCTGCAATCAAATCCTTGAAAGGTATTTATACCTCCTCCAAACTGGTAGCAAAGTGTCGTGCCGCCCTAAACAGCTTAGCGGAACATGCCAGGGTTCACCTGAGTTGGGTCCCTGGGCACAGCGGCATTTCTGGTAACTGTGCGGCAGATGAGCTGGCCAGAAAAGGCACTTTGCTTCCAGCACCCACTACGCAATGTAGCATCCCCCTTGCGACTGTAAAACTGATGATCAGGCAGACGTATCTTCGCCTGGCTAACCGACTCTGGGCGGAGGAGAGCCACTGTAGGATCTCCAGAGAAACCTGGCCGTCGCTTAACCATGGCAGAACAAGTGAATTACTGCGGCTAAAGCGGAATTCCATCTATCCCACAGTATCTGTGCTGACAGGACACTGGACGAACGGCGAGCACGCCAGGAGACTCGGCCTCCCCTTCAACGACCATTGCCGCAGCTGCGACGATGTGGACGCGGAGGAAAGCGTCGAGCACCTGATGTGCCATTGCCCAGCACTAGCGAGGAGACGACTCCGGGTGCTGGGAGCGCCGTTCTTCAGCAGTCTGGCCGACCTCTCAGGACCCAGCATCGGCCGCATTGCCCGATTCATCACGGAATCGGGATGGCTCCTGCCTGACACCCGGGGGGGTGTGTTAGCCTGAAGGGCGGCCACGTCCTTCACGTGGTACCACAACGGGCCGCACTATGGCCTAAGTGAGCTCTTCTAGCTGCCACCCTAACCTAACCTAACCTAACCTTTAGCTACATTTTAAGGGGTTTTTATTAAGGTAACCATACGCGTTTGGATTTTAAGCTAGGTTTTAAGGGTATTACTTTTAAAATAAACATATAAATTCATATTTTACAAGCATTTTGATATCGATTTTGCAGTAGGCAGCCATTTAATGTCACTCTTGCGCATCGATCTGTTCATGATTGCCGAATAGTAATGGAATTATTGATTTAATTTGATAAAGCTGCAACCTTTAGCTACATTTTAAGGGGTTTTTATTAAGGTAACCATACGCGTTTGGATTTTAAGCTAGGTTTTAAGGGTATTACTTTTAAAATAAACATATAAATTCATATTTTACAAGCATTTTGATATCGATTTTGCAGTAGGCAGCCATTTAATGTCACTCTTGCGCATCGATCTGTTCATGATTGCCGAATAGTAATGGAATTATTGATTTAATTTGATAAAGCTGCAACCTTTAGCTACATTTTAAGGGGTTTTTATTAAGGTAACCATACGCGTTTGGATTTTAAGCTAGGTTTTAAGGGTATTACTTTTAAAATAAACATATAAATTCATATTTTACAAGCATTTTGATATCGATTTTGCAGTAGGCAGCCATTTAATGTCACTCTTGCGCATCGATCTGTTCATGATTGCCGAATAGTAATGGAATTATTGATTTAATTTGATAAAGCTGCAACCTTTAGCTACATTTTAAGGGGTTTTTATTAAGGTAACCATACGCGTTTGGATTTTAAGCTAGGTTTTAAGGGTATTACTTTTAAAATAAACATATAAATTCATATTTTACAAGCATTTTGATATCGATTTTGCAGTAGGCAGCCATTTAATGTCACTCTTGCGCATCGATCTGTTCATGATTGCCGAATAGTAATGGAATTATTGATTTAATTTGATAAAGCTGCAACCTTTAGCTACATTTTAAGGGGTTTTTATTAAGGTAACCATACGCGTTTGGATTTTAAGCTAGGTTTTAAGGGTATTACTTTTAAAATAAACATATAAATTCATATTTTACAAGCATTTTGATATCGATTTTGCAGTAGGCAGCCATTTAATGTCACTCTTGCGCATCGATCTGTTCATGATTGCCGAATAGTAATGGAATTATTGATTTAATTTGATAAAGCTGCAACCTTTAGCTACATTTTAAGGGGTTTTTATTAAGGTAACCATACGCGTTTGGATTTTAAGCTAGGTTTTAAGGGTATTACTTTTAAAATAAACATATAAATTCATATTTTACAAGCATTTTGATATCGATTTTGCAGTAGGCAGCCATTTAATGTCACTCTTGCGCATCGATCTGTTCATGATTGCCGAATAGTAATGGAATTATTGATTTAATTTGATAAAGCTGCAACCTTTAGCTACATTTTAAGGGGTTTTTATTAAGGTAACCATACGCGTTTGGATTTTAAGCTAGGTTTTAAGGGTATTACTTTTAAAATAAACATATAAATTCATATTTTACAAGCATTTTGATATCGATTTTGCAGTAGGCAGCCATTTAATGTCACTCTTGCGCATCGATCTGTTCATGATTGCCGAATAGTAATGGAATTATTGATTTAATTTGATAAAGCTGCAACCTTTAGCTACATTTTAAGGGGTTTTTATTAAGGTAACCATACGCGTTTGGATTTTAAGCTAGGTTTTAAGGGTATTACTTTTAAAATAAACATATAAATTCATATTTTACAAGCATTTTGATATCGATTTTGCAGTAGGCAGCCATTTAATGTCACTCTTGCGCATCGATCTGTTCATGATTGCCGAATAGTAATGGAATTATTGATTTAATTTGATAAAGCTGCAACCTTTAGCTACATTTTAAGGGGTTTTTATTAAGGTAACCATACGCGTTTGGATTTTAAGCTAGGTTTTAAGGGTATTACTTTTAAAATAAACATATAAATTCATATTTTACAAGCATTTTGATATCGATTTTGCAGTAGGCAGCCATTTAATGTCACTCTTGCGCATCGATCTGTTCATGATTGCCGAATAGTAATGGAATTATTGATTTAATTTGATAAAGCTGCAACCTTTAGCTACATTTTAAGGGGTTTTTATTAAGGTAACCATACGCGTTTGGATTTTAAGCTAGGTTTTAAGGGTATTACTTTTAAAATAAACATATAAATTCATATTTTACAAGCATTTTGATATCGATTTTGCAGTAGGCAGCCATTTAATGTCACTCTTGCGCATCGATCTGTTCATGATTGCCGAATAGTAATGGAATTATTGATTTAATTTGATAAAGCTGCAACCTTTAGCTACATTTTAAGGGGTTTTTATTAAGGTAACCATACGCGTTTGGATTTTAAGCTAGGTTTTAAGGGTATTACTTTTAAAATAAACATATAAATTCACATTTTACAAACATTTTGATATCGATTTTGCAGTAGGCAGCCATTTAATGTCACTCTTGCGCATCGATCTGTTCATGATTGCCGAATAGTAATGGAATTATTGATTTAATTTGATAAAGCTGCAACCTTTAGCTACATTTTAAGGGGTTTTTATTAAGGTAACCATACGCGTTTGGATTTTAAGCTAGGTTTTAAGGGTATTACTTTTAAAATAAACATATAAATTCATATTTTACAAGCATTTTGATATCGATTTTGCAGTAGGCAGCCATTTAATGTCACTCTTGCGCATCGATCTGTTCATGATTGCCGAATAGTAATGGAATTATTGATTTAATTTGATAAAGCTGCAACCTTTAGCTACATTTTAAGGGGTTTTTATTAAGGTAACCATACGCGTTTGGATTTTAAGCTAGGTTTTAAGGGTATTACTTTTAAAATAAACATATAAATTCATATTTTACAAGCATTTTGATATCGATTTTGCAGTAGGCAGCCATTTAATGTCACTCTTGCGCATCGATCTGTTCATGATTGCCGAATAGTAATGGAATTATTGATTTAATTTGATAAAGCTGCAACCTTTAGCTACATTTTAAGGGGTTTATATTAAGGTAACCATACGCGTTTGGATTTTAAGCTAGGTTTTAAGGGTATTACTTTTAAAATAAACATATAAATTCATATTTTACAAGCATTTTGATATCGATTTTGCAGTAGGCAGCCATTTAATGTCACTCTTGCGCATCGATCTGTTCATGATTGCCGAATAGTAATGGAATTATTGATTTAATTTGATAAAGCTGCAACCTTTAGCTACATTTTAAGGGGTTTTTATTAAGGTAACCATACGCGTTTGGATTTTAAGCTAGGTTTTAAGGGTATTACTTTTAAAATAAACATATAAATTCATATTTTACAAGCATTTTGATATCGATTTTGCAGTAGGCAGCCATTTAATGTCACTCTTGCGCATCGATCTGTTCATGATTGCCGAATAGTAATGGAATTATTGATTTAATTTGATAAAGCTGCAACCTTTAGCTACATTTTAAGGGGTTTTTATTAAGGTAACCATACGCGTTTGGATTTTAAGCTAGGTTTTAAGGGTATTACTTTTAAAATAAACATATAAATTCATATTTTACAAGCATTTTGATATCGATTTTGCAGTAGGCAGCCATTTAATGTCACTCTTGCGCATCGATCTGTTCATGATTGCCGAATAGTAATGGAATTATTGATTTAATTTGATAAAGCTGCAACCTTTAGCTACATTTTAAGGGGTTTTTATTAAGGTAACCATACGCGTTTGGATTTTAAGCTAGGTTTTAAGGGTATTACTTTTAAAATAAACATATAAATTCATATTTTACAAGCATTTTGATATCGATTTTGCAGTAGGCAGCCATTTAATGTCACTCTTGCGCATCGATCTGTTCATGATTGCCGAATAGTAATGGAATTATTGATTTAATTTGATAAAGCTGCAACCTTTAGCTACATTTTAAGGGGTTTTTATTAAGGTAACCATACGCGTTTGGATTTTAAGCTAGGTTTTAAGGGTATTACTTTTAAAATAAACATATAAATTCATATTTTACAAGCATTTTGATATCGATTTTGCAGTAGGCAGCCATTTAATGTCACTCTTGCGCATCGATCTGTTCATGATTGCCGAATAGTAATGGAATTATTGATTTAATTTGATAAAGCTGCAACCTTTAGCTACATTTTAAGGGGTTTTTATTAAGGTAACCATACGCGTTTGGATTTTAAGCTAGGTTTTAAGGGTATTACTTTTAAAATAAACATATAAATTCATATTTTACAAGCATTTTGATATCGATTTTGCACTAGGCAGCCATTTAATGTCACTCTTGCGCATCGATCTGTTCATGATTGCCGAATAGTAATGGAATTATTGATTTAATTTGATAAAGCTGCAACCTTTAGCTACATTTTAAGGGGTTTTTATTAAGGTAACCATACGCGTTTGGATTTTAAGCTAGGTTTTAAGGGTATTACTTTTAAAATAAACATATAAATTCATATTTTACAAGCATTTTGATATCGATTTTGCAGTAGGCAGCCATTTAATGTCACTCTTGCGCATCGATCTGTTCATGATTGCCGAATAGTAATGGAATTATTGATTTAATTTGATAAAGCTGCAACCTTTAGCTACATTTTAAGGGGTTTTTATTAAGGTAACCATACGCGTTTGGATTTTAAGCTAGGTTTTAAGGGTATTACTTTTAAAATAAACATATAAATTCATATTTTACAAGCATTTTGATATCGATTTTGCAGTAGGCAGCCATTTAATGTCACTCTTGCGCATCGATCTGTTCATGATTGCCGAATAGTAATGGAATTATTGATTTAATTTGATAAAGCTGCAACCTTTAGCTACATTTTAAGGGGTTTTTATTAAGGTAACCATACGCGTTTGGATTTTAAGCTATGTTTTAAGGGTATTACTTTTAAAATAAACATATAAATTCATATTTTACAAGCATTTTGATATCGATTTTGCAGTAGGCAGCCATTTAATGTCACTCTTGCGCATCGATCTGTTCATGATTGCCGAATAGTAATGGAATTATTGATTTAATTTGATAAAGCTGCAACCTTTAGCTACATTTTAAGGGGTTTTTATTAAGGTAACCATACGCGTTTGGATTTTAAGCTAGGTTTTAAGGGTATTACTTTTAAAATAAACATATAAATTAATATTTTACAAGCATTTTGATATCGATTTTGCAGTAGGCAGCCATTTAATGTCACTCTTGCGCATCGATCTGTTCATGATTGCCGAATAGTAATGGAATTATTGATTTAATTTGATAAAGCTGCAACCTTTAGCTACATTTTAAGGGGTTTTTATTAAGGTAACCATACGCGTTTGGATTTTAAGCTAGGTTTTAAGGGTATTACTTTTAAAATAAACATATAAATTCATATTTTACAAGCATTTTGATATCGATTTTGCAGTAGGCAGCCATTTAATGTCACTCTTGCGCATCGATCTGTTCATGATTGCCGAATAGTAATGGAATTATTGATTTAATTTGATAAAGCTGCAACCTTTAGCTACATTTTAAGGGGTTTTTATTAAGGTAACCATACGCGTTTGGATTTTAAGCTAGGTTTTAAGGGTATTACTTTTAAAATAAACATATAAATTCATATTTTACAAGCATTTTGATATCGATTTTGCAGTAGGCAGCCATTTAATGTCACTCTTGCGCATCGATCTGTTCATGATTGCCGAATAGTAATGGAATTATTGATTTAATTTGATAAAGCTGCAACCTTTAGTACATTTTAAGGGGTTTTTATTAAGGTATACTTTTAAAATAAACATATAAATTCATATTTTACAAGCATTTTGATATCGATTTTGCAGTAGGCAGCCATTTAATGTCACTCTTGCGCATCGATCTGTTCATGATTGCCGAATAGTAATGGAATTATTGATTTAATTTGATAAAGCTGCAACCTTTAGCTACATTTTAAGGGGTTTTTATTAAGGTAACCATACGCGTTTGGATTTTAAGCTAGGTTTTAAGGGTATTACTTTTAAAATAAACATATAAATTCATATTTTACAAGCATTTTGATATCGATTTTGCAGTAGGCAGCCATTTAATGTCACTCTTGCGCATCGATGGTATTACTTTAAAATAAACATATAAAGTCATATTTTACAAGTCCATTTTGATATCGATTTTGCAGTAGGCAGGCCATTTAACTTAATTTGATAAAGCTGCAACCTTTAGCTATCATCAGTAGGTTATGGTATTACTTTTAAAATAAACATATAAATTCATATTTTACAAGCATTTTGATATCGATTTTGCAGTAGGCAGCCATTTAATGTCACTCTTGCGCATCGATCTGTTCATGATTGCCGAATAGTAATGGAATTATTGATTTAATTTGATAAAGCTGCAACCTTTAGCTACATTTTAAGGGGTTTTTATTAAGGTAACCATACGCGTTTGGATTTTAAGCTAGGTTTTAAGGGTATTACTTTTAAAATAAACATATAAATTCATATTTTACAAGCATTTTGATATCGATTTTGCAGTAGGCAGCCATTTAATGTCACTCTTGCGCATCGATCTGTTCATGATTGCCGAATAGTAATGGAATTATTGATTTAATTTGATAAAGCTGCAACCTTTAGCTACATTTTAAGGGGTTTTTATTAAGGTAACCATACGCGTTTGGATTTTAAGCTAGGTTTTAAGGGTATTACTTTTAAAATAAACATATAAATTCATATTTTACAAGCATTTTGATATCGATTTTGCAGTAGGCAGCCATTTAATGTCACTCTTGCGCATCGATCTGTTCATGATTGCCGAATAGTAATGGAATTATTGATTTAATTTGATAAAGCTGCAACCTTTAGCTACATTTTAAGGGGTTTTTATTAAGGTAACCATACGCGTTTGGATTTTAAGCTAGGTTTTAAGGGTATTACTTTTAAAATAAACATATAAATTCATATTTTACAAGCATTTTGATATCGATTTTGCAGTAGGCAGCCATTTAATGTCACTCTTGCGCATCGATCTGTTCATGATTGCCGAATAGTAATGGAATTATTGATTTAATTTGATAAAGCTGCAACCTTTAGCTACATTTTAAGGGGTTTTTATTAAGGTAACCATACGCGTTTGGATTTTAAGCTAGGTTTTAAGGGTATTACTTTTAAAATAAACATATAAATTCATATTTTACAAGCATTTTGATATCGATTTTGCAGTAGGCAGCCATTTAATGTCACTCTTGCGCATCGATCTGTTCATGATTGCCGAATAGTAATGGAATTATTGATTTAATTTGATAAAGCTGCAACCTTTAGCTACATTTTAAGGGGTTTTTATTAAGGTAACCATACGCGTTTGGATTTTAAGCTAGGTTTTAAGGGTATTACTTTTAAAATAAACATATAAATTCATATTTTACAAGCATTTTGATATCGATTTTGCAGTAGGCAGCCATTTAATGTCACTCTTGCGCATCGATCTGTTCATGATTGCCGAATAGTAATGGAATTATTGATTTAATTTGATAAAGCTGCAACCTTTAGCTACATTTTAAGGGGTTTTTATTAAGGTAACCATACGCGTTTGGATTTTAAGCTAGGTTTTAAGGGTATTACTTTTAAAATAAACATATAAATTCATATTTTACAAGCATTTTGATATCGATTTTGCAGTAGGCAGCCATTTAATGTCACTCTTGCGCATCGATCTGTTCATGATTGCCGAATAGTAATGGAATTATTGATTTAATTTGATAAAGCTGCAACCTTTAGCTACATTTTAAGGGGTTTTTATTAAGGTAACCATACGCGTTTGGATTTTAAGCTAGGTTTTAAGGGTATTACTTTTAAAATAAACATATAAATTCATATTTTACAAGCATTTTGATATCGATTTTGCAGTAGGCAGCCATTTAATGTCACTCTTGCGCATCGATCTGTTCATGATTGCCGAATAGTAATGGAATTATT
This sequence comes from Melieria crassipennis, assembly GCA_963668005.1. Taxonomy (NCBI): domain Eukaryota; kingdom Metazoa; phylum Arthropoda; class Insecta; order Diptera; family Ulidiidae; genus Melieria; species Melieria crassipennis. The sequence continues at coordinate 45,375 of CAVLFC010000018.1, read as the reverse complement.
GATTTAATTTGATAAAGCTGCAACCTTTAGCTACATTTTAAGGGGTTTTTATTAAGGTAACCATACGCGTTTGGATTTTAAGCTAGGTTTTAAGGGTATTACTTTTAAAATAAACATATAAATTCATATTTTACAAGCATTTTGATATCGATTTTGCAGTAGGCAGCCATTTAATGTCACTCTTGCGCATCGATCTGTTCATGATTGCCGAATAGTAATGGAATTATTGATTTAATTTGATAAAGCTGCAACCTTTAGCTACATTTTAAGGGGTTTTTATTAAGGTAACCATACGCGTTTGGATTTTAAGCTAGGTTTTAAGGGTATTACTTTTAAAATAAACATATAAATTCATATTTTACAAGCATTTTGATATCGATTTTGCAGTAGGCAGCCATTTAATGTCACTCTTGCGCATCGATCTGTTCATGATTGCCGAATAGTAATGGAATTATTGATTTAATTTGATAAAGCTGCAACCTTTAGCTACATTTTAAGGGGTTTTTATTAAGGTAACCATACGCGTTTGGATTTTAAGCTAGGTTTTAAGGGTATTACTTTTAAAATAAACATATAAATTCATATTTTACAAGCATTTTGATATCGATTTTGCAGTAGGCAGCCATTTAATGTCACTCTTGCGCATCGATCTGTTCATGATTGCCGAATAGTAATGGAATTATTGATTTAATTTGATAAAGCTGCAACCTTTAGCTACATTTTAAGGGGTTTTTATTAAGGTAACCATACGCGTTTGGATTTTAAGCTAGGTTTTAAGGGTATTACTTTTAAAATAAACATATAAATTCATATTTTACAAGCATTTTGATATCGATTTTGCAGTAGGCAGCCATTTAATGTCACTCTTGCGCATCGATCTGTTCATGATTGCCGAATAGTAATGGAATTATTGATTTAATTTGATAAAGCTGCAACCTTTAGCTACATTTTAAGGGGTTTTTATTAAGGTAACCATACGCGTTTGGATTTTAAGCTAGGTTTTAAGGGTATTACTTTTAAAATAAACATATAAATTCATATTTTACAAGCATTTTGATATCGATTTTGCAGTAGGCAGCCATTTAATGTCACTCTTGCGCATCGATCTGTTCATGATTGCCGAATAGTAATGGAATTATTGATTTAATTTGATAAAGCTGCAACCTTTAGCTACATTTTAAGGGGTTTTTATTAAGGTAACCATACGCGTTTGGATTTTAAGCTAGGTTTTAAGGGTATTACTTTTAAAATAAACATATAAATTCATATTTTACAAGCATTTTGATATCGATTTTGCAGTAGGCAGCCATTTAATGTCACTCTTGCGCATCGATCTGTTCATGATTGCCGAATAGTAATGGAATTATTGATTTAATTTGATAAAGCTGCAACCTTTAGCTACATTTTAAGGGGTTTTTATTAAGGTAACCATACGCGTTTGGATTTTAAGCTAGGTTTTAAGGGTATTTACTTTTAAAATAAACATATAAATTCATATTTTACAAGCATTTTGATATCGATTTTGCAGTAGGCAGCCATTTAATGTCACTGTTGCGCATCGATCTGTTCATGATTGCCGAATAGTAATGGAATTATTGATTTAATTTGATAAAGCTGCAACCTTTAGCTACATTTTAAGGGGTTTTTATTAAGGTAACCATACGCGTTTGGATTTTAAGCTAGGTTTTAAGGGTATTACTTTTAAAATAAACATATAAATTCATATTTTACAAGCATTTTGATATCGATTTTGCAGTAGGCAGCCATTTAATGTCACTGTTGCGCATCGATCTGTTCATGATTGCCGAATAGTAATGGAATTATTGATTTAATTTGATAAAGCTGCAACCTTTAGCTACATTTTAAGGGGTTTTTATTAAGGTAACCATACGCGTTTGGATTTTAAGCTAGGTTTTAAGGGTATTACTTTTAAAATAAACATATAAATTCATATTTTACAAGCATTTTGATATCGATTTTGCAGTAGGCAGCCATTTAATGTCACTCTTGCGCATCGATCTGTTCATGATTGCCGAATAGTAATGGAATTATTGATTTAATTTGATAAAGCTGCAACCTTTAGCTACATTTTAAGGGGTTTTTATTAAGGTAACCATACGCGTTTGGATTTTAAGCTAGGTTTTAAGGGTATTACTTTTAAAATAAACATATAAATTCATATTTTACAAGCATTTTGATATCGATTTTGCAGTAGGCAGCCATTTAATGTCACTCTTGCGCATCGATCTGTTCATGATTGCCGAATAGTAATGGAATTATTGATTTAATTTGATAAAGCTGCAACCTTTAGCTACATTTTAAGGGGTTTTTATTAAGGTAACCATACGCGTTTGGATTTTAAGCTAGGTTTTAAGGGTATTACTTTTAAAATAAACATATAAATTCATATTTTACAAGCATTTTGATATCGATTTTGCAGTAGGCAGCCATTTAATGTCACTCTTGCGCATCGATCTGTTCATGATTGCCGAATAGTAATGGAATTATTGATTTAATTTGATAAAGCTGCAACCTTTAGCTACATTTTAAGGGGTTTTTATTAAGGTAACCATACGCGTTTGGATTTTAAGCTAGGTTTTAAGGGTATTACTTTTAAAATAAACATATAAATTCATATTTTACAAGCATTTTGATATCGATTTTGCAGTAGGCAGCCATTTAATGTCACTGTTGCGCATCGATCTGTTCATGATTGCCGAATAGTAATGGAATTATTGATTTAATTTGATAAAGCTGCAACCTTTAGCTACATTTTAAGGGGTTTTTATTAAGGTAACCATACGCGTTTGGATTTTAAGCTAGGTTTTAAGGGTATTACTTTTAAAATAAACATATAAATTCATATTTTACAAGCATTTTGATATCGATTTTGCAGTAGGCAGCCATTTAATGTCACTGTTGCGCATCGATCTGTTCATGATTGCCGAATAGTAATGGAATTATTGATTTAATTTGATAAAGCTGCAACCTTTAGCTACATTTTAAGGGGTTTTTATTAAGGTAACCATACGCGTTTGGATTTTAAGCTAGGTTTTAAGGGTATTACTTTTAAAATAAACATATAAATTCATATTTTACAAGCATTTTGATATCGATTTTGCAGTAGGCAGCCATTTAATGTCACTCTTGCGCATCGATCTGTTCATGATTGCCGAATAGTAATGGAATTATTGATTTAATTTGATAAAGCTGCAACCTTTAGCTACATTTTAAGGGGTTTTTATTAAGGTAACCATACGCGTTTGGATTTTAAGCTAGGTTTTAAGGGTATTACTTTTAAAATAAACATATAAATTCATATTTTACAAGCATTTTGATATCGATTTTGCAGTAGGCAGCCATTTAATGTCACTCTTGCGCATCGATCTGTTCATGATTGCCGAATAGTAATGGAATTATTGATTTAATTTGATAAAGCTGCAACCTTTAGCTACATTTTAAGGGGTTTTTATTAAGGTAACCATACGCGTTTGGATTTTAAGCTAGGTTTTAAGGGTATTACTTTTAAAATAAACATATAAATTCATATTTTACAAGCATTTTGATATCGATTTTGCAGTAGGCAGCCATTTAATGTCACTCTTGCGCATCGATCTGTTCATGATTGCCGAATAGTAATGGAATTATTGATTTAATTTGATAAAGCTGCAACCTTTAGCTACATTTTAAGGGGTTTTTATTAAGGTAACCATACGCGTTTGGATTTTAAGCTAGGTTTTAAGGGTATTACTTTTAAAATAAACATATAAATTCATATTTTACAAGCATTTTGATATCGATTTTGCAGTAGGCAGCCATTTAATGTCACTCTTGCGCATCGATCTGTTCATGATTGCCGAATAGTAATGGAATTATTGATTTAATTTGATAAAGCTGCAACCTTTAGCTACATTTTAAGGGGTTTTTATTAAGGTAACCATACGCGTTTGGATTTTAAGCTAGGTTTTAAGGGTATTACTTTTAAAATAAACATATAAATTCATATTTTACAAGCATTTTGATATCGATTTTGCAGTAGGCAGCCATTTAATGTCACTGTTGCGCATCGATCTGTTCATGATTGCCGAATAGTAATGGAATTATTGATTTAATTTGATAAAGCTGCAACCTTTAGCTACATTTTAAGGGGTTTTTATTAAGGTAACCATACGCGTTTGGATTTTAAGCTAGGTTTTAAGGGTATTACTTTTAAAATAAACATATAAATTCATATTTTACAAGCATTTTGATATCGATTTTGCAGTAGGCAGCCATTTAATGTCACTGTTGCGCATCGATCTGTTCATGATTGCCGAATAGTAATGGAATTATTGATTTAATTTGATAAAGCTGCAACCTTTAGCTACATTTTAAGGGGTTTTTATTAAGGTAACCATACGCGTTTGGATTTTAAGCTAGGTTTTAAGGGTATTACTTTTAAAATAAACATATAAATTCATATTTTACAAGCATTTTGATATCGATTTTGCAGTAGGCAGCCATTTAATGTCACTGTTGCGCATCGATCTGTTCATGATTGCCGAATAGTAATGGAATTATTGATTTAATTTGATAAAGCTGCAACCTTTAGCTACATTTTAAGGGGTTTTTATTAAGGTAACCATACGCGTTTGGATTTTAAGCTAGGTTTTAAGGGTATTACTTTTAAAATAAACATATAAATTCATATTTTACAAGCATTTTGATATCGATTTTGCAGTAGGCAGCCATTTAATGTCACTGTTGCGCATCGATCTGTTCATGATTGCCGAATAGTAATGGAATTATTGATTTAATTTGATAAAGCTGCAACCTTTAGCTACATTTTAAGGGGTTTTTATTAAGGTAACCATACGCGTTTGGATTTTAAGCTAGGTTTTAAGGGTATTACTTTTAAAATAAACATATAAATTCATATTTTACAAGCATTTTGATATCGATTTTGCAGTAGGCAGCCATTTAATGTCACTCTTGCGCATCGATCTGTTCATGATTGCCGAATAGTAATGGAATTATTGATTTAATTTGATAAAGCTGCAACCTTTAGCTACATTTTAAGGGGTTTTTATTAAGGTAACCATACGCGTTTGGATTTTAAGCTAGGTTTTAAGGGTATTACTTTTAAAATAAACATATAAATTCATATTTTACAAGCATTTTGATATCGATTTTGCAGTAGGCAGCCATTTAATGTCACTGTTGCGCATCGATCTGTTCATGATTGCCGAATAGTAATGGAATTATTGATTTAATTTGATAAAGCTGCAACCTTTAGCTACATTTTAAGGGGTTTTTATTAAGGTAACCATACGCGTTTGGATTTTAAGCTAGGTTTTAAGGGTATTACTTTTAAAATAAACATATAAATTCATATTTTACAAGCATTTTGATATCGATTTTGCAGTAGGCAGCCATTTAATGTCACTGTTGCGCATCGATCTGTTCATGATTGCCGAATAGTAATGGAATTATTGATTTAATTTGATAAAGCTGCAACCTTTAGCTACATTTTAAGGGGTTTTTATTAAGGTAACCATACGCGTTTGGATTTTAAGCTAGGTTTTAAGGGTATTACTTTTAAAATAAACATATAAATTCATATTTTACAAGCATTTTGATATCGATTTTGCAGTAGGCAGCCATTTAATGTCACTCTTGCGCATCGATCTGTTCATGATTGCCGAATAGTAATGGAATTATTGATTTAATTTGATAAAGCTGCAACCTTTAGCTACATTTTAAGGGGTTTTTATTAAGGTAACCATACGCGTTTGGATTTTAAGCTAGGTTTTAAGGGTATTACTTTTAAAATAAACATATAAATTCATATTTTACAAGCATTTTGATATCGATTTTGCAGTAGGCAGCCATTTAATGTCACTCTTGCGCATCGATCTGTTCATGATTGCCGAATAGTAATGGAATTATTGATTTAATTTGATAAAGCTGCAACCTTTAGCTACATTTTAAGGGGTTTTTATTAAGGTAACCATACGCGTTTGGATTTTAAGCTAGGTTTTAAGGGTATTACTTTTAAAATAAACATATAAATTCATATTTTACAAGCATTTTGATATCGATTTTGCAGTAGGCAGCCATTTAATGTCACTCTTGCGCATCGATCTGTTCATGATTGCCGAATAGTAATGGAATTATTGATTTAATTTGATAAAGCTGCAACCTTTAGCTACATTTTAAGGGGTTTTTATTAAGGTAACCATACGCGTTTGGATTTTAAGCTAGGTTTTAAGGGTATTACTTTTAAAATAAACATATAAATTCATATTTTACAAGCATTTTGATATCGATTTTGCAGTAGGCAGCCATTTAATGTCACTCTTGCGCATCGATCTGTTCATGATTGCCGAATAGTAATGGAATTATTGATTTAATTTGATAAAGCTGCAACCTTTAGCTACATTTTAAGGGGTTTTTATTAAGGTAACCATACGCGTTTGGATTTTAAGCTAGGTTTTAAGGGTATTACTTTTAAAATAAACATATAAATTCATATTTTACAAGCATTTTGATATCGATTTTGCAGTAGGCAGCCATTTAATGTCACTCTTGCGCATCGATCTGTTCATGATTGCCGAATAGTAATGGAATTATTGATTTAATTTGATAAAGCTGCAACCTTTAGCTACATTTTAAGGGGTTTTTATTAAGGTAACCATACGCGTTTGGATTTTAAGCTAGGTTTTAAGGGTATTACTTTTAAAATAAACATATAAATTCATATTTTACAAGCATTTTGATATCGATTTTGCAGTAGGCAGCCATTTAATGTCACTCTTGCGCATCGATCTGTTCATGATTGCCGAATAGTAATGGAATTATTGATTTAATTTGATAAAGCTGCAACCTTTAGCTACATTTTAAGGGGTTTTTATTAAGGTAACCATACGCGTTTGGATTTTAAGCTAGGTTTTAAGGGTATTACTTTTAAAATAAACATATAAATTCATATTTTACAAGCATTTTGATATCGATTTTGCAGTAGGCAGCCATTTAATGTCACTCTTGCGCATCGATCTGTTCATGATTGCCGAATAGTAATGGAATTATTGATTTAATTTGATAAAGCTGCAACCTTTAGCTACATTTTAAGGGGTTTTTATTAAGGTAACCATACGCGTTTGGATTTTAAGCTAGGTTTTAAGGGTATTACTTTTAAAATAAACATATAAATTCATATTTTACAAGCATTTTGATATCGATTTTGCAGTAGGCAGCCATTTAATGTCACTCTTGCGCATCGATCTGTTCATGATTGCCGAATAGTAATGGAATTATTGATTTAATTTGATAAAGCTGCAACCTTTAGCTACATTTTAAGGGGTTTTTATTAAGGTAACCATACCCGTTTGGATTTTAAGCTAGGTTTTAAGGGTATTACTTTTAAAATAAACATATAAATTCATATTTTACAAGCATTTTGATATCGATTTTGCAGTAGGCAGCCATTTAATGTCACTGTTGCGCATCGATCTGTTCATGATTGCCGAATAGTAATGGAATTATTGATTTAATTTGATAAAGCTGCAACCTTTAGCTACATTTTAAGGGGTTTTTATTAAGGTAACCATACGCGTTTGGATTTTAAGCTAGGTTTTAAGGGTATTACTTTTAAAATAAACATATAAATTCATATTTTACAAGCATTTTGATATCGATTTTGCAGTAGGCAGCCATTTAATGTCACTGTTGCGCATCGATCTGTTCATGATTGCCGAATAGTAATGGAATTATTGATTTAATTTGATAAAGCTGCAACCTTTAGCTACATTTTAAGGGGTTTTTATTAAGGTAACCATACGCGTTTGGATTTTAAGCTAGGTTTTAAGGGTATTACTTTTAAAATAAACATATAAATTCATATTTTACAAGCATTTTGATATCGATTTTGCAGTAGGCAGCCATTTAATGTCACTCTTGCGCATCGATCTGTTCATGATTGCCGAATAGTAATGGAATTATTGATTTAATTTGATAAAGCTACAACCTTTAGCTACATTTTAAGGGGTTTTTATTAAGGTAACCATACGCGTTTGGATTTTAAGCTAGGTTTTAAGGGTATTACTTTTAAAATAAACATATAAATTCATATTTTACAAGCATATTGATATCGATTTTGCAGAAAGGCCATCACCATCCGTTTGTAGGGATTTTACATCAGTTTTTGCTGACTGCCCTCAAAGCCTTAACGTTTGCATTGCTTGAGTTGCAGCTCTGCGTTTGAAAAGAGTTCAACTTGCCATCACTGTTTTGTGCTGCACTAGAAACGGCAAACTCAATGAGACATGAACTGAAGGAAAAAGCAACCGAATATCTGCTGACTTCAGCGTATGAAATAATTTATTTCTGCTTTTTTTTTGTACGCGTTACAATCAAAATTACTAAGACCAGTAAAACAAGTTGATTTGCAATGCTATATTTACAGCGAATAAGAAAAGTTAGCACTTTAAGATGCAAACAATTGACTGGTAACCGGTGCTGTGCGAATGTTTGGGTAAAAAACCCGTACACTATCGGACGATTGGAAAAAGCAAAAAATGGTCTGAAAATCATTTCTCCTCCGAGTTGCACGTCACGTAGTCACTGGTCGGGCCGCGTTGGCCGGTGCATAGTGACTCCGTAAGCAAGAAAGTTTCGCTTTCACGGTCGGCAACTGCCATTTTTTATTGCGACCGCCGCGGATTTGCTGATCAGTGCGTTAAATTGCTTGGGCCACTAGGAGACCCGGGTTCAATCCTCAGCTGCATCCAACATGAAATTTATTTAATTATTTCTTATTAATCTCCATTTTTTTTAATAATGAAAAGCTCCATAAAAAGAGTCAATAAATAAATTACCAATATATTAACTAAGAGCACCTCGGTATTACAATCCCAACCACTAAAGAACAAAACATTCGTACAAAACATTCGCCATACAAACGCCAGGGCAAGGGCTGCTGGTGCGTTCGATGTTTATTTGCAAATAAAATAATTGGTTTGTTTTTGCTTTCATTCTGTAGTACGTTTATAGGAAATTGATTGCAAAAAAACGTTGTTGCTGAAAAACGTCATAAGTATGTTGCCTCGTGTTTTAATATGATTTTACATCAGTTTTTGCTGACTGCCCTCAAAGCCTTAACGTTTGCATTGCTTGAGTTGCACCTCTGCGTTTGAAAAGAGTTCAACTTGCCATCACTGTTTCGTGCTGCACTAGAAACGGCAAACTCAATGAGACATGAACTGAAGGAAAAAGCAACCGAATATCTGCTGACTTCAGCGTATGAAATAATTTATTTCTGTAAATAATTTCTGTTTCTATTACACGTTATTGTAGCACCACAATTCAGTATAAATGCATAATTGATCGCGTGAATAAACTCAGAAATTAATACACATTACGAAAACTTCTTCACATTTTTAAAATAACTACCAAAATAATAGGTACAGCTGCAATAATGAATTGTCAACTCAGTGCTGAACATATTTTTAAAATTAACTTTTGCATGTGCGTAAAGTCTGTTGCACCTTTATGCGAAAACTTACACAATAAAAAAAAAACAAGGTACACATATCGCAATCAAAAACAAAGCAATGCCAAATAAAAAACAAGCTCGTCTTTTCCTGCTCTTCGTAATAGATTTTTTGCTAACCCACATGTAAAATGACGCTACCAGCTGATACTAATCGCAGCCAACCTTCCCATTTCACAGCACAGTATTCCCCCCTTTTATGCAATGACCCTAAACCAAAACCCACCATAGTCAATAAAGTATATAAAATTCATATTTATTATAAGGCGTACTCAATTAACAAAAAATTGCGTTATTATTACCCAATAGTGCATTGTAGCTTCAAAATCGATTTCGGTTTATACGCACTAAGCACTCCTCGTTTGTAGAAAACGCATATTTACACCCAAAAACTGCTTATATCCGAGTAATACTGTTGCAGTATTGCAGCAGGTGGTACTTATTTTCGTTCACACGCTTCTGGCTCATATACATGTTGCATTCACAATTCACAGATACGTGTTCGCAAAACTGTCACATATATATAACTATCCACACCTCCTCCACCATGTTTGTCGCGGTGCGTGCGCCGTACACGTCCCCTTTAGCACTTCGTGCCTGGGAGGGTGGGTGGGCAAAATTTTCATAATTAGCAAGTTTGCTGTCGTAAGGTACTAGTGTAGGATACGTCCGGAAGGGAAGATAAATAGACCCAATGAATGGAAGACGGTCGAGGTACACAGAGACGACAGACTAAGATAGAATACACAAGACTCCAGCTAGGTTTTAAGGGTATTACTTTTAAAATAAACATATAAATTCATATTTTACAAGCATTTTGATATCGATTTTGCAGTAGGCAGCCATTTAATGTCACTCTTGCGCATCGATCTGTTCATGATTGCCGAATAGTAATGGAATTATTGATTTAATTTGATAAAGCTGCAACCTTTAGCTACATTTTAAGGGGTTTTTATTAAGGTAACCATACGCGTTTGGATTTTAAGCTAGGTTTTAAGGGTATTACTTTTAAAATAAACATATAAATTCATATTTTACAAGCATTTTGATATCGATTTTGCAGTAGGCAGCCATTTAATGTCACTCTTGCGCATCGATCTGTTCATGATTGCCGAATAGTAATGGAATTATTGATTTAATTTGATAAAGCTGCAACCTTTAGCTACATTTTAAGGGGTTTTTATTAAGGTAACCATACGCGTTTGGATTTTAAGCTAGGTTTTAAGGGTATTACTTTTAAAATAAACATATAAATTCATATTTTACAAGCATTTTGATATCGATTTTGCAGTAGGCAGCCATTTAATGTCACTCTTGCGCATCGATCTGTTCATGATTGCCGAATAGTAATGGAATTATTGATTTAATTTGATAAAGCTGCAACCTTTAGCTACATTTTAAGGGGTTTTTATTAAGGTAACCATACGCGTTTGGATTTTAAGCTAGGTTTTAAGGGTATTACTTTTAAAATAAACATATAAATTCATATTTTACAAGCATTTTGATATCGATTTTGCAGTAGGCAGCCATTTAATGTCACTCTTGCGCATCGATCTGTTCATGATTGCCGAATAGTAATGGAATTATTGATTTAATTTGATAAAGCTGCAACCTTTAGCTACATTTTAAGGGGTTTTTATTAAGGTAACCATACGCGTTTGGATTTTAAGCTAGGTTTTAAGGGTATTACTTTTAAAATAAACATATAAATTCATATTTTACAAGCATTTTGATATCGATTTTGCAGTAGGCAGCCATTTAATGTCACTCTTGCGCATCGATCTGTTCATGATTGCCGAATAGTAATGGAATTATTGATTTAATTTGATAAAGCTGCAACCTTTAGCTACATTTTAAGGGGTTTTTATTAAGGTAACCATACGCGTTTGGATTTTAAGCTAGGTTTTAAGGGTATTACTTTTAAAATAAACATATAAATTCATATTTTACAAGCATTTTGATATCGATTTTGCAGTAGGCAGCCATTTAATGTCACTCTTGCGCATCGATCTGTTCATGATTGCCGAATAGTAATGGAATTATTGATTTAATTTGATAAAGCTGCAACCTTTAGCTACATTTTAAGGGGTTTTTATTAAGGTAACCATACGCGTTTGGATTTTAAGCTAGGTTTTAAGGGTATTACTTTTAAAATAAACATATAAATTCATATTTTACAAGCATTTTGATATCGATTTTGCAGTAGGCAGCCATTTAATGTCACTCTTGCGCATCGATCTGTTCATGATTGCCGAATAGTAATGGAATTATTGATTTAATTTGATAAAGCTGCAACCTTTAGCTACATTTTAAGGGGTTTTTATTAAGGTAACCATACGCGTTTGGATTTTAAGCTAGGTTTTAAGGGTATTACTTTTAAAATAAACATATAAATTCATATTTTACAAGCATTTTGATATCGATTTTGCAGTAGGCAGCCATTTAATGTCACTCTTGCGCATCGATCTGTTCATGATTGCCGAATAGTAATGGAATTATTGATTTAATTTGATAAAGCTGCAACCTTTAGCTACATTTTAAGGGGTTTTTATTAAGGTAACCATACGCGTTTGGATTTTAAGCTAGGTTTTAAGGGTATTACTTTTAAAATAAACATATAAATTCATATTTTACAAGCATTTTGATATCGATTTTGCAGTAGGCAGCCATTTAATGTCACTCTTGCGCATCGATCTGTTCATGATTGCCGAATAGTAATGGAATTATTGATTTAATTTGATAAAGCTGCAACCTTTAGCTACATTTTAAGGGGTTTTTATTAAGGTAACCATACGCGTTTGGATTTTAAGCTAGGTTTTAAGGGTATTACTTTTAAAATAAACATATAAATTCATATTTTACAAGCATTTTGATATCGATTTTGCAGTAGGCAGCCATTTAATGTCACTCTTGCGCATCGATCTGTTCATGATTGCCGAATAGTAATGGAATTATTGATTTAATTTGATAAAGCTGCAACCTTTAGCTACATTTTAAGGGGTTTTTATTAAGGTAACCATACGCGTTTGGATTTTAAGCTAGGTTTTAAGGGTATTACTTTTAAAATAAACATATAAATTCATATTTTACAAGCATTTTGATATCGATTTTGCAGTAGGCAGCCATTTAATGTCACTCTTGCGCATCGATCTGTTCATGATTGCCGAATAGTAATGGAATTATTGATTTAATTTGATAAAGCTGCAACCTTTAGCTACATTTTAAGGGGTTTTTATTAAGGTAACCATACGCGTTTGGATTTTAAGCTAGGTTTTAAGGGTATTACTTTTAAAATAAACATATAAATTCATATTTTACAAGCATTTTGATATCGATTTTGCAGTAGGCAGCCATTTAATGTCACTCTTGCGCATCGATCTGTTCATGATTGCCGAATAGTAATGGAATTATTGATTTAATTTGATAAAGCTGCAACCTTTAGCTACATTTTAAGGGGTTTTTATTAAGGTAACCATACGCGTTTGGATTTTAAGCTAGGTTTTAAGGGTATTACTTTTAAAATAAACATATAAATTCATATTTTACAAGCATTTTGATATCGATTTTGCAGTAGGCAGCCATTTAATGTCACTCTTGCGCATCGATCTGTTCATGATTGCCGAATAGTAATGGAATTATTGATTTAATGTGATAAAGCTGCAACCTTTAGCTACATTTTAAGGGGTTTTTATTAAGGTAACCATACGCGTTTGGATTTTAAGCTAGGTTTTAAGGGTATTACTTTTAAAATAAACATATAAATTCATATTTTACAAGCATTTTGATATCGATTTTGCAGTAGGCAGCCATTTAATGTCACTCTTGCGCATCGATCTGTTCATGATTGCCGAATAGTAATGGAATTATTGATTTAATTTGATAAAGCTGCAACCTTTAGCTACATTTTAAGGGGTTTTTATTAAGGTAACCATACGCGTTTGGATTTTAAGCTAGGTTTTAAGGGTATTACTTTTAAAATAAACATATAAATTCATATTTTACAAGCATTTTGATATCGATTTTGCAGTAGGCAGCCATTTAATGTCACTCTTGCGCATCGATCTGTTCATGATTGCCGAATAGTAATGGAATTATTGATTTAATTTGATAAAGCTGCAACCTTTAGCTACATTTTAAGGGGTTTTTATTAAGGTAACCATACGCGTTTGGATTTTAAGCTAGGTTTTAAGGGTATTACTTTTAAAATAAACATATAAATTCATATTTTACAAGCATTTTGATATCGATTTTGCAGTAGGCAGCCATTTAATGTCACTCTTGCGCATCGATCTGTTCATGATTGCCGAATAGTAATGGAATTATTGATTTAATTTGATAAAGCTGCAACCTTTAGCTACATTTTAAGGGGTTTTTATTAAGGTAACCATACGCGTTTGGATTTTAAGCTAGGTTTTAAGGGTATTACTTTTAAAATAAACATATAAATTCATATTTTACAAGCATTTTGATATCGATTTTGCAGTAGGCAGCCATTTAATGTCACTCTTGCGCATCGATCTGTTCATGATTGCCGAATAGTAATGGAATTATTGATTTAATTTGATAAAGCTGCAACCTTTAGCTACATTTTAAGGGGTTTTTATTAAGGTAACCATACGCGTTTGGATTTTAAGCTAGGTTTTAAGGGTATTACTTTTAAAATAAACATATAAATTCATATTTTACAAGCATTTTGATATCGATTTTGCAGTAGGCAGCCATTTAATGTCACTCTTGCGCATCGATCTGTTCATGATTGCCGAATAGTAATGGAATTATTGATTTAATTTGATAAAGCTGCAACCTTTAGCTACATTTTAAGGGGTTTTTATTAAGGTAACCATACGCGTTTGGATTTTAAGCTAGGTTTTAAGGGTATTACTTTTAAAATAAACATATAAATTCATATTTTACAAGCATTTTGATATCGATTTTGCAGTAGGCAGCCATTTAATGTCACTCTTGCGCATCGATCTGTTCATGATTGCCGAATAGTAATGGAATTATTGATTTAATTTGATAAAGCTGCAACCTTTAGCTACATTTTAAGGGGTTTTTATTAAGGTAACCATACGCGTTTGGATTTTAAGCTAGGTTTTAAGGGTATTACTTTTAAAATAAACATATAAATTCATATTTTACAAGCATTTTGATATCGATTTTGCAGTAGGCAGCCATTTAATGTCACTCTTGCGCATCGATCTGTTCATGATTGCCGAATAGTAATGGAATTATTGATTTAATTTGATAAAGCTGCAACCTTTAGCTACATTTTAAGGGGTTTTTATTAAGGTAACCATACGCGTTTGGATTTTAAGCTAGGTTTTAAGGGTATTACTTTTAAAATAAACATATAAATTCATATTTTACAAGCATTTTGATATCGATTTTGCAGTAGGCAGCCATTTAATGTCACTCTTGCGCATCGATCTGTTCATGATTGCCGAATAGTAATGGAATTATTGATTTAATTTGATAAAGCTGCAACCTTTAGCTACATTTTAAGGGGTTTTTATTAAGGTAACCATACGCGTTTGGATTTTAAGCTAGGTTTTAAGGGTATTACTTTTAAAATAAACATATAAATTCATATTTTACAAGCATTTTGATATCGATTTTGCAGTAGGCAGCCATTTAATGTCACTCTTGCGCATCGATCTGTTCATGATTGCCGAATAGTAATGGAATTATTGATTTAATTTGATAAAGCTGCAACCTTTAGCTACATTTTAAGGGGTTTTTATTAAGGTAACCATACGCGTTTGGATTTTAAGCTAGGTTTTAAGGGTATTACTTTTAAAATAAACATATAAATTCATATTTTACAAGCATTTTGATATCGATTTTGCAGTAGGCAGCCATTTAATGTCACTCTTGCGCATCGATCTGTTCATGATTGCCGAATAGTAATGGAATTATTGATTTAATTTGATAAAGCTGCAACCTTTAGCTACATTTTAAGGGGTTTTTATTAAGGTAACCATACGCGTTTGGATTTTAAGCTAGGTTTTAAGGGTATTACTTTTAAAATAAACATATAAATTCATATTTTACAAGCATTTTGATATCGATTTTGCAGTAGGCAGCCATTTAATGTCACTCTTGCGCATCGATCTGTTCATGATTGCCGAATAGTAATGGAATTATTGATTTAATTTGATAAAGCTGCAACCTTTAGCTACATTTTAAGGGGTTTTTATTAAGGTAACCATACGCGTTTGGATTTTAAGCTAGGTTTTAAGGGTATTACTTTTAAAATAAACATATAAATTCATATTTTACAAGCATTTTGATATCGATTTTGCAGTAGGCAGCCATTTAATGTCACTCTTGCGCATCGATCTGTTCATGATTGCCGAATAGTAATGGAATTATTGATTTAATTTGATAAAGCTGCAACCTTTAGCTACATTTTAAGGGGTTTTTATTAAGGTAACCATACGCGTTTGGATTTTAAGCTAGGTTTTAAGGGTATTACTTTTAAAATAAACATATAAATTCATATTTTACAAGCATTTTGATATCGATTTTGCAGTAGGCAGCCATTTAATGTCACTCTTGCGCATCGATCTGTTCATGATTGCCGAATAGTAATGGAATTATTGATTTAATGTGATAAAGCTGCAACCTTTAGCTACATTTTAAGGGGTTTTTATTAAGGTAACCATACGCGTTTGGATTTTAAGCTAGGTTTTAAGGGTATTACTTTTAAAATAAACATATAAATTCATATTTTACAAGCATTTTGATATCGATTTTGCAGTAGGCAGCCATTTAATGTCACTCTTGCGCATCGATCTGTTCATGATTGCCGAATAGTAATGGAATTATTGATTTAATTTGATAAAGCTGCAACCTTTAGCTACATTTTAAGGGGTTTTTATTAAGGTAACCATACGCGTTTGGATTTTAAGCTAGGTTTTAAGGGTATTACTTTTAAAATAAACATATAAATTCATATTTTACAAGCATTTTGATATCGATTTTGCAGTAGGCAGCCATTTAATGTCACTCTTGCGCATCGATCTGTTCATGATTGCCGAATAGTAATGGAATTATTGATTTAATTTGATAAAGCTGCAACCTTTAGCTACATTTTAAGGGGTTTTTATTAAGGTAACCATACGCGTTTGGATTTTAAGCTAGGTTTTAAGGGTATTACTTTTAAAATAAACATATAAATTCATATTTTACAAGCATTTTGATATCGATTTTGCAGTAGGCAGCCATTTAATGTCACTCTTGCGCATCGATCTGTTCATGATTGCCGAAGTAATGGAATTATTGATTTAATTTGATAAAGCTGCAACCTTTAGCTACATTTTAAGGGGTTTTTATTAAGGTAACCATACGCGTTTGGATTTTAAGCTAGGTTTTAAGGGTATTACTTTTAAAATAAACATATAAATTCATATTTTACAAGCATTTTGATATCGATTTTGCAGTAGGCAGCCATTTAATGTCACTCTTGCGCATCGATCTGTTCATGATTGCCGAATAGTAATGGAATTATTGATTTAATTTGATAAAGCTGCAACCTTTAGCTACATTTTAAGGGGTTTTTATTAAGGTAACCATACGCGTTTGGATTTTAAGCTAGGTTTTAAGGGTATTACTTTTAAAATAAACATATAAATTCATATTTTACAAGCATTTTGATATCGATTTTGCAGTAGGCAGCCATTTAATGTCACTCTTGCGCATCGATCTGTTCATGATTGCCGAATAGTAATGGAATTATTGATTTAATTTGATAAAGCTGCAACCTTTAGCTACATTTTAAGGGGTTTTTATTAAGGTAACCATACGCGTTTGGATTTTAAGCTAGGTTTTAAGGGTATTACTTTTAAAATAAACATATAAATTCATATTTTACAAGCATTTTGATATCGATTTTGCAGTAGGCAGCCATTTAATGTCACTCTTGCGCATCGATCTGTTCATGATTGCCGAATAGTAATGGAATTATTGATTTAATTTGATAAAGCTGCAACCTTTAGCTACATTTTAAGGGGTTTTTATTAAGGTAACCATACGCGTTTGGATTTTAAGCTAGGTTTTAAGGGTATTACTTTTAAAATAAACATATAAATTCATATTTTACAAGCATTTTGATATCGATTTTGCAGTAGGCAGCCATTTAATGTCACTCTTGCGCATCGATCTGTTCATGATTGCCGAATAGTAATGGAATTATTGATTTAATTTGATAAAGCTGCAACCTTTAGCTACATTTTAAGGGGTTTTTATTAAGGTAACCATACGCGTTTGGATTTTAAGCTAGGTTTTAAGGGTATTACTTTTAAAATAAACATATAAATTCATATTTTACAAGCATTTTGATATCGATTTTGCAGTAGGCAGCCATTTAATGTTCACTCTTGCGCATCGATCTGTTCATGATTGCCGAATAGTAATGGAATTATTGATTTAATTTGATAAAGCTGCAACCTTTAGCTACATTTTAAGGGGTTTTTATTAAGGTAACCATACGCGTTTGGATTTTAAGCTAGGTTTTAAGGGTATTACTTTTAAAATAAACATATAAATTCATATTTTACAAGCATTTTGATATCGATTTTGCAGTAGGCAGCCATTTAATGTCACTCTTGCGCATCGATCTGTTCATGATTGCCGAATAGTAATGGAATTATTGATTTAATTTGATAAAGCTGCAACCTTTAGCTACATTTTAAGGGGTTTTTATTAAGGTAACCATACGCGTTTGGATTTTAAGCTAGGTTTTAAGGGTATTACTTTTAAAATAAACATATAAATTCATATTTTACAAGCATTTTGATATCGATTTTGCAGTAGGCAGCCATTTAATGTCACTCTTGCGCATCGATCTGTTCATGATTGCCGAATAGTAATGGAATTATTGATTTAATTTGATAAAGCTGCAACCTTTAGCTACATTTTAAGGGGTTTTTATTAAGGTAACCATACGCGTTTGGATTTTAAGCTAGGTTTTAAGGGTATTACTTTTAAAATAAACATATAAATTCATATTTTACAAGCATTTTGATATCGATTTTGCAGTAGGCAGCCATTTAATGTCACTCTTGCGCATCGATCTGTTCATGATTGCCGAATAGTAATGGAATTATTGATTTAATTTGATAAAGCTGCAACCTTTAGCTACATTTTAAGGGGTTTTTATTAAGGTAACCATACGCGTTTGGATTTTAAGCTAGGTTTTAAGGGTATTACTTTTAAAATAAACATATAAATTCATATTTTACAAGCATTTTGATATCGATTTTGCAGTAGGCAGCCATTTAATGTCACTCTTGCGCATCGATCTGTTCATGATTGCCGAATAGTAATGGAATTATTGATTTAATTTGATAAAGCTGCAACCTTTAGCTACATTTTAAGGGGTTTTTATTAAGGTAACCATACGCGTTTGGATTTTAAGCTAGGTTTTAAGGGTATTACTTTTAAAATAAACATATAAATTCATATTTTACAAGCATTTTGATATCGATTTTGCAGTAGGCAGCCATTTAATGTCACTCTTGCGCATCGATCTGTTCATGATTGCCGAATAGTAATGGAATTATTGATTTAATTTGATAAAGCTGCAACCTTTAGCTACATTTTAAGGGGTTTTTATTAAGGTAACCATACGCGTTTGGATTTTAAGCTAGGTTTTAAGGGTATTACTTTTAAAATAAACATATAAATTCATATTTTACAAGCATTTTGATATCGATTTTGCAGTAGGCAGCCATTTAATGTCACTCTTGCGCATCGATCTGTTCATGATTGCCGAATAGTAATGGAATTATTGATTTAATTTGATAAAGCTGCAACCTTTAGCTACATTTTAAGGGGTTTTTATTAAGGTAACCATACGCGTTTGGATTTTAAGCTAGGTTTTAAGGGTATTACTTTTAAAATAAACATATAAATTCATATTTTACAAGCATTTTGATATCGATTTTGCAGTAGGCAGCCATTTAATGTCACTCTTGCGCATCGATCTGTTCATGATTGCCGAATAGTAATGGAATTATTGATTTAATTTGATAAAGCTGCAACCTTTAGCTACATTTTAAGGGGTTTTTATTAAGGTAACCATACGCGTTTGGATTTTAAGCTAGGTTTTAAGGGTATTACTTTTAAAATAAACATATAAATTCATATTTTACAAGCATTTTGATATCGATTTTGCAGTAGGCAGCCATTTAATGTCACTCTTGCGCATCGATCTGTTCATGATTGCCGAATAGTAATGGAATTATTGATTTAATTTGATAAAGCTGCAACCTTTAGCTACATTTTAAGGGGTTTTTATTAAGGTAACCATACGCGTTTGGATTTTAAGCTAGGTTTTAAGGGTATTACTTTTAAAATAAACATATAAATTCATATTTTACAAGCATTTTGATATCGATTTTGCAGTAGGCAGCCATTTAATGTCACTCTTGCGCATCGATCTGTTCATGATTGCCGAATAGTAATGGAATTATTGATTTAATTTGATAAAGCTGCAACCTTTAGCTACATTTTAAGGGGTTTTTATTAAGGTAACCATACGCGTTTGGATTTTAAGCTAGGTTTTAAGGGTATTACTTTTAAAATAAACATATAAATTCATATTTTACAAGCATTTTGATATCGATTTTGCAGTAGGCAGCCATTTAATGTCACTCTTGCGCATCGATCTGTTCATGATTGCCGAATAGTAATGGAATTATTGATTTAATTTGATAAAGCTGCAACCTTTAGCTACATTTTAAGGGGTTTTTATTAAGGTAACCATACGCGTTTGGATTTTAAGCTAGGTTTTAAGGGTATTACTTTTAAAATAAACATATAAATTCATATTTTACAAGCATTTTGATATCGATTTTGCAGTAGGCAGCCATTTAATGTCACTCTTGCGCATCGATCTGTTCATGATTGCCGAATAGTAATGGAATTATTGATTTAATTTGATAAAGCTGCAACCTTTAGCTACATTTTAAGGGGTTTTTATTAAGGTAACCATACGCGTTTGGATTTTAAGCTAGGTTTTAAGGGTATTACTTTTAAAATAAACATATAAATTCATATTTTACAAGCATTTTGATATCGATTTTGCAGTAGGCAGCCATTTAATGTCACTCTTGCGCATCGATCTGTTCATGATTGCCGAATAGTAATGGAATTATTGATTTAATTTGATAAAGCTGCAACCTTTAGCTACATTTTAAGGGGTTTTTATTAAGGTAACCATACGCGTTTGGATTTTAAGCTAGGTTTTAAGGGTATTACTTTTAAAATAAACATATAAATTCATATTTTACAAGCATTTTGATATCGATTTTGCAGTAGGCAGCCATTTAATGTCACTCTTGCGCATCGATCTGTTCATGATTGCCGAATAGTAATGGAATTATTGATTTAATTTGATAAAGCTGCAACCTTTAGCTACATTTTAAGGGGTTTTTATTAAGGTAACCATACGCGTTTGGATTTTAAGCTAGGTTTTAAGGGTATTACTTTTAAAATAAACATATAAATTCATATTTTACAAGCATTTTGATATCGATTTTGCAGTAGGCAGCCATTTAATGTCACTCTTGCGCATCGATCTGTTCATGATTGCCGAATAGTAATGGAATTATTGATTTAATTTGATAAAGCTGCAACCTTTAGCTACATTTTAAGGGGTTTTTATTAAGGTAACCATACGCGTTTGGATTTTAAGCTAGGTTTTAAGGGTATTACTTTTAAAATAAACATATAAATTCATATTTTACAAGCATTTTGATATCGATTTTGCAGTAGGCAGCCATTTAATGTCACTCTTGCGCATCGATCTGTTCATGATTGCCGAATAGTAATGGAATTATTGATTTAATTTGATAAAGCTGCAACCTTTAGCTACATTTTAAGGGGTTTTTATTAAGGTAACCATACGCGTTTGGATTTTAAGCTAGGTTTTAAGGGTATTACTTTTAAAATAAACATATAAATTCATATTTTACAAGCATTTTGATATCGATTTTGCAGTAGGCAGCCATTTAATGTCACTCTTGCGCATCGATCTGTTCATGATTGCCGAATAGTAATGGAATTATTGATTTAATTTGATAAAGCTGCAACCTTTAGCTACATTTTAAGGGGTTTTTATTAAGGTAACCATACGCGTTTGGATTTTAAGCTAGGTTTTAAGGGTATTACTTTTAAAATAAACATATAAATTCATATTTTACAAGCATTTTGATATCGATTTTGCAGTAGGCAGCCATTTAATGTCACTCTTGCGCATCGATCTGTTCATGATTGCCGAATAGTAATGGAATTATTGATTTAATTTGATAAAGCTGCAACCTTTAGCTACATTTTAAGGGGTTTTTATTAAGGTAACCATACGCGTTTGGATTTTAAGCTAGGTTTTAAGGGTATTACTTTTAAAATAAACATATAAATTCATATTTTACAAGCATTTTGATATCGATTTTGCAGTAGGCAGCCATTTAATGTCACTCTTGCGCATCGATCTGTTCATGATTGCCGAATAGTAATGGAATTATTGATTTAATTTGATAAAGCTGCAACCTTTAGCTACATTTTAAGGGGTTTTTATTAAGGTAACCATACGCGTTTGGATTTTAAGCTAGGTTTTAAGGGTATTACTTTTAAAATAAACATATAAATTCATATTTTACAAGCATTTTGATATCGATTTTGCAGTAGGCAGCCATTTAATGTCACTCTTGCGCATCGATCTGTTCATGATTGCCGAATAGTAATGGAATTATTGATTTAATTTGATAAAGCTGCAACCTTTAGCTACATTTTAAGGGGTTTTTATTAAGGTAACCATACGCGTTTGGATTTTAAGCTAGGTTTTAAGGGTATTACTTTTAAAATAAACATATAAATTCATATTTTACAAGCATTTTGATATCGATTTTGCAGTAGGCAGCCATTTAATGTCACTCTTGCGCATCGATCTGTTCATGATTGCCGAATAGTAATGGAATTATTGATTTAATTTGATAAAGCTGCAACCTTTAGCTACATTTTAAGGGGTTTTTATTAAGGTAACCATACGCGTTTGGATTTTAAGCTAGGTTTTAAGGGTATTACTTTTAAAATAAACATATAAATTCATATTTTACAAGCATTTTGATATCGATTTTGCAGTAGGCAGCCATTTAATGTCACTCTTGCGCATCGATCTGTTCATGATTGCCGAATAGTAATGGAATTATTGATTTAATTTGATAAAGCTGCAACCTTTAGCTACATTTTAAGGGGTTTTTATTAAGGTAACCATACGCGTTTGGATTTTAAGCTAGGTTTTAAGGGTATTACTTTTAAAATAAACATATAAATTCATATTTTACAAGCATTTTGATATCGATTTTGCAGTAGGCAGCCATTTAATGTCACTCTTGCGCATCGATCTGTTCATGATTGCCGAATAGTAATGGAATTATTGATTTAATTTGATAAAGCTGCAACCTTTAGCTACATTTTAAGGGGTTTTTATTAAGGTAACCATACGCGTTTGGATTTTAAGCTAGGTTTTAAGGGTATTACTTTTAAAATAAACATATAAATTCATATTTTACAAGCATTTTGATATCGATTTTGCAGTAGGCAGCCATTTAATGTCACTCTTGCGCATCGATCTGTTCATGATTGCCGAATAGTAATGGAATTATTGATTTAATTTGATAAAGCTGCAACCTTTAGCTACATTTTAAGGGGTTTTTATTAAGGTAACCATACGCGTTTGGATTTTAAGCTAGGTTTTAAGGGTATTACTTTTAAAATAAACATATAAATTCATATTTTACAAGCATTTTGATATCGATTTTGCAGTAGGCAGCCATTTAATGTCACTCTTGCGCATCGATCTGTTCATGATTGCCGAATAGTAATGGAATTATTGATTTAATTTGATAAAGCTGCAACCTTTAGCTACATTTTAAGGGGTTTTTATTAAGGTTACCATACGCGTTTGGATTTTAAGCTAGGTTTTAAGGGTATTACTTTTAAAATAAACATATAAATTCATATTTTAGAAGCATTTTGATATCGATTTTGCAGTAGGCAGCCATTTAATGTCACTCTTGCGCATCGATCTGTTCATGATTGCCGAATAGTAATGGAATTATTGATTTAATTTGATAAAGCTACAACCTTTAGCTACATTTTAAGGGGTTTTTATTAAGGTAACCATACGCGTTTGGATTTTAAGCTAGGTTTTAAGGGTATTACTTTTAAAATAAACATATAAATTCATATTTTACAAGCATATTGATATCGATTTTGCAGAAAGGCCATCACCATCCGTTTGTAGGGATTTTACATCAGTTTTTGCTGACTGCCCTCAAAGCCTTAACGTTTGCATTGCTTGAGTTGCAGCTCTGCGTTTGAAAAGAGTTCAACTTGCCATCACTGTTTTGTGCTGCACTAGAAACGGCAAACTCAATGAGACATGAACTGAAGGAAAAAGCAACCGAATATCTGCTGACTTCAGCGTATGAAATAATTTATTTCTGCTTTTTTTTTGTACGCGTTACAATCAAAATTACTAAGACCAGTAAAACAAGTTGATTTGCAATGCTATATTTACAGCGAATAAGAAAAGTTAGCACTTTAAGATGCAAACAATTGACTGGTAACCGGTGCTGTGCGAATGTTTGGGTAAAAAACCCGTACACTATCGGACGATTGGAAAAAGCAAAAAATGGTCTGAAAATCATTTCTCCTCCGAGTTGCACGTCACGTAGTCACTGGTCGGGCCGCGTTGGCCGGTGCATAGTGACTCCGTAAGCAAGAAAGTTTCGCTTTCACGGTCGGCAACTGCCATTTTTTATTGCGACCGCCGCGGATTTGCTGATCAGTGCGTTAAATTGCTTGGGCCACTAGGAGACCCGGGTTCAATCCTCAGCTGCATCCAATATGAAATTTATTTAATTATTTCTTATTAATCTCCATTTTTTTTAATAATGAAAAGCTCCATAAAAAGAGTCAATAAATAAATTACCAATATATTAACTAAGAGCACCTCGGTATTACAATCCCAACCACTAAAGAACAAAACATTCGTACAAAACATTCGCCATACAAACGCCAGGGCAAGGGCTGCTGGTGCGTTCGATGTTTATTTGCAAATAAAATAATTGGTTTGTTTTTGCTTTCATTCTGTAGTACGTTTATAGGAAATTGATTGCAAAAAAACGTTGTTGCTGAAAAACGTCATAAGTATGTTGCCTCGTGTTTTAATATGATTTTACATCAGTTTTTGCTGACTGCCCTCAAAGCCTTAACGTTTGCATTGCTTGAGTTGCACCTCTGCGTTTGAAAAGAGTTCAACTTGCCATCACTGTTTCGTGCTGCACTAGAAACGGCAAACTCAATGAGACATGAACTGAAGGAAAAAGCAACCGAATATCTGCTGACTTCAGCGTATGAAATAATTTATTTCTGTAAATAATTTCTGTTTCTATTACACGTTATTGTAGCACCACAATTCAGTATAAATGCATAATTGATCGCGTGAATAAACTCAGAAATTAATACACATTACGAAAACTTCTTCACATTTTTAAAATAACTACCAAAATAATAGGTACAGCTGCAATAATGAATTGTCAACTCAGTGCTGAACATATTTTTAAAATTAACTTTTGCATGTGCGTAAAGTCTGTTGCACCTTTATGCGAAAACTTACACAATAAAAAAAAAACAAGGTACACATATCGCAATCAAAAACAAAGCAATGCCAAATAAAAAACAAGCTCGTCTTTTCCTGCTCTTCGTAATAGATTTTTTGCTAACCCACATGTAAAATGACGCTACCAGCTGATACTAATCGCAGCCAACCTTCCCATTTCACAGCACAGTATTCCCCCCTTTTATGCAATGACCCTAAACCAAAACCCACCATAGTCAATAAAGTATATAAAATTCATATTTATTATAAGGCGTACTCAATTAACAAAAAATTGCGTTATTATTACCCAATAGTGCATTGTAGCTTCAAAATCGATTTCGGTTTATACGCACTAAGCACTCCTCGTTTGTAGAAAACGCATATTTACACCCAAAAACTGCTTATATCCGAGTAATACTGTTGCAGTATTGCAGCAGGTGGTACTTATTTTCGTTCACACGCTTCTGGCTCATATACATGTTGCATTCACAATTCACAGATACGTGTTCGCAAAACTGTCACATATATATAACTATCCACACCTCCTCCACCATGTTTGTCGCGGTGCGTGCGCCGTACACGTCCCCTTTAGCACTTCGTGCCTGGGAGGGTGGGTGGGCAAAATTTTCATAATTGGCAAGTTTGCTGTCGTAAGGTACTAGTGTAGGATACGTCCGGAAGGGAAGATAAATAGACCCAATGAATGGAAGACGGTCGAGGTACACAGAGACGACAGACTAAGATAGAATACACAAGACTCCAGCTAAGTTTTAAGGGTATTACTTTTAAAATAAACATATAAATTCATATTTTACAAGCATTTTGATATCGATTTTGCAGTAGGCAGCCATTTAATGTCACTCTTGCGCATCGATCTGTTCATGATTGCCGAATAGTAATGGAATTATTGATTTAATTTGATAAAGCTGCAACCTTTAGCTACATTTTAAGGGGTTTTTATTAAGGTAACCATACGCGTTTGGATTTTAAGCTAGGTTTTAAGGGTATTACTTTTAAAATAAACATATAAATTCATATTTTACAAGCATTTTGATATCGATTTTGCAGTAGGCAGCCATTTAATGTCACTCTTGCGCATCGATCTGTTCATGATTGCCGAATAGTAATGGAATTATTGATTTAATTTGATAAAGCTGCAACCTTTAGCTACATTTTAAGGGGTTTTTATTAAGGTAACCATACGCGTTTGGATTTTAAGCTAGGTTTTAAGGGTATTACTTTTAAAATAAACATATAAATTCATATTTTACAAGCATTTTGATATCGATTTTGCAGTAGGCAGCCATTTAATGTCACTCTTGCGCATCGATCTGTTCATGATTGCCGAATAGTAATGGAATTATTGATTTAATTTGATAAAGCTGCAACCTTTAGCTACATTTTAAGGGGTTTTTATTAAGGTAACCATACGCGTTTGGATTTTAAGCTAGGTTTTAAGGGTATTACTTTTAAAATAAACATATAAATTCATATTTTACAAGCATTTTGATATCGATTTTGCAGTAGGCAGCCATTTAATGTCACTCTTGCGCATCGATCTGTTCATGATTGCCGAATAGTAATGGAATTATTGATTTAATTTGATAAAGCTGCAACCTTTAGCTACATTTTAAGGGGTTTTTATTAAGGTAACCATACGCGTTTGGATTTTAAGCTAGGTTTTAAGGGTATTACTTTTAAAATAAACATATAAATTCATATTTTACAAGCATTTTGATATCGATTTTGCAGTAGGCAGCCATTTAATGTCACTCTTGCGCATCGATCTGTTCATGATTGCCGAATAGTAATGGAATTATTGATTTAATTTGATAAAGCTGCAACCTTTAGCTACATTTTAAGGGGTTTTTATTAAGGTAACCATACGCGTTTGGATTTTAAGCTAGGTTTTAAGGGTATTACTTTTAAAATAAACATATAAATTCATATTTTACAAGCATTTTGATATCGATTTTGCAGTAGGCAGCCATTTAATGTCACTCTTGCGCATCGATCTGTTCATGATTGCCGAATAGTAATGGAATTATTGATTTAATTTGATAAAGCTGCAACCTTTAGCTACATTTTAAGGGGTTTTTATTAAGGTAACCATACGCGTTTGGATTTTAAGCTAGGTTTTAAGGGTATTACTTTTAAAATAAACATATAAATTCATATTTTACAAGCATTTTGATATCGATTTTGCAGTAGGCAGCCATTTAATGTCACTCTTGCGCATCGATCTGTTCATGATTGCCGAATAGTAATGGAATTATTGATTTAATTTGATAAAGCTGCAACCTTTAGCTACATTTTAAGGGGTTTTTATTAAGGTAACCATACGCGTTTGGATTTTAAGCTAGGTTTTAAGGGTATTACTTTTAAAATAAACATATAAATTCATATTTTACAAGCATTTTGATATCGATTTTGCAGTAGGCAGCCATTTAATGTCACTCTTGCGCATCGATCTGTTCATGATTGCCGAATAGTAATGGAATTATTGATTTAATTTGATAAAGCTGCAACCTTTAGCTACATTTTAAGGGGTTTTTATTAAGGTAACCATACGCGTTTGGATTTTAAGCTAGGTTTTAAGGGTATTACTTTTAAAATAAACATATAAATTCATATTTTACAAGCATTTTGATATCGATTTTGCAGTAGGCAGCCATTTAATGTCACTCTTGCGCATCGATCTGTTCATGATTGCCGAATAGTAATGGAATTATTGATTTAATTTGATAAAGCTGCAACCTTTAGCTACATTTTAAGGGGTTTTTATTAAGGTAACCATACGCGTTTGGATTTTAAGCTAGGTTTTAAGGGTATTACTTTTAAAATAAACATATAAATTCATATTTTACAAGCATTTTGATATCGATTTTGCAGTAGGCAGCCATTTAATGTCACTCTTGCGCATCGATCTGTTCATGATTGCCGAATAGTAATGGAATTATTGATTTAATTTGATAAAGCTGCAACCTTTAGCTACATTTTAAGGGGTTTTTATTAAGGTAACCATACGCGTTTGGATTTTAAGCTAGGTTTTAAGGGTATTACTTTTAAAATAAACATATAAATTCATATTTTACAAGCATTTTGATATCGATTTTGCAGTAGGCAGCCATTTAATGTCACTCTTGCGCATCGATCTGTTCATGATTGCCGAATAGTAATGGAATTATTGATTTAATTTGATAAAGCTGCAACCTTTAGCTACATTTTAAGGGGTTTTTATTAAGGTAACCATACGCGTTTGGATTTTAAGCTAGGTTTTAAGGGTATTACTTTTAAAATAAACATATAAATTCATATTTTACAAGCATTTTGATATCGATTTTGCAGTAGGCAGCCATTTAATGTCACTCTTGCGCATCGATCTGTTCATGATTGCCGAATAGTAATGGAATTATTGATTTAATTTGATAAAGCTGCAACCTTTAGCTACATTTTAAGGGGTTTTTATTAAGGTAACCATACGCGTTTGGATTTTAAGCTAGGTTTTAAGGGTATTACTTTTAAAATAAACATATAAATTCATATTTTACAAGCATTTTGATATCGATTTTGCAGTAGGCAGCCATTTAATGTCACTCTTGCGCATCGATCTGTTCATGATTGCCGAATAGTAATGGAATTATTGATTTAATTTGATAAAGCTGCAACCTTTAGCTACATTTTAAGGGGTTTTTATTAAGGTAACCATACGCGTTTGGATTTTAAGCTAGGTTTTAAGGGTATTACTTTTAAAATAAACATATAAATTCATATTTTACAAGCATTTTGATATCGATTTTGCAGTAGGCAGCCATTTAATGTCACTCTTGCGCATCGATCTGTTCATGATTGCCGAATAGTAATGGAATTATTGATTTAATTTGATAAAGCTGCAACCTTTAGCTACATTTTAAGGGGTTTTTATTAAGGTAACCATACGCGTTTGGATTTTAAGCTAGGTTTTAAGGGTATTACTTTTAAAATAAACATATAAATTCATATTTTACAAGCATTTTGATATCGATTTTGCAGTAGGCAGCCATTTAATGTCACTCTTGCGCATCGATCTGTTCATGATTGCCGAATAGTAATGGAATTATTGATTTAATTTGATAAAGCTGCAACCTTTAGCTACATTTTAAGGGGTTTTTATTAAGGTAACCATACGCGTTTGGATTTTAAGCTAGGTTTTAAGGGTATTACTTTTAAAATAAACATATAAATTCATATTTTACAAGCATTTTGATATCGATTTTGCAGTAGGCAGCCATTTAATGTCACTCTTGCGCATCGATCTGTTCATGATTGCCGAATAGTAATGGAATTATTGATTTAATTTGATAAAGCTGCAACCTTTAGCTACATTTTAAGGGGTTTTTATTAAGGTAACCATACGCGTTTGGATTTTAAGCTAGGTTTTAAGGGTATTACTTTTAAAATAAACATATAAATTCATATTTTACAAGCATTTTGATATCGATTTTGCAGTAGGCAGCCATTTAATGTCACTCTTGCGCATCGATCTGTTCATGATTGCCGAATAGTAATGGAATTATTGATTTAATTTGATAAAGCTGCAACCTTTAGCTACATTTTAAGGGGTTTTTATTAAGGTAACCATACGCGTTTGGATTTTAAGCTAGGTTTTAAGGGTATTACTTTTAAAATAAACATATAAATTCATATTTTACAAGCATTTTGATATCGATTTTGCAGTAGGCAGCCATTTAATGTCACTCTTGCGCATCGATCTGTTCATGATTGCCGAATAGTAATGGAATTATTGATTTAATTTGATAAAGCTGCAACCTTTAGCTACATTTTAAGGGGTTTTTATTAAGGTAACCATACGCGTTTGGATTTTAAGCTAGGTTTTAAGGGTATTACTTTTAAAATAAACATATAAATTCATATTTTACAAGCATTTTGATATCGATTTTGCAGTAGGCAGCCATTTAATGTCACTCTTGCGCATCGATCTGTTCATGATTGCCGAATAGTAATGGAATTATTGATTTAATTTGATAAAGCTGCAACCTTTAGCTACATTTTAAGGGGTTTTTATTAAGGTAACCATACGCGTTTGGATTTTAAGCTAGGTTTTAAGGGTATTACTTTTAAAATAAACATATAAATTCATATTTTACAAGCATTTTGATATCGATTTTGCAGTAGGCAGCCATTTAATGTCACTCTTGCGCATCGATCTGTTCATGATTGCCGAATAGTAATGGAATTATTGATTTAATTTGATAAAGCTGCAACCTTTAGCTACATTTTAAGGGGTTTTTATTAAGGTAACCATACGCGTTTGGATTTTAAGCTAGGTTTTAAGGGTATTACTTTTAAAATAAACATATAAATTCATATTTTACAAGCATTTTGATATCGATTTTGCAGTAGGCAGCCATTTAATGTCACTCTTGCGCATCGATCTGTTCATGATTGCCGAATAGTAATGGAATTATTGATTTAATTTGATAAAGCTGCAACCTTTAGCTACATTTTAAGGGGTTTTTATTAAGGTAACCATACGCGTTTGGATTTTAAGCTAGGTTTTAAGGGTATTACTTTTAAAATAAACATATAAATTCATATTTTACAAGCATTTTGATATCGATTTTGCAGTAGGCAGCCATTTAATGTCACTCTTGCGCATCGATCTGTTCATGATTGCCGAATAGTAATGGAATTATTGATTTAATTTGATAAAGCTGCAACCTTTAGCTACATTTTAAGGGGTTTTTATTAAGGTAACCATACGCGTTTGGATTTTAAGCTAGGTTTTAAGGGTATTACTTTTAAAATAAACATATAAATTCATATTTTACAAGCATTTTGATATCGATTTTGCAGTAGGCAGCCATTTAATGTCACTCTTGCGCATCGATCTGTTCATGATTGCCGAATAGTAATGGAATTATTGATTTAATTTGATAAAGCTGCAACCTTTAGCTACATTTTAAGGGGTTTTTATTAAGGTAACCATACGCGTTTGGATTTTAAGCTAGGTTTTAAGGGTATTACTTTTAAAATAAACATATAAATTCATATTTTACAAGCATTTTGATATCGATTTTGCAGTAGGCAGCCATTTAATGTCACTCTTGCGCATCGATCTGTTCATGATTGCCGAATAGTAATGGAATTATTGATTTAATTTGATAAAGCTGCAACCTTTAGCTACATTTTAAGGGGTTTTTATTAAGGTAACCATACGCGTTTGGATTTTAAGCTAGGTTTTAAGGGTATTACTTTTAAAATAAACATATAAATTCATATTTTACAAGCATTTTGATATCGATTTTGCAGTAGGCAGCCATTTAATGTCACTCTTGCGCATCGATCTGTTCATGATTGCCGAATAGTAATGGAATTATTGATTTAATTTGATAAAGCTGCAACCTTTAGCTACATTTTAAGGGGTTTTTATTAAGGTAACCATACGCGTTTGGATTTTAAGCTAGGTTTTAAGGGTATTACTTTTAAAATAAACATATAAATTCATATTTTACAAGCATTTTGATATCGATTTTGCAGTAGGCAGCCATTTAATGTCACTCTTGCGCATCGATCTGTTCATGATTGCCGAATAGTAATGGAATTATTGATTTAATTTGATAAAGCTGCAACCTTTAGCTACATTTTAAGGGGTTTTTATTAAGGTAACCATACGCGTTTGGATTTTAAGCTAGGTTTTAAGGGTATTACTTTTAAAATAAACATATAAATTCATATTTTACAAGCATTTTGATATCGATTTTGCAGTAGGCAGCCATTTAATGTCACTCTTGCGCATCGATCTGTTCATGATTGCCGAATAGTAATGGAATTATTGATTTAATTTGATAAAGCTGCAACCTTTAGCTACATTTTAAGGGGTTTTTATTAAGGTAACCATACGCGTTTGGATTTTAAGCTAGGTTTTAAGGGTATTACTTTTAAAATAAACATATAAATTCATATTTTACAAGCATTTTGATATCGATTTTGCAGTAGGCAGCCATTTAATGTCACTCTTGCGCATCGATCTGTTCATGATTGCCGAATAGTAATGGAATTATTGATTTAATTTGATAAAGCTGCAACCTTTAGCTACATTTTAAGGGGTTTTTATTAAGGTAACCATACGCGTTTGGATTTTAAGCTAGGTTTTAAGGGTATTACTTTTAAAATAAACATATAAATTCATATTTTACAAGCATTTTGATATCGATTTTGCAGTAGGCAGCCATTTAATGTCACTCTTGCGCATCGATCTGTTCATGATTGCCGAATAGTAATGGAATTATTGATTTAATTTGATAAAGCTGCAACCTTTAGCTACATTTTAAGGGGTTTTTATTAAGGTAACCATACGCGTTTGGATTTTAAGCTAGGTTTTAAGGGTATTACTTTTAAAATAAACATATAAATTCATATTTTACAAGCATTTTGATATCGATTTTGCAGTAGGCAGCCATTTAATGTCACTCTTGCGCATCGATCTGTTCATGATTGCCGAATAGTAATGGAATTATTGATTTAATTTGATAAAGCTGCAACCTTTAGCTACATTTTAAGGGGTTTTTATTAAGGTAACCATACGCGTTTGGATTTTAAGCTAGGTTTTAAGGGTATTACTTTTAAAATAAACATATAAATTCATATTTTACAAGCATTTTGATATCGATTTTGCAGTAGGCAGCCATTTAATGTCACTCTTGCGCATCGATCTGTTCATGATTGCCGAATAGTAATGGAATTATTGATTTAATTTGATAAAGCTGCAACCTTTAGCTACATTTTAAGGGGTTTTTATTAAGGTAACCATACGCGTTTGGATTTTAAGCTAGGTTTTAAGGGTATTACTTTTAAAATAAACATATAAATTCATATTTTACAAGCATTTTGATATCGATTTTGCAGTAGGCAGCCATTTAATGTCACTCTTGCGCATCGATCTGTTCATGATTGCCGAATAGTAATGGAATTATTGATTTAATTTGATAAAGCTGCAACCTTTAGCTACATTTTAAGGGGTTTTTATTAAGGTAACCATACGCGTTTGGATTTTAAGCTAGGTTTTAAGGGTATTACTTTTAAAATAAACATATAAATTCATATTTTACAAGCATTTTGATATCGATTTTGCAGTAGGCAGCCATTTAATGTCACTCTTGCGCATCGATCTGTTCATGATTGCCGAATAGTAATGGAATTATTGATTTAATTTGATAAAGCTGCAACCTTTAGCTACATTTTAAGGGGTTTTTATTAAGGTAACCATACGCGTTTGGATTTTAAGCTAGGTTTTAAGGGTATTACTTTTAAAATAAACATATAAATTCATATTTTACAAGCATTTTGATATCGATTTTGCAGTAGGCAGCCATTTAATGTCACTCTTGCGCATCGATCTGTTCATGATTGCCGAATAGTAATGGAATTATTGATTTAATTTGATAAAGCTGCAACCTTTAGCTACATTTTAAGGGGTTTTTATTAAGGTAACCATACGCGTTTGGATTTTAAGCTAGGTTTTAAGGGTATTACTTTTAAAATAAACATATAAATTCATATTTTACAAGCATTTTGATATCGATTTTGCAGTAGGCAGCCATTTAATGTCAC
Organism: Melieria crassipennis; assembly: GCA_963668005.1. Lineage (NCBI taxonomy): Eukaryota > Metazoa > Arthropoda > Insecta > Diptera > Ulidiidae > Melieria > Melieria crassipennis. The sequence continues at coordinate 11,563 of CAVLFC010000018.1, read as the reverse complement.
TCTTGCGCATCGATCTGTTCATGATTGCCGAATAGTAATGGAATTATTGATTTAATTTGATAAAGCTGCAACCTTTAGCTACATTTTAAGGGGTTTTTATTAAGGTAACCATACGCGTTTGGATTTTAAGCTAGGTTTTAAGGGTATTACTTTTAAAATAAACATATAAATTCATATTTTACAAGCATTTTGATATCGATTTTGCAGTAGGCAGCCATTTAATGTCACTCTTGCGCATCGATCTGTTCATGATTGCCGAATAGTAATGGAATTATTGATTTAATTTGATAAAGCTGCAACCTTTAGCTACATTTTAAGGGGTTTTTATTAAGGTAACCATACGCGTTTGGATTTTAAGCTAGGTTTTAAGGGTATTACTTTTAAAATAAACATATAAATTCATATTTTACAAGCATTTTGATATCGATTTTGCAGTAGGCAGCCATTTAATGTCACTCTTGCGCATCGATCTGTTCATGATTGCCGAATAGTAATGGAATTATTGATTTAATTTGATAAAGCTGCAACCTTTAGCTACATTTTAAGGGGTTTTTATTAAGGTAACCATACGCGTTTGGATTTTAAGCTAGGTTTTAAGGGTATTACTTTTAAAATAAACATATAAATTCATATTTTACAAGCATTTTGATATCGATTTTGCAGTAGGCAGCCATTTAATGTCACTCTTGCGCATCGATCTGTTCATGATTGCCGAATAGTAATGGAATTATTGATTTAATTTGATAAAGCTGCAACCTTTAGCTACATTTTAAGGGGTTTTTATTAAGGTAACCATACGCGTTTGGATTTTAAGCTAGGTTTTAAGGGTATTACTTTTAAAATAAACATATAAATTCATATTTTACAAGCATTTTGATATCGATTTTGCAGTAGGCAGCCATTTAATGTCACTCTTGCGCATCGATCTGTTCATGATTGCCGAATAGTAATGGAATTATTGATTTAATTTGATAAAGCTGCAACCTTTAGCTACATTTTAAGGGGTTTTTATTAAGGTAACCATACGCGTTTGGATTTTAAGCTAGGTTTTAAGGGTATTACTTTTAAAATAAACATATAAATTCATATTTTACAAGCATTTTGATATCGATTTTGCAGTAGGCAGCCATTTAATGTCACTCTTGCGCATCGATCTGTTCATGATTGCCGAATAGTAATGGAATTATTGATTTAATTTGATAAAGCTGCAACCTTTAGCTACATTTTAAGGGGTTTTTATTAAGGTAACCATACGCGTTTGGATTTTAAGCTAGGTTTTAAGGGTATTACTTTTAAAATAAACATATAAATTCATATTTTACAAGCATTTTGATATCGATTTTGCAGTAGGCAGCCATTTAATGTCACTCTTGCGCATCGATCTGTTCATGATTGCCGAATAGTAATGGAATTATTGATTTAATTTGATAAAGCTGCAACCTTTAGCTACATTTTAAGGGGTTTTTATTAAGGTAACCATACGCGTTTGGATTTTAAGCTAGGTTTTAAGGGTATTACTTTTAAAATAAACATATAAATTCATATTTTACAAGCATTTTGATATCGATTTTGCAGTAGGCAGCCATTTAATGTCACTCTTGCGCATCGATCTGTTCATGATTGCCGAATAGTAATGGAATTATTGATTTAATTTGATAAAGCTGCAACCTTTAGCTACATTTTAAGGGGTTTTTATTAAGGTAACCATACGCGTTTGGATTTTAAGCTAGGTTTTAAGGGTATTACTTTTAAAATAAACATATAAATTCATATTTTACAAGCATTTTGATATCGATTTTGCAGTAGGCAGCCATTTAATGTCACTCTTGCGCATCGATCTGTTCATGATTGCCGAATAGTAATGGAATTATTGATTTAATTTGATAAAGCTGCAACCTTTAGCTACATTTTAAGGGGTTTTTATTAAGGTAACCATACGCGTTTGGATTTTAAGCTAGGTTTTAAGGGTATTACTTTTAAAATAAACATATAAATTCATATTTTACAAGCATTTTGATATCGATTTTGCAGTAGGCAGCCATTTAATGTCACTCTTGCGCATCGATCTGTTCATGATTGCCGAATAGTAATGGAATTATTGATTTAATTTGATAAAGCTGCAACCTTTAGCTACATTTTAAGGGGTTTTTATTAAGGTAACCATACGCGTTTGGATTTTAAGCTAGGTTTTAAGGGTATTACTTTTAAAATAAACATATAAATTCATATTTTACAAGCATTTTGATATCGATTTTGCAGTAGGCAGCCATTTAATGTCACTCTTGCGCATCGATCTGTTCATGATTGCCGAATAGTAATGGAATTATTGATTTAATTTGATAAAGCTGCAACCTTTAGCTACATTTTAAGGGGTTTTTATTAAGGTAACCATACGCGTTTGGATTTTAAGCTAGGTTTTAAGGGTATTACTTTTAAAATAAACATATAAATTCATATTTTACAAGCATTTTGATATCGATTTTGCAGTAGGCAGCCATTTAATGTCACTCTTGCGCATCGATCTGTTCATGATTGCCGAATAGTAATGGAATTATTGATTTAATTTGATAAAGCTGCAACCTTTAGCTACATTTTAAGGGGTTTTTATTAAGGTAACCATACGCGTTTGGATTTTAAGCTAGGTTTTAAGGGTATTACTTTTAAAATAAACATATAAATTCATATTTTACAAGCATTTTGATATCGATTTTGCAGTAGGCAGCCATTTAATGTCACTCTTGCGCATCGATCTGTTCATGATTGCCGAATAGTAATGGAATTATTGATTTAATTTGATAAAGCTGCAACCTTTAGCTACATTTTAAGGGGTTTTTATTAAGGTAACCATACGCGTTTGGATTTTAAGCTAGGTTTTAAGGGTATTACTTTTAAAATAAACATATAAATTCATATTTTACAAGCATTTTGATATCGATTTTGCAGTAGGCAGCCATTTAATGTCACTCTTGCGCATCGATCTGTTCATGATTGCCGAATAGTAATGGAATTATTGATTTAATTTGATAAAGCTGCAACCTTTAGCTACATTTTAAGGGGTTTTTATTAAGGTAACCATACGCGTTTGGATTTTAAGCTAGGTTTTAAGGGTATTACTTTTAAAATAAACATATAAATTCATATTTTACAAGCATTTTGATATCGATTTTGCAGTAGGCAGCCATTTAATGTCACTCTTGCGCATCGATCTGTTCATGATTGCCGAATAGTAATGGAATTATTGATTTAATTTGATAAAGCTGCAACCTTTAGCTACATTTTAAGGGGTTTTTATTAAGGTAACCATACGCGTTTGGATTTTAAGCTAGGTTTTAAGGGTATTACTTTTAAAATAAACATATAAATTCATATTTTACAAGCATTTTGATATCGATTTTGCAGTAGGCAGCCATTTAATGTCACTCTTGCGCATCGATCTGTTCATGATTGCCGAATAGTAATGGAATTATTGATTTAATTTGATAAAGCTGCAACCTTTAGCTACATTTTAAGGGGTTTTTATTAAGGTAACCATACGCGTTTGGATTTTAAGCTAGGTTTTAAGGGTATTACTTTTAAAATAAACATATAAATTCATATTTTACAAGCATTTTGATATCGATTTTGCAGTAGGCAGCCATTTAATGTCACTCTTGCGCATCGATCTGTTCATGATTGCCGAATAGTAATGGAATTATTGATTTAATTTGATAAAGCTGCAACCTTTAGCTACATTTTAAGGGGTTTTTATTAAGGTAACCATACGCGTTTGGATTTTAAGCTAGGTTTTAAGGGTATTACTTTTAAAATAAACATATAAATTCATATTTTACAAGCATTTTGATATCGATTTTGCAGTAGGCAGCCATTTAATGTCACTCTTGCGCATCGATCTGTTCATGATTGCCGAATAGTAATGGAATTATTGATTTAATTTGATAAAGCTGCAACCTTTAGCTACATTTTAAGGGGTTTTTATTAAGGTAACCATACGCGTTTGGATTTTAAGCTAGGTTTTAAGGGTATTACTTTTAAAATAAACATATAAATTCATATTTTACAAGCATTTTGATATCGATTTTGCAGTAGGCAGCCATTTAATGTCACTCTTGCGCATCGATCTGTTCATGATTGCCGAATAGTAATGGAATTATTGATTTAATTTGATAAAGCTGCAACCTTTAGCTACATTTTAAGGGGTTTTTATTAAGGTAACCATACGCGTTTGGATTTTAAGCTAGGTTTTAAGGGTATTACTTTTAAAATAAACATATAAATTCATATTTTACAAGCATTTTGATATCGATTTTGCAGTAGGCAGCCATTTAATGTCACTCTTGCGCATCGATCTGTTCATGATTGCCGAATAGTAATGGAATTATTGATTTAATTTGATAAAGCTGCAACCTTTAGCTACATTTTAAGGGGTTTTTATTAAGGTAACCATACGCGTTTGGATTTTAAGCTAGGTTTTAAGGGTATTACTTTTAAAATAAACATATAAATTCATATTTTACAAGCATTTTGATATCGATTTTGCAGTAGGCAGCCATTTAATGTCACTCTTGCGCATCGATCTGTTCATGATTGCCGAATAGTAATGGAATTATTGATTTAATTTGATAAAGCTGCAACCTTTAGCTACATTTTAAGGGGTTTTTATTAAGGTAACCATACGCGTTTGGATTTTAAGCTAGGTTTTAAGGGTATTACTTTTAAAATAAACATATAAATTCATATTTTACAAGCATTTTGATATCGATTTTGCAGTAGGCAGCCATTTAATGTCACTCTTGCGCATCGATCTGTTCATGATTGCCGAATAGTAATGGAATTATTGATTTAATTTGATAAAGCTGCAACCTTTAGCTACATTTTAAGGGGTTTTTATTAAGGTAACCATACGCGTTTGGATTTTAAGCTAGGTTTTAAGGGTATTACTTTTAAAATAAACTATAAATTCATATTTTACAAGCATTTTGATATCGATTTTGCAGTAGGCAGCCATTTAATGTCACTCTTGCGCATCGATCTGTTCATGATTGCCGAATAGTAATGGAATTATTGATTTAATTTGATAAAGCTGCAACCTTTAGCTACATTTTAAGGGGTTTTTATTAAGGTAACCATACGCGTTTGGATTTTAAGCTAGGTTTTAAGGGTATTACTTTTAAAATAAACATATAAATTCATATTTTACAAGCATTTTGATATCGATTTTGCAGTAGGCAGCCATTTAATTCACTCTTGCGCATCGATCTGTTCATGATTGCCGAATAGTAATGGAATTATTGATTTAATTTGATAAAGCTGCAACCTTTAGCTACATTTTAAGGGGTTTTTATTAAGGTAACCATACGCGTTTGGATTTTAAGCTAGGTTTTAAGGGTATTACTTTTAAAATAAACATATAAATTCATATTTTACAAGCATTTTGATATCGATTTTGCAGTAGGCAGCCTTTATTGTCACTCTTGCGCATCGATCTGTTCATGATTGCCGAATAGTAATGGAATTATTGATTTAATTTGATAAAGCTGCAACCTTTAGCTACATTTTAAGGGGTTTTTATTAAGGTAACCATACGCGTTTGGATTTTAAGCTAGGTTTTAAGGGTATTACTTTTCAAATAAACATATAAATTCATATTTTACAAGCATTTTGATATCGATTTGCAGTAGGCAGCCATTTAATGTCACTCTTGCGCATCGATCTGTTCATGATTGCCGAATAGTAATGGAATTATTGATTTAATTTGATAAAGCTGCAACCTTTAGCTACATTTTAAGGGTTTTTATTGAGGTAACCATACGCGTTTGGATTTTAAGCTAGGTTTTAAGGGTATTACTTTTAAAATAAACATATAAATTCATATTTTACAAGCATTTTGATATCGATTTTGCAGTAGGCAGCCATTTAATGTCACTCTTGCGCATCGATCTGTTCATGATTGCCGAATAGTAATGGAATTATTGATTTAATTTGATAAAGCTGCAACCTTTAGCTACATTTTAAGGGGTTTTTATTAAGGTAACCATACGCGTTTGGATTTTAAGCTAGGTTTTAAGGGTATTACTTTTAAAATAAACATATAAATTCATATTTTACAAGCATTTTGATATCGATTTTGCAGTAGGCAGCCTTTTATTGTCACTCTTGCGCATCGATCTGTTCATGATTGCCGAATAGTAATGGAATTATTGATTTAATTTGATAAAGCTGCAACCTTTAGCTACATTTTAAGGGGTTTTTATTAAGGTAACCATACGCGTTTGGATTTTAAGCTAGGTTTTAAGGGTATTACTTTTCAAATAAACATATAAATTCATATTTTACAAGCATTTTGATATCGATTTTGCAGTAGGCAGCCATTTAATGTCACTCTTGCGCATCGATCTGTTCATGATTGCCGAATAGTAATGGAATTATTGATTTAATTTGATAAAGCTGCAACCTTTAGCTACATTTTAAGGGGTTTTTATTGAGGTAACCATACGCGTTTGGATTTTAAGCTAGGTTTTAAGGGTATTACTTTTAAAATAAACATATAAATTCATATTTTACAAGCAATTGATATCGATTTTGCAGAAAGGCCATCACCATCCGTTTGTAGGGATTTTACATCAGTTTTTGCTGACTGCCCTCAAAGCCTTAACGTTTGCATTGCTTGAGTTGCAGCTCTGCGTTTGAAAAGAGTTCAACTTGCCATCACTGTTTTGTGCTGCACTAGAAACGCAAACTCAATGAGACATGAACTGAAGGAAAAAGCAACCGAATATCTGCTGACTTCAGCGTATGAAATAATTTATTTCTGCTTTTTTTTTGTACGCGTTACAATCAAAATTACTTAGACCAGTAAAACAAGTTGATTTGCAATGCTATATTTACAGCGAATAAGAAAAGTTAGCACTTTAAGATGCAAACAATTGACTGGTAACCGGTGCTGTGCGAATGTTTGGGTAAAAAACCCGTACACTATCGGACGATTGGAAAAAGCAAAAAATGGTCTGAAAATCATTTCTCCTCCGAGTTGCACGTCACGTAGTCACTGGTCGGGCCGCGTTGGCCGGTGCATAGTGACTCCGTAAGCAAGAAAGTTTCGCTTTCACGGTCGGCAACTGCCATTTTTTATTGCGACCGCCGCGGATTTGCTGATCAGTGCGTTAAATTGCTTGGGCCACTAGGAGACCCGGGTTCAATCCTCAGCTGCATCCAACATGAAATTTATTTAATTATTTCTTATTAATCTCCATTTTTTTTAATAATGAAAAGCTCCATAAAAAGAGTCAATAAATAAATTACCAATATATTAACTAAGAGCACCTCGGTATTACAATCCCAACCACTAAAGAACAAAACATTCGCCATACAAACGCCAGGGCAAGGGCTGCTGGTGCGTTCGATGTTTATTTGCAAATAAAATAATTGGTTTGTTTTTGCTTTCATTCTGTAGTACGTTTATAGGAAATTGATTGCAAAAAAACGTTGTTGCTGAAAAACGTCATAAGTATGTTGCCTCGTGTTTTAATATGATTTTACATCAGTTTTTGCTGACTGCCCTCAAAACCTTAACGTTTGCATTGCTTGAGTTGCACCTCTGCGTTTGAAAAGAGTTCAACTTGCCATCACTGTTTCGTGCTGCACTAGAAACGGCAAACTCAATGAGACATGAACTGAAGGAAAAAGCAACCGAATATCTGCTGACTTCAGCGTATGAAATAATTTATTTCTGTAAATAATTTCTGTTTCTATTACACGTTATTGTAGCACCACAATTCAGTATAAATGCATAATTGATCGCGTGAATAAACTCAGAAATTAATACACATTACGAAAACTTCTTCACATTTTTAAAATAACTACCAAAATAATAGGTACAGCTGCAATAATGAATTGTCAACTCAGTGCTGAACATATTTTTAAAATTAACTTTTGCATGTGCGTAAAGTCTGTTGCACCTTTATGCGAAAACTTACACAATAAAAAAAAAACAAGGTACACATATCGCAATCAAAAACAAAACAATGCCAAATAAAAAACAAGCTCGTCTTTTCCTGCTCTTCGTAATAGATTTTTTGCTAACCCACATGTAAAATGACGCTACCAGCTGATACTCGCAGCCAACCTTCCCATTTCACAGCACAGTATTCCCCCCTTTTATGCAATGACCCTAAACCAAAACCCACCATAGTCAATAAAGTATATAAAATTCATATTTATTATAAGGCGTACTCAATTAACAAAAAATTGCGTTATTATTACCCAATAGTGCATTGTAGCTTCAAAATCGATTTCGGTTTATACGCACTAAGCACTCCTCGTTTGTAGAAAACGCATATTTACACCCAAAAACTGCTTATATCCGAGTAATACTGTTGCAGTATTGCAGCAGGTGGTACTTATTTTCGTTCACACGCTTCTGGCTCATATACATGTTGCATTCACAATTCACAGATACGTGTTCGCAAAACTGTCACATATATATAACTATCCACACCTCCTCCACCATGTTTGTCGCGGTGCGTGCGCCGTACACGTCCCCTTTAGCACTTCGTGCCTGGGAGGGTGGGTGGGCAAAATTTTCATAATTAGCAAGTTTGGTGTCGTAAGGTACTAGTGTAGGATACGTCCGGAAGGGAAGATAAATAGACCCAATGAATGGAAGACGGTAGAGGTACACAGAGACGACAGACTAAGATAGAATACACAAGACTCCAGCTAGGTTTTAAGGGTATTACTTTTAAAATAAACATATAAATTCATATTTTACAAGCATTTTGATATCGATTTTGCAGTAGGCAGCCATTTAATGTCACTCTTGCGCATCGATCTGTTCATGATTGCCGAATAGTAATGGAATTATTGATTTAATTTGATAAAGCTGCAACCTTTAGCTACATTTTAAGGGGTTTTTATTGAGGTAACCATACGCGTTTGGATTTTAAGCTAGGTTTTAAGGGTATTACTTTTAAAATAAACATATAAATTCATATTTTACAAGCATTTTGATATCGATTTTGCAGTAGGCAGCCATTTAATGTCACTCTTGCGCATCGATCTGTTCATGATTGCCGAATAGTAATGGAATTATTGATTTAATTTGATAAAGCTGCAACCTTTAGCTACATTTTAAGGGGTTTTTATTAAGGTAACCATACGCGTTTGGATTTTAAGCTAGGTTTTAAGGGTATTACTTTTAAAATAAACATATAAATTCATATTTTACAAGCATTTTGATATCGATTTTGCAGTAGGCAGCCATTTAATGTCACTCTTGCGCATCGATCTGTTCATGATTGCCGAATAGTAATGGAATTATTGATTTAATTTGATAAAGCTGCAACCTTTAGCTACATTTTAAGGGGTTTTTATTAAGGTAACCATACGCGTTTGGATTTTAAGCTAGGTTTTAAGGGTATTACTTTTAAAATAAACATATAAATTCATATTTTACAAGCATTTTGATATCGATTTTGCAGTAGGCAGCCATTTAATGTCACTCTTGCGCATCGATCTGTTCATGATTGCCGAATAGTAATGGAATTATTGATTTAATTTGATAAAGCTGCAACCTTTAGCTACATTTTAAGGGGTTTTTATTAAGGTAACCATACGCGTTTGGATTTTAAGCTAGGTTTTAAGGGTATTACTTTTAAAATAAACATATAAATTCATATTTTACAAGCATTTTGATATCGATTTTGCAGTAGGCAGCCATTTAATGTCACTCTTGCGCATCGATCTGTTCATGATTGCCGAATAGTAATGGAATTATTGATTTAATTTGATAAAGCTGCAACCTTTAGCTACATTTTAAGGGGTTTTTATTAAGGTAACCATACGCGTTTGGATTTTAAGCTAGGTTTTAAGGGTATTACTTTTAAAATAAACATATAAATTCATATTTTACAAGCATTTTGATATCGATTTTGCAGTAGGCAGCCATTTAATGTCACTCTTGCGCATCGATCTGTTCATGATTGCCGAATAGTAATGGAATTATTGATTTAATTTGATAAAGCTGCAACCTTTAGCTACATTTTAAGGGGTTTTTATTAAGGTAACCATACGCGTTTGGATTTTAAGCTAGGTTTTAAGGGTATTACTTTTAAAATAAACATATAAATTCATATTTTACAAGCATTTTGATATCGATTTTGCAGTAGGCAGCCATTTAATGTCACTCTTGCGCATCGATCTGTTCATGATTGCCGAATAGTAATGGAATTATTGATTTAATTTGATAAAGCTGCAACCTTTAGCTACATTTTAAGGGGTTTTTATTAAGGTAACCATACGCGTTTGGATTTTAAGCTAGGTTTTAAGGGTATTACTTTTAAAATAAACATATAAATTCATATTTTACAAGCATTTTGATATCGATTTTGCAGTAGGCAGCCATTTAATGTCACTCTTGCGCATCGATCTGTTCATGATTGCCGAATAGTAATGGAATTATTGATTTAATTTGATAAAGCTGCAACCTTTAGCTACATTTTAAGGGGTTTTTATTAAGGTAACCATACGCGTTTGGATTTTAAGCTAGGTTTTAAGGGTATTACTTTTAAAATAAACATATAAATTCATATTTTACAAGCATTTTGATATCGATTTTGCAGTAGGCAGCCATTTAATGTCACTCTTGCGCATCGATCTGTTCATGATTGCCGAATAGTAATGGAATTATTGATTTAATTTGATAAAGCTGCAACCTTTAGCTACATTTTAAGGGGTTTTTATTAAGGTAACCATACGCGTTTGGATTTTAAGCTAGGTTTTAAGGGTATTACTTTTAAAATAAACATATAAATTCATATTTTACAAGCATTTTGATATCGATTTTGCAGTAGGCAGCCATTTAATGTCACTCTTGCGCATCGATCTGTTCATGATTGCCGAATAGTAATGGAATTATTGATTTAATTTGATAAAGCTGCAACCTTTAGCTACATTTTAAGGGGTTTTTATTAAGGTAACCATACGCGTTTGGATTTTAAGCTAGGTTTTAAGGGTATTACTTTTAAAATAAACATATAAATTCATATTTTACAAGCATTTTGATATCGATTTTGCAGTAGGCAGCCATTTAATGTCACTCTTGCGCATCGATCTGTTCATGATTGCCGAATAGTAATGGAATTATTGATTTAATTTGATAAAGCTGCAACCTTTAGCTACATTTTAAGGGGTTTTTATTAAGGTAACCATACGCGTTTGGATTTTAAGCTAGGTTTTAAGGGTATTACTTTTAAAATAAACATATAAATTCATATTTTACAAGCATTTTGATATCGATTTTGCAGTAGGCAGCCATTTAATGTCACTCTTGCGCATCGATCTGTTCATGATTGCCGAATAGTAATGGAATTATTGATTTAATTTGATAAAGCTGCAACCTTTAGCTACATTTTAAGGGGTTTTTATTAAGGTAACCATACGCGTTTGGATTTTAAGCTAGGTTTTAAGGGTATTACTTTTAAAATAAACATATAAATTCATATTTTACAAGCATTTTGATATCGATTTTGCAGTAGGCAGCCATTTAATGTCACTCTTGCGCATCGAT
>CAVLFC010000017.1:0-106530 GCA_963668005.1 Melieria crassipennis | reverse complement strand
TGGAATTATTGATTTAATTTGATAAAGCTGCAACCTTTAGCTACATTTTAAGGGGTTTTTATTAAGGTAACCATACGCGTTTGGATTTTAAGCTAGGTTTTAAGGGTATTACTTTTAAAATAAACATATAAATTCATATTTTACAAGCATTTTGATATCGATTTTGCAGTAGGCAGCCATTTAATGTCACTCTTGCGCATCGATCTGTTCATGATTGCCGAATAGTAATGGAATTATTGATTTAATTTGATAAAGCTGCAACCTTTAGCTACATTTTAAGGGGTTTTTATTAAGGTAACCATACGCGTTTGGATTTTAAGCTAGGTTTTAAGGGTATTACTTTTAAAATAAACATATAAATTCATATTTTACAAGCATTTTGATATCGATTTTGCAGTAGGCAGCCATTTAATGTCACTCTTGCGCATCGATCTGTTCATGATTGCCGAATAGTAATGGAATTATTGATTTAATTTGATAAAGCTGCAACCTTTAGCTACATTTTAAGGGGTTTTTATTAAGGTAACCATACGCGTTTGGATTTTAAGCTAGGTTTTAAGGGTATTACTTTTAAAATAAACATATAAATTCATATTTTACAAGCATTTTGATATCGATTTTGCAGTAGGCAGCCATTTAATGTCACTCTTGCGCATCGATCTGTTCATGATTGCCGAATAGTAATGGAATTATTGATTTAATTTGATAAAGCTGCAACCTTTAGCTACATTTTAAGGGGTTTTTATTAAGGTAACCATACGCGTTTGGATTTTAAGCTAGGTTTTAAGGGTATTACTTTTAAAATAAACATATAAATTCATATTTTACAAGCATTTTGATATCGATTTTGCAGTAGGCAGCCATTTAATGTCACTCTTGCGCATCGATCTGTTCATGATTGCCGAATAGTAATGGAATTATTGATTTAATTTGATAAAGCTGCAACCTTTAGCTACATTTTAAGGGGTTTTTATTAAGGTAACCATACGCGTTTGGATTTTAAGCTAGGTTTTAAGGGTATTACTTTTAAAATAAACATATAAATTCATATTTTACAAGCATTTTGATATCGATTTTGCAGTAGGCAGCCATTTAATGTCACTCTTGCGCATCGATCTGTTCATGATTGCCGAATAGTAATGGAATTATTGATTTAATTTGATAAAGCTGCAACCTTTAGCTACATTTTAAGGGGTTTTTATTAAGGTAACCATACGCGTTTGGATTTTAAGCTAGGTTTTAAGGGTATTACTTTTAAAATAAACATATAAATTCATATTTTACAAGCATTTTGATATCGATTTTGCAGTAGGCAACCATTTAATGTCACTCTTGCGCATCGATCTGTTCATGATTGCCGAATAGTAATGGAATTATTGATTTAATTTGATAAAGCTGCAACCTTTAGCTACATTTTAAGGGGTTTTTATTAAGGTAACCATACGCGTTTGGATTTTAAGCTAGGTTTTAAGGGTATTACTTTTAAAATAAACATATAAATTCATATTTTACAAGCATTTTGATATCGATTTTGCAGTAGGCAGCCATTTAATGTCACTCTTGCGCATCGATCTGTTCATGATTGCCGAATAGTAATGGAATTATTGATTTAATTTGATAAAGCTGCAACCTTTAGCTACATTTTAAGGGGTTTTTATTAAGGTAACCATACGCGTTTGGATTTTAAGCTAGGTTTTAAGGGTATTACTTTTAAAATAAACATATAAATTCATATTTTACAAGCATTTTGATATCGATTTTGCAGTAGGCAGCCATTTAATGTCACTCTTGCGCATCGATCTGTTCATGATTGCCGAATAGTAATGGAATTATTGATTTAATTTGATAAAGCTGCAACCTTTAGCTACATTTTAAGGGGTTTTTATTAAGGTAACCATACGCGTTTGGATTTTAAGCTAGGTTTTAAGGGTATTACTTTTAAAATAAACATATAAATTCATATTTTACAAGCATTTTGATATCGATTTTGCAGTAGGCAGCCATTTAATGTCACTCTTGCGCATCGATCTGTTCATGATTGCCGAATAGTAATGGAATTATTGATTTAATTTGATAAAGCTGCAACCTTTAGCTACATTTTAAGGGGTTTTTATTAAGGTAACCATACGCGTTTGGATTTTAAGCTAGGTTTTAAGGGTATTACTTTTAAAATAAACATATAAATTCATATTTTACAAGCATTTTGATATCGATTTTGCAGTAGGCAGCCATTTAATGTCACTCTTGCGCATCGATCTGTTCATGATTGCCGAATAGTAATGGAATTATTGATTTAATTTGATAAAGCTGCAACCTTTAGCTACATTTTAAGGGGTTTTTATTAAGGTAACCATACGCGTTTGGATTTTAAGCTAGGTTTTAAGGGTATTACTTTTAAAATAAACATATAAATTCATATTTTACAAGCATTTTGATATCGATTTTGCAGTAGGCAGCCATTTAATGTCACTCTTGCGCATCGATCTGTTCATGATTGCCGAATAGTAATGGAATTATTGATTTAATTTGATAAAGCTGCAACCTTTAGCTACATTTTAAGGGGTTTTTATTAAGGTAACCATACGCGTTTGGATTTTAAGCTAGGTTTTAAGGGTATTACTTTTAAAATAAACATATAAATTCATATTTTACAAGCATTTTGATATCGATTTTGCAGTAGGCAGCCATTTAATGTCACTCTTGCACATCGATCTGTTCATGATTGCCGAATAGTAATGGAATTATTGATTTAATTTGATAAAGCTGCAACCTTTAGCTACATTTTAAGGGGTTTTTATTTAGGTAACCATACGCGTTTGGATTTTAAGCTAGGTTTTAAGGGTATTACTTTTAAAATAAACATATAAATTCATATTTTACAAGCATTTTGATATCGATTTTGCAGTAGGCAGCCATTTAATGTCACTCTTGCGCATCGATCTGTTCATGATTGCCGAATAGTAATGGAATTATTGATTTAATTTGATAAAGCTGCAACCTTTAGCTACATTTTAAGGGGTTTTTATTAAGGTAACCATACGCGTTTGGATTTTAAGCTAGGTTTTAAGGGTATTACTTTTAAAATAAACATATAAATTCATATTTTACAAGCATTTTGATATCGATTTTGCAGTAGGCAGCCATTTAATGTCACTCTTGCGCATCGATCTGTTCATGATTGCCGAATAGTAATGGAATTATTGATTTAATTTGATAAAGCTGCAACCTTTAGCTACATTTTAAGGGGTTTTTATTAAGGTAACCATACGCGTTTGGATTTTAAGCTAGGTTTTAAGGGTATTACTTTTAAAATAAACATATAAATTCATATTTTACAAGCATTTTGATATCGATTTTGCAGTAGGCAGCCATTTAATGTCACTCTTGCGCATCGATCTGTTCATGATTGCCGAATAGTAATGGAATTATTGATTTAATTTGATAAAGCTGCAACCTTTAGCTACATTTTAAGGGGTTTTTATTAAGGTAACCATACGCGTTTGGATTTTAAGCTAGGTTTTAAGGGTATTACTTTTAAAATAAACATATAAATTCATAGTTTACAAGCATTTTGATATCGATTTTGCAGTAGGCAGCCATTTAATGTCACTCTTGCGCATCGATCTGTTCATGATTGCCGAATAGTAATGGAATTATTGATTTAATTTGATAAAGCTGCAACCTTTAGCTACATTTTAAGGGGTTTTTATTAAGGTAACCATACGCGTTTGGATTTTAAGCTAGGTTTTAAGGGTATTACTTTTAAAATAAACATATAAATTCATATTTTACAAGCATTTTGATATCGATTTTGCAGTAGGCAGCCATTTAATGTCACTCTTGCGCATCGATCTGTTCATGATTGCCGAATAGTAATGGAATTATTGATTTAATTTGATAAAGCTGCAACCTTTAGCTACATTTTAAGGGGTTTTTATTAAGGTAACCATACGCGTTTGGATTTTAAGCTAGGTTTTAAGGGTATTACTTTTAAAATAAACATATAAATTCATATTTTACAAGCATTTTGATATCGATTTTGCAGTAGGCAGCCATTTAATGTCACTCTTGCGCATCGATCTGTTCATGATTGCCGAATAGTAATGGAATTATTGATTTAATTTGATAAAGCTGCAACCTTTAGCTACATTTTAAGGGGTTTTTATTAAGGTAACCATACGCGTTTGGATTTTAAGCTAGGTTTTAAGGGTATTACTTTTAAAATAAACATATAAATTCATATTTTACAAGCATTTTGATATCGGTTTTGCAGTAGGCAGCCATTTAATGTCACTCTTGCGCATCGATCTGTTCATGATTGCCGAATAGTAATGGAATTATTGATTTAATTTGATAAAGCTGCAACCTTTAGCTACATTTTAAGGGGTTTTTATTAAGGTAACCATACGCGTTTGGATTTTAAGCTAGGTTTTAAGGGTATTACTTTTAAAATAAACATATAAATTCATATTTTACAAGCATTTTGATATCGATTTTGCAGTAGGCAGCCATTTAATGTCACTCTTGCGCATCGATCTGTTCATGATTGCCGAATAGTAATGGAATTATTGATTTAATTTGATAAAGCTGCAACCTTTAGCTACATTTTAAGGGGTTTTTATTAAGGTAACCATACGCGTTTGGATTTTAAGCTAGGTTTTAAGGGTATTACTTTTAAAATAAACATATAAATTCATATTTTACAAGCATTTTGATATCGATTTTGCAGTAGGCAGCCATTTAATGTCACTCTTGCGCATCGATCTGTTCATGATTGCCGAATAGTAATGGAATTATTGATTTAATTTGATAAAGCTGCAACCTTTAGCTACATTTTAAGGGGTTTTTATTAAGGTAACCATACGCGTTTGGATTTTAAGCTAGGTTTTAAGGGTATTACTTTTAAAATAAACATATAAATTCATATTTTACAAGCATTTTGATATCGATTTTGCAGTAGGCAGCCATTTAATGTCACTCTTGCGCATCGATCTGTTCATGATTGCCGAATAGTAATGGAATTATTGATTTAATTTGATAAAGCTGCAACCTTTAGCTACATTTTAAGGGGTTTTTTATTTCATTTATTTCATTTATTTCATTAATTAATTAGCCAATGAATACAGTAAAAATTCTTAAGGCTAAGTTGAACACATTTTAATTGCGATTTGTACAAACGTAAGAAAAGAGAAAGAAAGAAAAAACAAAGTGATGCTACTTATAGAAAAGATTTAATGAATACATGAATTGATTTTTTGAAACTGAGAGATCAATATCAACAAATTTAGAAATTCTATTGAACTCAATTAAGGCTCTGGAGATAGGTGCATTTCGCGCATAAAGAGCCCTAAAAACACCTACATGGAAGAGCTCTGAGCAACGAAGAGCTCTGGGCGGAATATTCAAAAAAATCCTCTCGAGGAGGGTGGGACAGTCAACCACACCACGGAGTACATCAAAAATGAAAGATAAAGACAGGATTGTTCTCCTACTTTGCAAAGATTTTAAGTTAATCAAAAGGCAACGCGATTCGTAGCTGGGCATAGGATCAGTAAAGCGTAAATTACGCAATGCAAAGCGAAGGAAAACTTTTTGGATCCTCTCAATCCTAGCCACATGGCACGCAAAATATGGAGACCAGATGAAGGAGGCAAATTCAAGCCTGGAACGAACTAGTGCCGTATACAAAAGCTTTAGCGTGTATGGGTCAGTGAAATCCGAGCTATGACGCCTCACAAAAGCAAGCATGGCATATGACTTAGAGATAACAAAATTAATATGATTAGCAAACGCAAACTTCGAGTCAAAGATTACGCCCAAATCTTTAATTTCATCAACACGCATCAGGGGCGCCATGGAAATGTGATAAGAGGTGTCAATGACTTTATAACGTTTTGAAAAGGTGACTTGAAAACACTTGTTTATATTCAGTGACAATCGATTTTTGATACACCAATTGCTGACATTATCAATATCAATCTGCAGCAATTGGGAATCGTAGGAGTTTCTGATCAATGAGTAGATCTTTAGGTCATCCGCATAAAGCAGAAACTTAGCAGTGGAGAAGCATGTGCAAATATCATTAATAAATAACACAAAAAACAGCGGGCCCAGGATGCTACCTTGCGGCACCCCAGATGAAGCAACGAAAGGTACCGACCTAACATTGTCGACAACGACCACGCACCTACGATTGTGCAAGTACGATGCAATCCAAGTCAGGAAATCTGAGTGGAAACCAATACAGGCTAATTTATTAAGCAGTATAACATGAGAAACCCTATCGAAGGCTTTAGAAAAATCAGTATAAATGGTATCAACCTGGATACCAGATTGAAAAGCAGAAATGCAGTCGTCTGAGAAAACAGCTAGATTCGACACTGTTGATCGTCCCGGAATGAATCCATGCTGCTCCGGACATATTGTATTCTTTACAGAAAAAAGTAATTTAGCTTGGATGATGCATTCGAAAAGTTTTGATGTTGCAGAGAGTTTTGAAATGGGTCTATAATTGCTAACGTCATTTCTGTTACCACTCTTGAAGATTGGGGTTATGAAAGCCAATTTCCAAGCATCAACAAAAGTTCCAGATGAAAGAGATTTGTTAAAAATTACCACTAATGGGTAGACTAGGGAGTCACACTTCTTGTACAAGGCTGCTGACAGGCCATCAATATCCATTTGAAAGGAAGACTTAAGTTGAGCAATGCCATTGAACACATCTTGAGAAGACAACTCAAGCTTGCCGAAATCGAGAGATTGGTTTATATTGAACGAGACATTATCATCGCTACTAAGTCCATCTGTGAAATTGGACTTAAAAAACGACGCAAAGAGATTAGCTGAGTCGACAGGAGTATTGGCAGCTATCTCGCCAAGGAAAAGTGCCGAGGGAAAACTGGAGCAGGATTTTTTCGAGTTAACGAAATTCCAAAATGCTTTCGGGTTAGATTTAATGTTGGACTCAAAGCTAAGGATATAATTTTTATGCAGAAATTTATCCAAACATAGGAATTTCTTAGAATATTTTTTATACAGGTCGTAATAAGCAAAATTGTTGCTTTTCTTGAATTTACGATGAAATTTGTTCCTCTTGTTGCGAAGTTTCAACAG
The DNA here is from genome assembly GCA_963668005.1 of Melieria crassipennis. Lineage (NCBI taxonomy): Eukaryota > Metazoa > Arthropoda > Insecta > Diptera > Ulidiidae > Melieria > Melieria crassipennis. The sequence continues at coordinate 99,417 of CAVLFC010000017.1, read as the reverse complement.
AGCAGCATTGTGCCAAGGCACTTTATATTGTTTTTTCGTTATAGCAGGGCATATGCTTTGGCAGACCTCTACCACAGTAGTCCTAAAGATCTCAAAACACTTAGCAACATCAAGATGAAGAAACAAATTATCCCAATTTATGTTCATCAAAAGATCATTCAGTTTCAAAAAATCGCATCGCTTAAAATTAAGGGATGATTTTGAATTAATATTACTGACTTTAGAAAATGTATAAAATTCCAGATCAAGCACAAGAGGTATATGATGCATATCAGGTTTACTAATGGGAAAAGTACATTCAAGTAAAGAAAAATGTACAGTGTTACTTAGGAATATTAAATCTAAAGTACGACCTAGTTTATTTGGAAAACAATTAATTTGCATGAGATCTATACTTAAGCAACTATCTACTAGATAAGTTTCACTGATACTATTGACATCAAAGGCAATAAGAGCAGCTTTGGAAATAGTGCGAGACCAATTAATATTACATAGGTTAAAGTCCCCTAGCACGCAAAGATGATCACCCCTTGCATTGTTCTGAGCTAGTGTTGTGACATTGTCAACATGGGCAGTGTAGAGGTTGTGGCTACTGTTAGGCGGAATGTATGAAGCACAAACAAAAAGGGAGTCGGAAATACCCCTAATGTAAACACAAAGTTGATCAAGTAGCGTATTCTGATATTTAAGTGCAACCACAGAAGCCTGATGCTTACATTGCACAGCAATAAGAACACCACCACCCCTAGCACAGCCAGTTAGATTAAAATCCCTGTCTTTACGAAACACATCGTAGAGATTGGAATCAAAAAACTCATCGCTGAAGAACTTTACATTCAGCCAAGTCTCAACGATTACAATAATGTCGTAGTCAAGATGCGAACTAAATAACCGCAAAATCTGTGACTTAGTTCTAAGCCCAGAAATGTTTTGGAAATAGATTTTCAAGCGCTTAACATCAGGAACCACAGGAACAAAAAGTTTACCATTAGCACTCGTTACGGGAGCGGAGGTTGAAGACTGGGCTTCAGAAAAAACTGAAACGGACGTACGTTCACGTTGGCTGGCCAGATATCGGCTTCTCGTAAGCCGAATCAGGGACGCCAAGCTTAAAATTGACCCGCCTTAATGTGTCCAAAGAGGCATCTTTTTTCACTAACTTATAGCAGCGGAGGAGCTGTTTATCTATGCACGCATGTTTAGCAACATAATTAATAATATTTTCTGCATTTACTGAAGGCACAAAAGACGATATGTGCAGCCACTTTAATCGAACCGCAACATCGAGCTCAGAGCTCGGGTTAGAACCAACAACAACAGGTTGTTTCTTCCTATTGTTCTTCTTCACCTTTATCCACTCAGTAGTCTGATGGTTCGGCAACGCAGGCGGTGTAGTGGGATGTCGCACGGCAGAGGGCTCAGCATCTAGTGGCGTTAATCCGGCAGAAATTTCTGTATCAGCAAGCGGCGCGATCCCAGCAACAGCCGACGACGCGAGAGCACGAACAGCAGCAGCAGCAACAGGCACAACCCCTTCACAAGGCGGAGCATTTATGCAAACAACAGCAGGCGACGAATTTACGCACAGCAGCGAGGAAGAAGTATGAGCAGCAGGAACAGCATTTAAATCACTTGTAGCGGGAGAGCGTGACGACGAAACAGCGTGCGCAGCATAAGCGGTGATAGCGGGAGATTGAGAACGCACGGTCTTACTCGCAACTTTAGGCGGCAGCGGCGAGGAGGAGGCAGTAGAGGCTTCCTTAGCAGCAGGCATACGAACATCAGCCACCTTGGCACGGGAGCGGGTAACAACCGATTTAGCAGCCGGTCGCGAGCTCGGAATCAGCTTGTCAACACTCAAATGCTCAGAGTGTGACGTTTTAAGTGAGCCACAAAGGTCACGCAACTCACTCAATTTGTCGAGGAATAACGGCACAAAAGAAGCGCAAGGTGCGCGCGGAGAGGCGATACACGAGTCGCAGCAGAAAATCAAATTTGGATTTGATTTGAAAAAATCAGCAGCAACATTCAGTCTGGCGCACTTTAGATGCCACGAAGTGCAACAAGTGCCACACGGCGCAGAATCAGCAGTAGAGCAAGGCAGTTTGCATTTAACCCATATCGGCCCAATGTTCGATTAATCGAACAATAAATTTTAGCATTTTCCAAAAATTTTTTTGGGCTGTTCTTTAATTTTAAACGCGCACTTCTTGCATGATATGATGGTATGATGTATTTTGTATAATACGAAATAAATATATCCATTTCCCACACCCCTTTCCTGTTGTAGGAATTCCCCAAACAAAAGGTAATTTTTGACATAATTTGAAAAGTATCGAAAAACATAAAAAAACAATAATATTAAAAAAAGTAATTATGCAGTCTTGTTACAAATTGATCAAACTCTTAAAAACATATTTACACTTTTCGCATAAAGCCAATATTATAGTCAGAATATATATTTATAGTCAGGTGTTCGATTAATCGAACGCTGGGCGCTAATTACTATTTCTTTTATATTCGAATCAAAAGATTTTATTTGAAATATCTTTGTCGCAGCAACAGTTTCAACGTGAACTATGAACGGCGACCATAATTTCCAATTTGACGACCATAATAAGATTTTGATTTGTGGTTGGCAGGACAACAGCGAAGTCACGGTTGCAACGAACTTCGACCAAATCTTACCAACAGTACCTACAAAAAGATGGAAGTAACCGAAAACAATTGCTGGGAAAATTGTTGCACCTGGTCGCTTTGTCAACTATAACCAACCGCAACTGTTGAAAAATTATAGCAGATGGATGGATGGGGTGGATTATGATAATGCTGCGCAGAACTATTATATTGCTATTCGATCTAAGAAGTGGTATTGACCATTATTTATATCTGTTTTAAATTCAGCCATTGTTAACGCATGGAAACTTGACTTGGAAAAGACTTTCGGGCAGAGGTTGCTTACTCTCTCCTAATGACCCGGATGAAGGAGAATCATCTAGTGATAGCGACGAAGGGAGTTTATTTGAGGTGCCATCAGAGTTTTCAAAGAAGGTTTAACCAAAACACCTTCCCCCCGAACAAAGGGGCAACATCTTATTATAACAGAAAACAATAAGAAATGGAGATGCAAGGCTTGCCATAAACCTATTTCGTAGTTGTGTAAGAGATGTAACGTTGCACTTCACACTCATTGTTTTGAACCATATCATTTAGAAAAAAATATGGAATAAACTATGAATTTATAGTACTGGTCAATGATCAGTTATTTATTTAGTACCAACTCAATGCATACATCAATCATACAAAAAAATGCCAAGTGGTGCCCAGCGTTCGATTAATCGAACACCAAATATCTCGAAAACTAAAAATCGGAAAATTTTTTTGACCCCAAATTTCAATTCTCCAACCTCATTTAACGCTAAAAAAGAATGTTTCATTTGAATATTAACAAAAAAAATATCTCTGGGCCTATATGGGTTAAAGCAGCTTGCCATGCTGACGAAGATGAGCAGCGAATATGACACACGTCCGACCTCGATGAGTGACAAAACTGAACTGAACTTTTATTAAGGTAACCATACGCGTTTGGATTTTAAGCTAGGTTTTAAGGGTATTACTTTTAAAATAAACATATAAATTCATATTTTACAAGCATTTTGATATCGATTTTGCAGTAGGCAGCCATTTAATGTCACTCTTGCGCATCGATCTGTTCATGATTGCCGAATAGTAATGGAATTATTGATTTAATTTGATAAAGCTGCAACCTTTAGCTACATTTTAAGGGGTTTTTATTAAGGTAACCATACGCGTTTGGATTTTAAGCTAGGTTTTAAGGGTATTACTTTTAAAATAAACATATAAATTCATATTTTACAAGCATTTTGATATCGATTTTGCAGTAGGCAGCCATTTAATGTCACTCTTGCGCATCGATCTGTTCATGATTGCCGAATAGTAATGGAATTATTGATTTAATTTGATAAAGCTGCAACCTTTAGCTACATTTTAAGGGGTTTTTATTAAGGTAACCATACGCGTTTGGATTTTAAGCTAGGTTTTAAGGGTATTACTTTTAAAATAAACATATAAATTCATATTTTACAAGCATTTTGATATCGATTTTGCAGTAGGCAGCCATTTAATGTCACTCTTGCGCATCGATCTGTTCATGATTGCCGAATAGTAATGGAATTATTGATTTAATTTGATAAAGCTGCAACCTTTAGCTACATTTTAAGGGGTTTTTATTAAGGTAACCATACCCGTTTGGATTTTAAGCTAGGTTTTAAGGGTATTACTTTTAAAATAAACATATAAATTCATATTTTACAAGCATTTTGATATCGATTTTGCAGTAGGCAGCCATTTAATGTCACTCTTGCGCATCGATCTGTTCATGATTGCCGAATAGTAATGGAATTATTGATTTAATTTGATAAAGCTGCAACCTTTAGCTACATTTTAAGGGGTTTTTATTAAGGTAACCATACGCGTTTGGATTTTAAGCTAGGTTTTAAGGGTATTACTTTTAAAATAAACATATAAATTCATATTTTACAAGCATTTTGATATCGATTTTGCAGTAGGCAGCCATTTAATGTCACTCTTGCGCATCGATCTGTTCATGATTGCCGAATAGTAATGGAATTATTGATTTAATTTGATAAAGCTGCAACCTTTAGCTACATTTTAAGGGGTTTTTATTAAGGTAACCATACGCGTTTGGATTTTAAGCTAGGTTTTAAGGGTATTACTTTTAAAATAAACATATAAATTCATATTTTACAAGCATTTTGATATCGATTTTGCAGTAGGCAGCCATTTAATGTCACTCTTGCGCATCGATCTGTTCATGATTGCCGAATAGTAATGGAATTATTGATTTAATTTGATAAAGCTGCAACCTTTAGCTACATTTTAAGGGGTTTTTATTAAGGTAACCATACGCGTTTGGATTTTAAGCTAGGTTTTAAGGGTATTACTTTTAAAATAAACATATAAATTCATATTTTACAAGCATTTTGATATCGATTTTGCAGTAGGCAGCCATTTAATGTCACTCTTGCGCATCGATCTGTTCATGATTGCCGAATAGTAATGGAATTATTGATTTAATTTGATAAAGCTGCAACCTTTAGCTACATTTTAAGGGGTTTTTATTAAGGTAACCATACGCGTTTGGATTTTAAGCTAGGTTTTAAGGGTATTACTTTTAAAATAAATATATAAATTCATATTTTACAAGCATTTTGATATCGATTTTGCAGTAGGCAGCCATTTAATGTCACTCTTGCGCATCGATCTGTTCATGATTGCCGAATAGTAATGGAATTATTGATTTAATTTGATAAAGCTGCAACCTTTAGCTACATTTTAAGGGGTTTTTATTAAGGTAACCATACGCGTTTGGATTTTAAGCTAGGTTTTAAGGGTATTACTTTTAAAATAAACATATAAATTCATATTTTACAAGCATTTTGATATCGATTTTGCAGTAGGCAGCCATTTAATGTCACTCTTGCGCATCGATCTGTTCATGATTGCCGAATAGTAATGGAATTATTGATTTAATTTGATAAAGCTGCAACCTTTAGCTACATTTTAAGGGGTTTTTATTAAGGTAACCATACGCGTTTGGATTTTAAGCTAGGTTTTAAGGGTATTACTTTTAAAATAAACATATAAATTCATATTTTACAAGCATTTTGATATCGATTTTGCAGTAGGCAGCCATTTAATGTCACTCTTGCGCATCGATCTGTTCATGATTGCCGAATAGTAATGGAATTATTGATTTAATTTGATAAAGCTGCAACCTTTAGCTACATTTTAAGGGGTTTTTATTAAGGTAACCATACGCGTTTGGATTTTAAGCTAGGTTTTAAGGGTATTACTTTTAAAATAAACATATAAATTCATATTTTACAAGCATTTTGATATCGATTTTGCAGTAGGCAGCCATTTAATGTCACTCTTGCGCATCGATCTGTTCATGATTGCCGAATAGTAATGGAATTATTGATTTAATTTGATAAAGCTGCAACCTTTAGCTACATTTTAAGGGGTTTTTATTAAGGTAACCATACGCGTTTGGATTTTAAGCTAGGTTTTAAGGGTATTACTTTTAAAATAAACATATAAATTCATATTTTACAAGCATTTTGATATCGATTTTGCAGTAGGCAGCCATTTAATGTCACTCTTGCGCATCGATCTGTTCATGATTGCCGAATAGTAATGGAATTATTGATTTAATTTGATAAAGCTGCAACCTTTAGCTACATTTTAAGGGGTTTTTATTAAGGTAACCATACGCGTTTGGATTTTAAGCTAGGTTTTAAGGGTATTACTTTTAAAATAAACATATAAATTCATATTTTACAAGCATTTTGATATCGATTTTGCAGTAGGCAGCCATTTAATGTCACTCTTGCGCATCGATCTGTTCATGATTGCCGAATAGTAATGGAATTATTGATTTAATTTGATAAAGCTGCAACCTTTAGCTACATTTTAAGGGGTTTTTATTAAGGTAACCATACGCGTTTGGATTTTAAGCTAGGTTTTAAGGGTATTACTTTTAAAATAAACATATAAATTCATATTTTACAAGCATTTTGATATCGATTTTGCAGTAGGCAGCCATTTAATGTCACTCTTGCGCATCGATCTGTTCATGATTGCCGAATAGTAATGGAATTATTGATTTAATTTGATAAAGCTGCAACCTTTAGCTACATTTTAAGGGGTTTTTATTAAGGTAACCATACGCGTTTGGATTTTAAGCTAGGTTTTAAGGGTATTACTTTTAAAATAAACATATAAATTCATATTTTACAAGCATTTTGATATCGATTTTGCAGTAGGCAGCCATTTAATGTCACTCTTGCGCATCGATCTGTTCATGATTGCCGAATAGTAATGGAATTATTGATTTAATTTGATAAAGCTGCAACCTTTAGCTACATTTTAAGGGGTTTTTATTAAGGTAACCATACGCGTTTGGATTTTAAGCTAGGTTTTAAGGGTATTACTTTTAAAATAAACATATAAATTCATATTTTACAAGCATTTTGATATCGATTTTGCAGTAGGCAGCCATTTAATGTCACTCTTGCGCATCGATCTGTTCATGATTGCCGAATAGTAATGGAATTATTGATTTAATTTGATAAAGCTGCAACCTTTAGCTACATTTTAAGGGGTTTTTATTAAGGTAACCATACGCGTTTGGATTTTAAGCTAGGTTTTAAGGGTATTACTTTTAAAATAAACATATAAATTCATATTTTACAAGCATTTTGATATCGATTTTGCAGTAGGCAGCCATTTAATGTCACTCTTGCGCATCGATCTGTTCATGATTGCCGAATAGTAATGGAATTATTGATTTAATTTGATAAAGCTGCAACCTTTAGCTACATTTTAAGGGGTTTTTATTAAGGTAACCATACGCGTTTGGATTTTAAGCTAGGTTTTAAGGGTATTACTTTTAAAATAAACATATAAATTCATATTTTACAAGCATTTTGATATCGATTTTGCAGTAGGCAGCCATTTAATGTCACTCTTGCGCATCGATCTGTTCATGATTGCCGAATAGTAATGGAATTATTGATTTAATTTGATAAAGCTGCAACCTTTAGCTACATTTTAAGGGGTTTTTATTAAGGTAACCATACGCGTTTGGATTTTAAGCTAGGTTTTAAGGGTATTACTTTTAAAATAAACATATAAATTCATATTTTACAAGCATTTTGATATCGATTTTGCAGTAGGCAGCCATTTAATGTCACTCTTGCGCATCGATCTGTTCATGATTGCCGAATAGTAATGGAATTATTGATTTAATTTGATAAAGCTGCAACCTTTAGCTACATTTTAAGGGGTTTTTATTAAGGTAACCATACGCGTTTGGATTTTAAGCTAGGTTTTAAGGGTATTACTTTTAAAATAAACATATAAATTCATATTTTACAAGCATTTTGATATCGATTTTGCAGTAGGCAGCCATTTAATGTCACTCTTGCGCATCGATCTGTTCATGATTGCCGAATAGTAATGGAATTATTGATTTAATTTGATAAAGCTGCAACCTTTAGCTACATTTTAAGGGGTTTTTATTAAGGTAACCATACGCGTTTGGATTTTAAGCTAGGTTTTAAGGGTATTACTTTTAAAATAAACATATAAATTCATATTTTACAAGCATTTTGATATCGATTTTGCAGTAGGCAGCCATTTAATGTCACTCTTGCGCATCGATCTGTTCATGATTGCCGAATAGTAATGGAATTATTGATTTAATTTGATAAAGCTGCAACCTTTAGCTACATTTTAAGGGGTTTTTATTAAGGTAACCATACGCGTTTGGATTTTAAGCTAGGTTTTAAGGGTATTACTTTTAAAATAAACATATAAATTCATATTTTACAAGCATTTTGATATCGATTTTGCAGTAGGCAGCCATTTAATGTCACTCTTGCGCATCGATCTGTTCATGATTGCCGAATAGTAATGGAATTATTGATTTAATTTGATAAAGCTGCAACCTTTAGCTACATTTTAAGGGGTTTTTATTAAGGTAACCATACGCGTTTGGATTTTAAGCTAGGTTTTAAGGGTATTACTTTTAAAATAAACATATAAATTCATATTTTACAAGCATTTTGATATCGATTTTGCAGTAGGCAGCCATTTAATGTCACTCTTGCGCATCGATCTGTTCATGATTGCCGAATAGTAATGGAATTATTGATTTAATTTGATAAAGCTGCAACCTTTAGCTACATTTTAAGGGGTTTTTATTAAGGTAACCATACGCGTTTGGATTTTAAGCTAGGTTTTAAGGGTATTACTTTTAAAATAAACATATAAATTCATATTTTACAAGCATTTTGATATCGATTTTGCAGTAGGCAGCCATTTAATGTCACTCTTGCGCATCGATCTGTTCATGATTGCCGAATAGTAATGGAATTATTGATTTAATTTGATAAAGCTGCAACCTTTAGCTACATTTTAAGGGGTTTTTATTAAGGTAACCATACGCGTTTGGATTTTAAGCTAGGTTTTAAGGGTATTACTTTTAAAATAAACATATAAATTCATATTTTACAAGCATTTTGATATCGATTTTGCAGTAGGCAGCCATTTAATGTCACTCTTGCGCATCGATCTGTTCATGATTGCCGAATAGTAATGGAATTATTGATTTAATTTGATAAAGCTGCAACCTTTAGCTACATTTTAAGGGGTTTTTATTAAGGTAACCATACGCGTTTGGATTTTAAGCTAGGTTTTAAGGGTATTACTTTTAAAATAAACATATAAATTCATATTTTACAAGCATTTTGATATCGATTTTGCAGTAGGCAGCCATTTAATGTCACTCTTGCGCATCGATCTGTTCATGATTGCCGAATAGTAATGGAATTATTGATTTAATTTGATAAAGCTGCAACCTTTAGCTACATTTTAAGGGGTTTTTATTAAGGTAACCATACGCGTTTGGATTTTAAGCTAGGTTTTAAGGGTATTACTTTTAAAATAAACATATAAATTCATATTTTACAAGCATTTTGATATCGATTTTGCAGTAGGCAGCCATTTAATGTCACTCTTGCGCATCGATCTGTTCATGATTGCCGAATAGTAATGGAATTATTGATTTAATTTGATAAAGCTGCAACCTTTAGCTACATTTTAAGGGGTTTTTATTAAGGTAACCATACGCGTTTGGATTTTAAGCTAGGTTTTAAGGGTATTACTTTTAAAATAAACATATAAATTCATATTTTACAAGCATTTTGATATCGATTTTGCAGTAGGCAGCCATTTAATGTCACTCTTGCGCATCGATCTGTTCATGATTGCCGAATAGTAATGGAATTATTGATTTAATTTGATAAAGCTGCAACCTTTAGCTACATTTTAAGGGGTTTTTATTAAGGTAACCATACGCGTTTGGATTTTAAGCTAGGTTTTAAGGGTATTACTTTTAAAATAAACATATAAATTCATATTTTACAAGCATTTTGATATCGATTTTGCAGTAGGCAGCCATTTAATGTCACTCTTGCGCATCGATCTGTTCATGATTGCCGAATAGTAATGGAATTATTGATTTAATTTGATAAAGCTGCAACCTTTAGCTACATTTTAAGGGGTTTTTATTAAGGTAACCATACGCGTTTGGATTTTAAGCTAGGTTTTAAGGGTATTACTTTTAAAATAAACATATAAATTCATATTTTACAAGCATTTTGATATCGATTTTGCAGTAGGCAGCCATTTAATGTCACTCTTGCGCATCGATCTGTTCATGATTGCCGAATAGTAATGGAATTATTGATTTAATTTGATAAAGCTGCAACCTTTAGCTACATTTTAAGGGGTTTTTATTAAGGTAACCATACGCGTTTGGATTTTAAGCTAGGTTTTAAGGGTATTACTTTTAAAATAAACATATAAATTCATATTTTACAAGCATTTTGATATCGATTTTGCAGTAGGCAGCCATTTAATGTCACTCTTGCGCATCGATCTGTTCATGATTGCCGAATAGTAATGGAATTATTGATTTAATTTGATAAAGCTGCAACCTTTAGCTACATTTTAAGGGGTTTTTATTAAGGTAACCATACGCGTTTGGATTTTAAGCTAGGTTTTAAGGGTATTACTTTTAAAATAAACATATAAATTCATATTTTACAAGCATTTTGATATCGATTTTGCAGTAGGCAGCCATTTAATGTCACTCTTGCGCATCGATCTGTTCATGATTGCCGAATAGTAATGGAATTATTGATTTAATTTGATAAAGCTGCAACCTTTAGCTACATTTTAAGGGGTTTTTATTAAGGTAACCATACGCGTTTGGATTTTAAGCTAGGTTTTAAGGGTATTACTTTTAAAATAAACATATAAATTCATATTTTACAAGCATTTTGATATCGATTTTGCAGTAGGCAGCCATTTAATGTCACTCTTGCGCATCGATCTGTTCATGATTGCCGAATAGTAATGGAATTATTGATTTAATTTGATAAAGCTGCAACCTTTAGCTACATTTTAAGGGGTTTTTATTAAGGTAACCATACGCGTTTGGATTTTAAGCTAGGTTTTAAGGGTATTACTTTTAAAATAAACATATAAATTCATATTTTACAAGCATTTTGATATCGATTTTGCAGTAGGCAGCCATTTAATGTCACTCTTGCGCATCGATCTGTTCATGATTGCCGAATAGTAATGGAATTATTGATTTAATTTGATAAAGCTGCAACCTTTAGCTACATTTTAAGGGGTTTTTATTAAGGTAACCATACGCGTTTGGATTTTAAGCTAGGTTTTAAGGGTATTACTTTTAAAATAAACATATAAATTCATATTTTACAAGCATTTTGATATCGATTTTGCAGTAGGCAGCCATTTAATGTCACTCTTGCGCATCGATCTGTTCATGATTGCCGAATAGTAATGGAATTATTGATTTAATTTGATAAAGCTGCAACCTTTAGCTACATTTTAAGGGGTTTTTATTAAGGTAACCATACGCGTTTGGATTTTAAGCTAGGTTTTAAGGGTATTACTTTTAAAATAAACATATAAATTCATATTTTACAAGCATTTTGATATCGATTTTGCAGTAGGCAGCCATTTAATGTCACTCTTGCGCATCGATCTGTTCATGATTGCCGAATAGTAATGGAATTATTGATTTAATTTGATAAAGCTGCAACCTTTAGCTACATTTTAAGGGGTTTTTATTAAGGTAACCATACGCGTTTGGATTTTAAGCTAGGTTTTAAGGGTATTACTTTTAAAATAAACATATAAATTCATATTTTACAAGCATTTTGATATCGATTTTGCAGTAGGCAGCCATTTAATGTCACTCTTGCGCATCGATCTGTTCATGATTGCCGAATAGTAATGGAATTATTGATTTAATTTGATAAAGCTGCAACCTTTAGCTACATTTTAAGGGGTTTTTATTAAGGTAACCATACGCGTTTGGATTTTAAGCTAGGTTTTAAGGGTATTACTTTTAAAATAAACATATAAATTCATATTTTACAAGCATTTTGATATCGATTTTGCAGTAGGCAGCCATTTAATGTCACTCTTGCGCATCGATCTGTTCATGATTGCCGAATAGTAATGGAATTATTGATTTAATTTGATAAAGCTGCAACCTTTAGCTACATTTTAAGGGGTTTTTATTAAGGTAACCATACGCGTTTGGATTTTAAGCTAGGTTTTAAGGGTATTACTTTTAAAATAAACATATAAATTCATATTTTACAAGCATTTTGATATCGATTTTGCAGTAGGCAGCCATTTAATGTCACTCTTGCGCATCGATCTGTTCATGATTGCCGAATAGTAATGGAATTATTGATTTAATTTGATAAAGCTGCAACCTTTAGCTACATTTTAAGGGGTTTTTATTAAGGTAACCATACGCGTTTGGATTTTAAGCTAGGTTTTAAGGGTATTACTTTTAAAATAAACATATAAATTCATATTTTACAAGCATTTTGATATCGATTTTGCAGTAGGCAGCCATTTAATGTCACTCTTGCGCATCGATCTGTTCATGATTGCCGAATAGTAATGGAATTATTGATTTAATTTGATAAAGCTGCAACCTTTAGCTACATTTTAAGGGGTTTTTATTAAGGTAACCATACGCGTTTGGATTTTAAGCTAGGTTTTAAGGGTATTACTTTTAAAATAAACATATAAATTCATATTTTACAAGCATTTTGATATCGATTTTGCAGTAGGCAGCCATTTAATGTCACTCTTGCGCATCGATCTGTTCATGATTGCCGAATAGTAATGGAATTATTGATTTAATTTGATAAAGCTGCAACCTTTAGCTACATTTTAAGGGGTTTTTATTAAGGTAACCATACGCGTTTGGATTTTAAGCTAGGTTTTAAGGGTATTACTTTTAAAATAAACATATAAATTCATATTTTACAAGCATTTTGATATCGATTTTGCAGTAGGCAGCCATTTAATGTCACTCTTGCGCATCGATCTGTTCATGATTGCCGAATAGTAATGGAATTATTGATTTAATTTGATAAAGCTGCAACCTTTAGCTACATTTTAAGGGGTTTTTATTAAGGTAACCATACGCGTTTGGATTTTAAGCTAGGTTTTAAGGGTATTACTTTTAAAATAAACATATAAATTCATATTTTACAAGCATTTTGATATCGATTTTGCAGTAGGCAGCCATTTAATGTCACTCTTGCGCATCGATCTGTTCATGATTGCCGAATAGTAATGGAATTATTGATTTAATTTGATAAAGCTGCAACCTTTAGCTACATTTTAAGGGGTTTTTATTAAGGTAACCATACGCGTTTGGATTTTAAGCTAGGTTTTAAGGGTATTACTTTTAAAATAAACATATAAATTCATATTTTACAAGCATTTTGATATCGATTTTGCAGTAGGCAGCCATTTAATGTCACTCTTGCGCATCGATCTGTTCATGATTGCCGAATAGTAATGGAATTATTGATTTAATTTGATAAAGCTGCAACCTTTAGCTACATTTTAAGGGGTTTTTATTAAGGTAACCATACGCGTTTGGATTTTAAGCTAGGTTTTAAGGGTATTACTTTTAAAATAAACATATAAATTCATATTTTACAAGCATTTTGATATCGATTTTGCAGTAGGCAGCCATTTAATGTCACTCTTGCGCATCGATCTGTTCATGATTGCCGAATAGTAATGGAATTATTGATTTAATTTGATAAAGCTGCAACCTTTAGCTACATTTTAAGGGGTTTTTATTAAGGTAACCATACGCGTTTGGATTTTAAGCTAGGTTTTAAGGGTATTACTTTTAAAATAAACATATAAATTCATATTTTACAAGCATTTTGATATCGATTTTGCAGTAGGCAGCCATTTAATGTCACTCTTGCGCATCGATCTGTTCATGATTGCCGAATAGTAATGGAATTATTGATTTAATTTGATAAAGCTGCAACCTTTAGCTACATTTTAAGGGGTTTTTATTAAGGTAACCATACGCGTTTGGATTTTAAGCTAGGTTTTAAGGGTATTACTTTTAAAATAAACATATAAATTCATATTTTACAAGCATTTTGATATCGATTTTGCAGTAGGCAGCCATTTAATGTCACTCTTGCGCATCGATCTGTTCATGATTGCCGAATAGTAATGGAATTATTGATTTAATTTGATAAAGCTGCAACCTTTAGCTACATTTTAAGGGGTTTTTATTAAGGTAACCATACGCGTTTGGATTTTAAGCTAGGTTTTAAGGGTATTACTTTTAAAATAAACATATAAATTCATATTTTACAAGCATTTTGATATCGATTTTGCAGTAGGCAGCCATTTAATGTCACTCTTGCGCATCGATCTGTTCATGATTGCCGAATAGTAATGGAATTATTGATTTAATTTGATAAAGCTGCAACCTTTAGCTACATTTTAAGGGGTTTTTATTAAGGTAACCATACGCGTTTGGATTTTAAGCTAGGTTTTAAGGGTATTACTTTTAAAATAAACATATAAATTCATATTTTACAAGCATTTTGATATCGATTTTGCAGTAGGCAGCCATTTAATGTCACTCTTGCGCATCGATCTGTTCATGATTGCCGAATAGTAATGGAATTATTGATTTAATTTGATAAAGCTGCAACCTTTAGCTACATTTTAAGGGGTTTTTATTAAGGTAACCATACGCGTTTGGATTTTAAGCTAGGTTTTAAGGGTATTACTTTTAAAATAAACATATAAATTCATATTTTACAAGCATTTTGATATCGATTTTGCAGTAGGCAGCCATTTAATGTCACTCTTGCGCATCGATCTGTTCATGATTGCCGAATAGTAATGGAATTATTGATTTAATTTGATAAAGCTGCAACCTTTAGCTACATTTTAAGGGGTTTTTATTAAGGTAACCATACGCGTTTGGATTTTAAGCTAGGTTTTAAGGGTATTACTTTTAAAATAAACATATAAATTCATATTTTACAAGCATTTTGATATCGATTTTGCAGTAGGCAGCCATTTAATGTCACTCTTGCGCATCGATCTGTTCATGATTGCCGAATAGTAATGGAATTATTGATTTAATTTGATAAAGCTGCAACCTTTAGCTACATTTTAAGGGGTTTTTATTAAGGTAACCATACGCGTTTGGATTTTAAGCTAGGTTTTAAGGGTATTACTTTTAAAATAAACATATAAATTCATATTTTACAAGCATTTTGATATCGATTTTGCAGTAGGCAGCCATTTAATGTCACTCTTGCGCATCGATCTGTTCATGATTGCCGAATAGTAATGGAATTATTGATTTAATTTGATAAAGCTGCAACCTTTAGCTACATTTTAAGGGGTTTTTATTAAGGTAACCATACGCGTTTGGATTTTAAGCTAGGTTTTAAGGGTATTACTTTTAAAATAAACATATAAATTCATATTTTACAAGCATTTTGATATCGATTTTGCAGTAGGCAGCCATTTAATGTCACTCTTGCGCATCGATCTGTTCATGATTGCCGAATAGTAATGGAATTATTGATTTAATTTGATAAAGCTGCAACCTTTAGCTACATTTTAAGGGGTTTTTATTAAGGTAACCATACGCGTTTGGATTTTAAGCTAGGTTTTAAGGGTATTACTTTTAAAATAAACATATAAATTCATATTTTACAAGCATTTTGATATCGATTTTGCAGTAGGCAGCCATTTAATGTCACTCTTGCGCATCGATCTGTTCATGATTGCCGAATAGTAATGGAATTATTGATTTAATTTGATAAAGCTGCAACCTTTAGCTACATTTTAAGGGGTTTTTATTAAGGTAACCATACGCGTTTGGATTTTAAGCTAGGTTTTAAGGGTATTACTTTTAAAATAAACATATAAATTCATATTTTACAAGCATTTTGATATCGATTTTGCAGTAGGCAGCCATTTAATGTCACTCTTGCGCATCGATCTGTTCATGATTGCCGAATAGTAATGGAATTATTGATTTAATTTGATAAAGCTGCAACCTTTAGCTACATTTTAAGGGGTTTTTATTAAGGTAACCATACGCGTTTGGATTTTAAGCTAGGTTTTAAGGGTATTACTTTTAAAATAAACATATAAATTCATATTTTACAAGCATTTTGATATCGATTTTGCAGTAGGCAGCCATTTAATGTCACTCTTGCGCATCGATCTGTTCATGATTGCCGAATAGTAATGGAATTATTGATTTAATTTGATAAAGCTGCAACCTTTAGCTACATTTTAAGGGGTTTTTATTAAGGTAACCATACGCGTTTGGATTTTAAGCTAGGTTTTAAGGGTATTACTTTTAAAATAAACATATAAATTCATATTTTACAAGCATTTTGATATCGATTTTGCAGTAGGCAGCCATTTAATGTCACTCTTGCGCATCGATCTGTTCATGATTGCCGAATAGTAATGGAATTATTGATTTAATTTGATAAAGCTGCAACCTTGCTACATTTTAAGGGGTTTTTATTAAGGTAACCATACGCGTTTGGATTTTAAGCTAGGTTTTAAGGGTATTACTTTTAAAATAAACATATAAATTCATATTTTACAAGCATTTTGATATCGATTTTGCAGTAGGCAGCCATTTAATGTCACTCTTGCGCATCGATCTGTTCATGATTGCCGAATAGTAATGGAATTATTGATTTAATTTGATAAAGCTGCAACCTTTAGCTACATTTTAAGGGGTTTTTATTAAGGTAACCATACGCGTTTGGATTTTAAGCTAGGTTTTAAGGGTATTACTTTTAAAATAAACATATAAATTCATATTTTACAAGCATTTTGATATCGATTTTGCAGTAGGCAGCCATTTAATGTCACTCTTGCGCATCGATCTGTTCATGATTGCCGAATAGTAATGGAATTATTGATTTAATTTGATAAAGCTGCAACCTTTAGCTACATTTTAAGGGGTTTTTATTAAGGTAACCATACGCGTTTGGATTTTAAGCTAGGTTTTAAGGGTATTACTTTTAAAATAAACATATAAATTCATATTTTACAAGCATTTTGATATCGATTTTGCAGTAGGCAGCCATTTAATGTCACTCTTGCGCATCGATCTGTTCATGATTGCCGAATAGTAATGGAATTATTGATTTAATTTGATAAAGCTGCAACCTTTAGCTACATTTTAAGGGGTTTTTATTAAGGTAACCATACGCGTTTGGATTTTAAGCTAGGTTTCAAGGGTATTACTTTTAAAATAAACATATAAATTCATATTTTACAAGCATTTTGATATCGATTTTGCAGTAGGCAGCCATTTAATGTCACTCTTGCGCATCGATCTGTTCATGATTGCCGAATAGTAATGGAATTATTGATTTAATTTGATAAAGCTGCAACCTTTAGCTACATTTTAAGGGGTTTTTATTAAGGTAACCATACGCGTTTGGATTTTAAGCTAGGTTTTAAGGGTATTACTTTTAAAATAAACATATAAATTCATATTTTACAAGCATTTTGATATCGATTTTGCAGTAGGCAGCCATTTAATGTCACTCTTGCGCATCGATCTGTTCATGATTGCCGAATAGTAATGGAATTATTGATTTAATTTGATAAAGCTGCAACCTTTAGCTACATTTTAAGGGGTTTTTATTAAGGTAACCATACGCGTTTGGATTTTAAGCTAGGTTTTAAGGGTATTACTTTTAAAATAAACATATAAATTCATATTTTACAAGCATTTTGATATCGATTTTGCAGTAGGCAGCCATTTAATGTCACTCTTGCGCATCGATCTGTTCATGATTGCCGAATAGTAATGGAATTATTGATTTAATTTGATAAAGCTGCAACCTTTAGCTACATTTTAAGGGGTTTTTATTAAGGTAACCATACGCGTTTGGATTTTAAGCTAGGTTTTAAGGGTATTACTTTTAAAATAAACATATAAATTCATATTTTACAAGCATTTTGATATCGATTTTGCAGTAGGCAGCCATTTAATGTCACTCTTGCGCATCGATCTGTTCATGATTGCCGAATAGTAATGGAATTATTGATTTAATTTGATAAAGCTGCAACCTTTAGCTACATTTTAAGGGGTTTTTATTAAGGTAACCATACGCGTTTGGATTTTAAGCTAGGTTTTAAGGGTATTACTTTTAAAATAAACATATAAATTCATATTTTACAAGCATTTTGATATCGATTTTGCAGTAGGCAGCCATTTAATGTCACTCTTGCGCATCGATCTGTTCATGATTGCCGAATAGTAATGGAATTATTGATTTAATTTGATAAAGCTGCAACCTTTAGCTACATTTTAAGGGGTTTTTATTAAGGTAACCATACGCGTTTGGATTTTAAGCTAGGTTTTAAGGGTATTACTTTTAAAATAAACATATAAATTCATATTTTACAAGCATTTTGATATCGATTTTGCAGTAGGCAGCCATTTAATGTCACTCTTGCGCATCGATCTGTTCATGATTGCCGAATAGTAATGGAATTATTGATTTAATTTGATAAAGCTGCAACCTTTAGCTACATTTTAAGGGGTTTTTATTAAGGTAACCATACGCCGTTTGGATTTTAAGCTAGGTTTTAAGGGTATTACTTTTAAAATAAACATATAAATTCATATTTTACAAGCATTTTGATATCGATTTTGCAGTAGGCAGCCATTTAATGTCACTCTTGCGCATCGATCTGTTCATGATTGCCGAATAGTAATGGAATTATTGATTTAATTTGATAAAGCTGCAACCTTTAGCTACATTTTAAGGGGTTTTTATTAAGGTAACCATACGCGTTTGGATTTTAAGCTAGGTTTTAAGGGTATTACTTTTAAAATAAACATATAAATTCATATTTTACAAGCATTTTGATATCGATTTTGCAGTAGGCAGCCATTTAATGTCACTCTTGCGCATCGATCTGTTCATGATTGCCGAATAGTAATGGAATTATTGATTTAATTTGATAAAGCTGCAACCTTTAGCTACATTTTAAGGGGTTTTTATTAAGGTAACCATACGCGTTTGGATTTTAAGCTAGGTTTTTTATGGTATTACTTTTAAAATAAACATATAAATTCATATTTTACAAGCATTTTGATATCGATTTTGCAGTAGGCAGCCATTTAATGTCACTCTTGCGCATCGATCTGTTCATGATTGCCGAATAGTAATGGAATTATTGATTTAATTTGATAAAGCTGCAACCTTTAGCTACATTTTAAGGGGTTTTTATTAAGGTAACCATACGCGTTTGGATTTTAAGCTAGGTTTTAAGGGTATTACTTTTAAAATAAACATATAAATTCATATTTTACAAGCATTTTGATATCGATTTTGCAGTAGGCAGCCATTTAATGTCACTCTTGCGCATCGATCTGTTCATGATTGCCGAATAGTAATGGAATTATTGATTTAATTTGATAAAGCTGCAACCTTTAGCTACATTTTAAGGGGTTTTTATTAAGGTAACCATACGCGTTTGGATTTTAAGCTAGGTTTTAAGGGTATTACTTTTAAAATAAACATATAAATTCATATTTTACAAGCATTTTGATATCGATTTTGCAGTAGGCAGCCATTTAATGTCACTCTTGCGCATCGATCTGTTCAGGATTGCCGAATAGTAATGGAATTATTGATTTAATTTGATAAAGCTGCAACCTTTAGCTACATTTTAAGGGGTTTTTATTAAGGTAACCATACGCGTTTGGATTTTAAGCTAGGTTTTAAGGGTATTACTTTTAAAATAAACATATAAATTCATATTTTACAAGCATTTTGATATCGATTTTGCAGTAGGCAGCCATTTAATGTCACTCTTGCGCATCGATCTGTTCATGATTGCCGAATAGTAATGGAATTATTGATTTAATTTGATAAAGCTGCAACCTTTAGCTACATTTTAAGGGGTTTTTATTAAGGTAACCATACGCGTTTGGATTTTAAGCTAGGTTTTAAGGGTATTACTTTTAAAATAAACATATAAATTCATATTTTACAAGCATTTTGATATCGATTTTGCAGTAGGCAGCCATTTAATGTCACTCTTGCGCATCGATCTGTTCAGGATTGCCGAATAGTAATGGAATTATTGATTTAATTTGATAAAGCTGCAACCTTTAGCTACATTTTAAGGGGTTTTTATTAAGGTAACCATACGCGTTTGGATTTTAAGCTAGGTTTTAAGGGTATTACTTTTAAAATAAACATATAAATTCATATTTTACAAGCATTTTGATATCGATTTTGCAGTAGGCAGCCATTTAATGTCACTCTTGCGCATCGATCTGTTCATGATTGCCGAATAGTAATGGAATTATTGATTTAATTTGATAAAGCTGCAACCTTTAGCTACATTTTAAGGGGTTTTTATTAAGGTAACCATACGCGTTTGGATTTTAAGCTAGGTTTTAAGGGTATTACTTTTAAAATAAACATATAAATTCATATTTTACAAGCATTTTGATATCGATTTTGCAGTAGGCAGCCATTTAATGTCACTCTTGCGCATCGATCTGTTCATGATTGCCGAATAGTAATGGAATTATTGATTTAATTTGATAAAGCTGCAACCTTTAGCTACATTTTAAGGGGTTTTTATTAAGGTAACCTTACGCGTTTGGATTTTAAGCTAGGTTTTAAGGGTATTACTTTTAAAATAAACATATAAATTCATATTTTACAAGCATTTTGATATCGATTTTGCAGTAGGGAGCCATTTAATGTCACTCTTGCGCATCGATCTGTTCATGACTGCCGAATAGTAATGGAATTATTGATTTAATTTGATAAAGCTGCAACCTTTAGCTACATTTTAAGGGGTTTTTATTAAGGTAACCATACGCGTTTGGATTTTAAGCTAGGTTTTTTTATGGTATTACTTTTAAAATAAACATATAAATTCATATTTTACAAGCATTTTGATATCGATTTTGCAGTAGGCAGCCATTTAATGTCACTCTTGCGCATCGATCTGTTCATGATTGCCGAATAGTAATGGAATTATTGATTTAATTTGATAAAGCTGCAACCTTTAGCTACATTTTAAGGGGTTTTTATTAAGGTAACCATACGCGTTTGGATTTTAAGCTAGGTTTTAAGGGTATTACTTTTAAAATAAACATATAAATTCATATTTTACAAGCATTTTGATATCGATTTTGCAGTAGGCAGCCATTTAATGTCACTCTTGCGCATCGATCTGTTCATGATTGCCGAATAGTAATGGAATTATTGATTTAATTTGATAAAGCTGCAACCTTTAGCTACATTTTAAGGGGTTTTTATTAAGGTAACCATACGCGTTTGGATTTTAAGCTAGGTTTTAAGGGTATTACTTTTAAAATAAACATATAAATTCATATTTTACAAGCATTTTGATATCGATTTTGCAGTAGGCAGCCATTTAATGTCACTCTTGCGCATCGATCTGTTCAGGATTGCCGAATAGTAATGGAATTATTGATTTAATTTGATAAAGCTGCAACCTTTAGCTACATTTTAAGGGGTTTTTATTAAGGTAACCATACGCGTTTGGATTTTAAGCTAGGTTTTAAGGGTATTACTTTTAAAATAAACATATAAATTCATATTTTACAAGCATTTTGATATCGATTTTGCAGTAGGCAGCCATTTAATGTCACTCTTGCGCATCGATCTGTTCATGATTGCCGAATAGTAATGGAATTATTGATTTAATTTGATAAAGCTGCAACCTTTAGCTACATTTTAAGGGGTTTTTATTAAGGTAACCATACGCGTTTGGATTTTAAGCTAGGTTTTAAGGGTATTACTTTTAAAATAAACATATAAATTCATATTTTACAAGCATTTTGATATCGATTTTGCAGTAGGCAGCCATTTAATGTCACTCTTGCGCATCGATCTGTTCAGGATTGCCGAATAGTAATGGAATTATTGATTTAATTTGATAAAGCTGCAACCTTTAGCTACATTTTAAGGGGTTTTTATTAAGGTAACCATACGCGTTTGGATTTTAAGCTAGGTTTTAAGGGTATTACTTTTAAAATAAACATATAAATTCATATTTTACAAGCATTTTGATATCGATTTTGCAGTAGGCAGCCATTTAATGTCACTCTTGCGCATCGATCTGTTCATGATTGCCGAATAGTAATGGAATTATTGATTTAATTTGATAAAGCTGCAACCTTTAGCTACATTTTAAGGGGTTTTTATTAAGGTAACCATACGCGTTTGGATTTTAAGCTAGGTTTTAAGGGTATTACTTTTAAAATAAACATATAAATTCATATTTTACAAGCATTTTGATATCGATTTTGCAGTAGGCAGCCATTTAATGTCACTCTTGCGCATCGATCTGTTCATGATTGCCGAATAGT
The DNA here is from genome assembly GCA_963668005.1 of Melieria crassipennis. Classification (NCBI taxonomy): domain Eukaryota; kingdom Metazoa; phylum Arthropoda; class Insecta; order Diptera; family Ulidiidae; genus Melieria; species Melieria crassipennis. Next base: position 76,988 of record CAVLFC010000017.1, on the reverse strand, counting down.
AATGGAATTATTGATTTAATTTGATAAAGCTGCAACCTTTAGCTACATTTTAAGGGGTTTTTATTAAGGTAACCTTACGCGTTTGGATTTTAAGCTAGGTTTTAAGGGTATTACTTTTAAAATAAACATATAAATTCATATTTTACAAGCATTTTGATATCGATTTTGCAGTAGGGAGCCATTTAATGTCACTCTTGCGCATCGATCTGTTCATGACTGCCGAATAGTAATGGAATTATTGATTTAATTTGATAAAGCTGCAACCTTTAGCTACATTTTAAGGGGTTTTTATTAAGGTAACCATACGCGTTTGGATTTTAAGCTAGGTTTTAAGGGTATTACTTTTAAAATAAACATATAAATTCATATTTCACAAGCATTTTGATATCGAGTTTGCAGTAGGCAGCCATTTAATGTCACTCTTGCGCATCGATCTGTTCATGATTGCCGAATAGTAATGGAATTATTGATTTAATTTGATAAAGCTGCAACCTTTAGCTACATTTTAAGGGGTTTTTATTAAGGTAACCATACGCGTTTGGATTTTAAGCTAGGTTTTAAGGGTATTACTTTTAAAATAAACATATAAATTCATATTTTACAAGCATTTTGATATCGATTTTGCAGTAGGCAGCCATTTAATGTCACTCTTGCGCATCGATCTGTTCATGATTGCCGAATAGTAATGGAATTATTGATTTAATTTGATAAAGCTGCAACCTTTAGCTACATTTTAAGGGGTTTTTATTAAGGTAACCATACGCGTTTGGATTTTAAGCTAGGTTTTAAGGGTATTACTTTTAAAATAAACATATAAATTCATATTTTACAAGCATTTTGATATCGATTTTGCAGTAGGCAGCCATTTAATGTCACTCTTGCGCATCGATCTGTTCATGATTGCCGAATAGTAATGGAATTATTGATTTAATTTGATAAAGCTGCAACCTTTAGCTACATTTTAAGGGGTTTTTATTAAGGTAACCATACGCGTTTGGATTTTAAGCTAGGTTTTAAGGGTATTACTTTTAAAATAAACATATAAATTCATATTTTACAAGCATTTTGATATCGATTTTGCAGTAGGCAGCCATTTAATGTCACTCTTGCGCATCGATCTGTTCATGATTGCCGAATAGTAATGGAATTATTGATTTAATTTGATAAAGCTGCAACCTTTAGCTACATTTTAAGGGGTTTTTATTAAGGTAACCATACGCGTTTGGATTTTAAGCTAGGTTTTAAGGGTATTACTTTTAAAATAAACATATAAATTCATATTTTACAAGCATTTTGATATCGATTTTGCAGTAGGCAGCCATTTAATGTCACTCTTGCGCATCGATCTGTTCATGATTGCCGAATAGTAATGGAATTATTGATTTAATTTGATAAAGCTGCAACCTTTAGCTACATTTTAAGGGGTTTTTATTAAGGTAACCATACGCGTTTGGATTTTAAGCCAGGTTTTAAGGGTATTACTTTTAAAATAAACATATAAATTCATATTTTACAAGCATTTTGATATCGATTTTGCAGTAGGCAGCCATTTAATGTCACTCTTGCGCATCGATCTGTTCATGATTGCCGAATAGTAATGGAATTATTGATTTAATTTGATAAAGCTGCAACCTTTAGCTACATTTTAAGGGGTTTTTATTAAGGTAACCATACGCGTTTGGATTTTAAGCTAGGTTTTAAGGGTATTACTTTTAAAATAAACATATAAATTCATATTTTACAAGCATTTTGATATCGATTTTGCAGTAGGCAGCCATTTAATGTCACTCTTGCGCATCGATCTGTTCATGATTGCCGAATAGTAATGGAATTATTGATTTAATTTGATAAAGCTGCAACCTTTAGCTACATTTTAAGGGGTTTTTATTAAGGTAACCATACGCGTTTGGATTTTAAGCTAGGTTTTAAGGGTATTACTTTTAAAATAAACATATAAATTCATATTTTACAAGCATTTTGATATCGATTTTGCAGTAGGCAGCCATTTAATGTCACTCTTGCGCATCGATCTGTTCATGATTGCCGAATAGTAATGGAATTATTGATTTAATTTGATAAAGCTGCAACCTTTAGCTACATTTTAAGGGGTTTTTATTAAGGTAACCATACGCGTTTGGATTTTAAGCTAGGTTTTAAGGGTATTACTTTTAAAATAAACATATAAATTCATATTTTACAAGCATTTTGATATCGATTTTGCAGTAGGCAGCCATTTAATGTCACTCTTGCGCATCGATCTGTTCATGATTGCCGAATAGTAATGGAATTATTGATTTAATTTGATAAAGCTGCAACCTTTAGCTACATTTTAAGGGGTTTTTATTAAGGTAACCATACGCGTTTGGATTTTAAGCTAGGTTTTAAGGGTATTACTTTTAAAATAAACATATAAATTCATATTTTACAAGCATTTTGATATCGATTTTGCAGTAGGCAGCCATTTAGTGTCACTCTTGCGCATCGATCTGTTCATGATTGCCGAATAGTAATGGAATTATTGATTTAATTTGATAAAGCTGCAACCTTTAGCTACATTTTAAGGGGTTTTTATTAAGGTAACCATACGCGTTTGGATTTTAAGCTAGGTTTTAAGGGTATTACTTTTAAAATAAACATATAAATTCATATTTCACAAGCATTTTGATATCGATTTTGCAGTAGGCAGCCATTTAATGTCACTCTTGCGCATCGATCTGTTCATGATTGCCGAATAGTAATGGAATTATTGATTTAATTTGATAAAGCTGCAACCTTTAGCTACATTTTAAGGGGTTTTTATTAAGGTAACCATACGCGTTTGGATTTTAAGCTAGGTTTTAAGGGTATTACTTTTAAAATAAACATATAAATTCATATTTTACAAGCATTTTGATATCGATTTTGCAGTAGGCAGCCATTTAATGTCACTCTTGCGCATCGATCTGTTCATGATTGCCGAATAGTAATGGAATTATTGATTTAATTTGATAAAGCTGCAACCTTTAGCTACATTTTAAGGGGTTTTTATTAAGGTAACCATACGCGTTTGGATTTTAAGCTAGGTTTTAAGGGTATTACTTTTAAAATAAACATATAAATTCATATGTTACAAGCATTTTGATATCGGTTTTGCAGTAGGCAGCCATTTAATGTCACTCTTGCGCATCGATCTGTTCATGATTGCCGAATAGTAATGGAATTATTGATTTAATTTGATAAAGCTGCAACCTTTAGCTACATTTTAAGGGGTTTTTATTAAGGTAACCATACGCGTTTGGATTTTAAGCTAGGTTTTAAGGGTATTACTTTTAAAATAAACATATAAATTCATATTTTACAAGCATTTTGATATCGATTTTGCAGTAGGCAGCCATTTAATGTCACTCTTGCGCATCGATCTGTTCATGATTGCCGAATAGTAATGGAATTATTGATTTAATTTGATAAAGCTGCAACCTTTAGCTATATTTTAAGGGGTTTTTATTAAGGTAACCATACGCGTTTGGATTTTAAGCTAGGTTTTAAGGGTATTACTTTTAAAATAAACATATAAATTCATATTTTACAAGCATTTTGATATCGATTTTGCAGTAGGCAGCCATTTAATGTCACTCTTGCGCATCGATCTGTTCATGATTGCCGAATAGTAATGGAATTATTGATTTAATTTGATAAAGCTACAACCTTTAGCTACATTTTAAGGGGTTTTTATTAAGGTAACCATACGCGTTTGGATTTTAAGCTTGGTTTTAAGGGTATTACTTTTAAAATAAACATATAAATTCATATTTTACAAGCATTTTGATATCGGTTTTGCAGTAGGCAGCCATTTAATGTCACTCTTGCGCATCGATCTGTTCATGATTGCCGAATAGTAATGGAATTATTGATTTAATTTGATAAAGCTGCAACCTTTAGCTACATTTTAAGGGGTTTTTATTAAGGTAACCATACGCGTTTGGATTTTAAGCTAGGTTTTAAGGGTATTACTTTTAAAATAAACATATAAATTCATATTTTACAAGCATTTTGATATCGATTTTGCAGTAGGCAGCCATTTAATGTCACTCTTGCGCATCGATCTGTTCATGATTGCCGAATAGTAATGGAATTATTGATTTAATTTGATAAAGCTGCAACCTTTAGCTACATTTTAAGGGGTTTTTATTAAGGTAACCATACGCGTTTGGATTTTAAGCTAGGTTTTAAGGGTATTACTTTTAAAATAAACATATAAATTCATATTTTACAAGCATTTTGATATCGATTTTGCAGTAGGCAGCCATTTAATGTCACTCTTGCGCATCGATCTGTTCATGATTGCCGAATAGTAATGGAATTATTGATTTAATTTGATAAAGCTGCAACCTTTAGCTACATTTTAAGGGGTTTTTATTAAGGTAACCATACGCGTTTGGATTTTAAGCTAGGTTTTAAGGGTATTACTTTTAAAATAAACATATAAATTCATATTTTACAAGCATTTTGATATCGATTTTGCAGTAGGCAGCCATTTAATGTCACTCTTGCGCATCGATCTGTTCAGGATTGCCGAATAGTAATGGAATTATTGATTTAATTTGATAAAGCTGCAACCTTTAGCTACATTTTAAGGGGTTTTTATTAAGGTAACCATACGCGTTTGGATTTTAAGCTAGGTTTTAAGGGTATTACTTTTAAAATAAACATATAAATTCATATTTTACAAGCATTTTGATATCGATTTTGCAGTAGGCAGCCATTTAATGTCACTCTTGCGCATCGATCTGTTCATGATTGCCGAATAGTAATGGAATTATTGATTTAATTTGATAAAGCTGCAACCTTTAGCTACATTTTAAGGGGTTTTTATTAAGGTAACCATACGCGTTTGGATTTTAAGCTAGGTTTTAAGGGTATTACTTTTAAAATAAACATATAAATTCATATTTTACAAGCATTTTGATATCGATTTTGCAGTAGGCAGCCATTTAATGTCACTCTTGCGCATCGATCTGTTCATGATTGCCGAATAGTAATGGAATTATTGATTTAATTTGATAAAGCTGCAACCTTTAGCTACATTTTAAGGGGTTTTTATTAAGGTAACCATACGCGTTTGGATTTTAAGCTAGGTTTTAAGGGTATTACTTTTAAAATAAACATATAAATTCATATTTTACAAGCATTTTGATATCGATTTTGCAGTAGGCAGCCATTTAATGTCACTCTTGCGCATCGATCTGTTCATGATTGCCGAATAGTAATCGAATTATTGATTTAATTTGATAAAGCTGCAACCTTTAGCTACATTTTAAGGGGTTTTTATTAAGGTAACCATACGCGTTTGGATTTTAAGCTAGGTTTTAAGGGTATTACTTTTAAAATAAACATATAAATTCATATTTTACAAGCATTTTGATATCGATTTTGCAGTAGGCAGCCATTTAATGTCACTCTTGCGCATCGATCTGTTCATGATTGCCGAATAGTAATGGAATTATTGATTTAATTTGATAAAGCTGCAACCTTTAGCTACATTTTAAGGGGTTTTTATTAAGGTAACCATACGCGTTTCATAATAAAATTTTCATAATTAGCAAGTTTGCTGTCGTAAGGTACTAGTGTAGGATACGTCCGGAAGGGAAGATAAATAGACCCAATGAATGGAAGACGGTCGAGGTACACAGAGACGACAGACTAAGATAGAATACACAAGACTCCAGCTAGGTTTTAAGGGTATTACTTTTAAAATAAACATATAAATTCATATTTTACAAGCATTTTGATATCGATTTTGCAGTAGGCAGCCATTTAATGTCACTCTTGCGCATCGATCTGTTCATGATTGCCGAATAGTAATGGAATTATTGATTTAATTTGATAAAGCTGCAACCTTTAGCTACATTTTAAGGGGTTTTTATTAAGGTAACCATACGCGTTTGGATTTTAAGCTAGGTTTTAAGGGTATTACTTTTAAAATAAACATATAAATTCATATTTTACAAGCATTTTGATATCGATTTTGCAGTAGGCAGCCATTTAATGTCACTCTTGCGCATCGATCTGTTCATGATTGCCGAATAGTAATGGAATTATTGATTTAATTTGATAAAGCTGCAACCTTTAGCTACATTTTAAGGGGTTTTTATTAAGGTAACCATACGCGTTTGGATTTTAAGCTAGGTTTTAAGGGTATTACTTTTAAAATAAACATATAAATTCATATTTTACAAGCATTTTGATATCGATTTTGCAGTAGGCAGCCATTTAATGTCACTCTTGCGCATCGATCTGTTCATGATTGCCGAATAGTAATGGAATTATTGATTTAATTTGATAAAGCTGCAACCTTTAGCTACATTTTAAGGGGTTTTTATTAAGGTAACCATACGCGTTTGGATTTTAAGCTAGGTTTTAAGGGTATTACTTTTAAAATAAACATATAAATTCATATTTTACAAGCATTTTGATATCGATTTTGCAGTAGGCAGCCATTTAATGTCACTCTTGCGCATCGATCTGTTCATGATTGCCGAATAGTAATGGAATTATTGATTTAATTTGATAAAGCTGCAACCTTTAGCTACATTTTAAGGGGTTTTTATTAAGGTAACCATACGCGTTTGGATTTTAAGCTAGGTTTTAAGGGTATTACTTTTAAAATAAACATATAAATTCATATTTTACAAGCATTTTGATATCGATTTTGCAGTAGGCAGCCATTTAATGTCACTCTTGCGCATCGATCTGTTCAGGATTGCCGAATAGTAATGGAATTATTGATTTAATTTGATAAAGCTGCAACCTTTAGCTACATTTTAAGGGGTTTTTATTAAGGTAACCATACGCGTTTGGATTTTAAGCTAGGTTTTAAGGGTATTACTTTTAAAATAAACATATAAATTCATATTTTACAAGCATTTTGATATCGATTTTGCAGTAGGCAGCCATTTAATGTCACTCTTGCGCATCGATCTGTTCATGATTGCCGAATAGTAATGGAATTATTGATTTAATTTGATAAAGCTGCAACCTTTAGCTACATTTTAAGGGGTTTTTATTAAGGTAACCATACGCGTTTGGATTTTAAGCTAGGTTTTAAGGGTATTACTTTTAAAATAAACATATAAATTCATATTTTACAAGCATTTTGATATCGATTTTGCAGTAGGCAGCCATTTAATGTCACTCTTGCGCATCGATCTGTTCATGATTGCCGAATAGTAATGGAATTATTGATTTAATTTGATAAAGCTGCAACCTTTAGCTACATTTTAAGGGGTTTTTATTAAGGTAACCATACGCGTTTGGATTTTAAGCTAGGTTTTAAGGGTATTACTTTTAAAATAAACATATAAATTCATATTTTACAAGCATTTTGATATCGATTTTGCAGTAGGCAGCCATTTAATGTCACTCTTGCGCATCGATCTGTTCATGATTGCCGAATAGTAATCGAATTATTGATTTAATTTGATAAAGCTGCAACCTTTAGCTACATTTTAAGGGGTTTTTATTAAGGTAACCATACGCGTTTGGATTTTAAGCTAGGTTTTAAGGGTATTACTTTTAAAATAAACATATAAATTCATATTTTACAAGCATTTTGATATCGATTTTGCAGTAGGCAGCCATTTAATGTCACTCTTGCGCATCGATCTGTTCATGATTGCCGAATAGTAATGGAATTATTGATTTAATTTGATAAAGCTGCAACCTTTAGCTACATTTTAAGGGGTTTTTATTAAGGTAACCATACGCGTTTCATAATAAAATTTTCATAATTAGCAAGTTTGCTGTCGTAAGGTACTAGTGTAGGATACGTCCGGAAGGGAAGATAAATAGACCCAATGAATGGAAGACGGTCGAGGTACACAGAGACGACAGACTAAGATAGAATACACAAGACTCCAGCTAGGTTTTAAGGGTATTACTTTTAAAATAAACATATAAATTCATATTTTACAAGCATTTTGATATCGATTTTGCAGTAGGCAGCCATTTAATGTCACTCTTGCGCATCGATCTGTTCATGATTGCCGAATAGTAATGGAATTATTGATTTAATTTGATAAAGCTGCAACCTTTAGCTACATTTTAAGGGGTTTTTATTAAGGTAACCATACGCGTTTGGATTTTAAGCTAGGTTTTAAGGGTATTACTTTTAAAATAAACATATAAATTCATATTTTACAAGCATTTTGATATCGATTTTGCAGTAGGCAGCCATTTAATGTCACTCTTGCGCATCGATCTGTTCATGATTGCCGAATAGTAATGGAATTATTGATTTAATTTGATAAAGCTGCAACCTTTAGCTACATTTTAAGGGGTTTTTATTAAGGTAACCATACGCGTTTGGATTTTAAGCTAGGTTTTAAGGGTATTACTTTTAAAATAAACATATAAATTCATATTTTACAAGCATTTTGATATCGATTTTGCAGTAGGCAGCCATTTAATGTCACTCTTGCGCATCGATCTGTTCATGATTGCCGAATAGTAATGGAATTATTGATTTAATTTGATAAAGCTGCAACCTTTAGCTACATTTTAAGGGGTTTTTATTAAGGTAACCATACGCGTTTGGATTTTAAGCTAGGTTTTAAGGGTATTACTTTTAAAATAAACATATAAATTCATATTTTACAAGCATTTTGATATCGATTTTGCAGTAGGCAGCCATTTAATGTCACTCTTGCGCATCGATCTGTTCATGATTGCCGAATAGTAATGGAATTATTGATTTAATTTGATAAAGCTGCAACCTTTAGCTACATTTTAAGGGGTTTTTATTAAGGTAACCATACGCGTTTGGATTTTAAGCTAGGTTTTAAGGGTATTACTTTTAAAATAAACATATAAATTCATATTTTACAAGCATTTTGATATCGATTTTGCAGTAGGCAGCCATTTAATGTCACTCTTGCGCATCGATCTGTTCATGATTGCCGAATAGTAATGGAATTATTGATTTAATTTGATAAAGCTGCAACCTTTAGCTACATTTTAAGGGGTTTTTATTAAGGTAACCATACGCGTTTGGATTTTAAGCTAGGTTTTAAGGGTATTACTTTTAAAATAAACATATAAATTCATATTTTACAAGCATTTTGATATCGATTTTGCAGTAGGCAGCCATTTAATGTCACTCTTGCGCATCGATCTGTTCATGATTGCCGAATAGTAATGGAATTATTGATTTAATTTGATAAAGCTGCAACCTTTAGCTACATTTTAATTGGTTTTTATTAAGGTAACCATACGCGTTTGGATTTTAAGCTAGGTTTTAAGGGTATTACTTTTAAAATAAACATATAAATTCATATTTTACAAGCATTTTGATATCGATTTTGCAGTAGGCAGCCATTTAATGTCACTCTTGCGCATCGATCTGTTCATGATTGCCGAATAGTAATGGAATTATTGATTTAATTTGATAAAGCTGCAACCTTTAGCTACATTTTAAGGGGTTTTTATTAAGGTAACCATACGCGTTTGGATTTTAAGCTAGGTTTTAAGGGTATTACTTTTAAAATAAACATATAAATTCATATTTTACAAGCATTTTGATATCGATTTTGCAGTAGGCAGCCATTTAATGTCACTCTTGCGCATCGATCTGTTCATGATTGCCGAATAGTAATGGAATTATTGATTTAATTTGATAAAGCTGCAACCTTTAGCTACATTTTAAGGGGTTTTTATTAAGGTAACCATACGCGTTTGGATTTTAAGCTAGGTTTTAAGGGTATTACTTTTAAAATAAACATATAAATTCATATTTTACAAGCATTTTGATATCGATTTTGCAGTAGGCAGCCATTTAATGTCACTCTTGCGCATCGATCTGTTCATGATTGCCGAATAGTAATGGAATTATTGATTTAATTTGATAAAGCTGCAACCTTTAGCTACATTTTAAGGGGTTTTTAGTAAGGTAACCATACGCGTTTGGATTTTAAGCTAGGTTTTAAGGGTATTACTTTTAAAATAAACATATAAATTCATATTTTACAAGCATTTTGATATCGATTTTGCAGTAGGCAGCCATTTAATGTCACTCTTGCGCATCGATCTGTTCATGATTGCCGAATAGTAATGGAATTATTGATTTAATTTGATAAAGCTGCAACCTTTAGCTACATTTTAAGGGGTTTTTATTAAGGTAACCATACGCGTTTGGATTTTAAGCTAGGTTTTAAGGGTATTACTTTTAAAATAAACATATAAATTCATATTTTACAAGCATTTTGATATCGATTTTGCAGTAGGCAGCCATTTAATGTCACTCTTGCGCATCGATCTGTTCATGATTGCCGAATAGTAATGGAATTATTGATTTAATTTGATAAAGCTGCAACCTTTAGCTACATTTTAAGGGGTTTTTATTAAGGTAACCATACGCGTTTGGATTTTAAGCTAGGTTTTAAGGGTATTACTTTTAAAATAAACATATAAATTCATATTTTACAAGCATTTTGATATCGATTTTGCAGTAGGCAGCCATTTAATGTCACTCTTGCGCATCGATCTGTTCATGATTGCCGAATAGTAATGGAATTATTGATTTAATTTGATAAAGCTGCAACCTTTAGCTACATTTTAAGGGGTTTTTATTAAGGTAACCATACGCGTTTGGATTTTAAGCTAGGTTTTAAGGGTATTACTTTTAAAATAAACATATAAATTCATATTTTACAAGCATTTTGATATCGATTTTGCAGTAGGCAGCCATTTAATGTCACTCTTGCGCATCGATCTGTTCATGATTGCCGAATAGTAATGGAATTATTGATTTAATTTGATAAAGCTGCAACCTTTAGCTACATTTTAAGGGGTTTTTATTAAGGTAACCATACGCGTTTGGATTTTAAGCTAGGTTTTAAGGGTATTACTTTTAAAATAAACATATAAATTCATATTTTACAAGCATTTTGATATCGATTTTGCAGTAGGCAGCCATTTAATGTCACTCTTGCGCATCGATCTGTTCATGATTGCCGAATAGTAATGGAATTATTGATTTAATTTGATAAAGCTGCAACCTTTAGCTACATTTTAAGGGGTTTTTATTAAGGTAACCATACGCGTTTGGATTTTAAGCTAGGTTTTAAGGGTATTACTTTTAAAATAAACATATAAATTCATATTTTACAAGCATTTTGATATCGATTTTGCAGTAGGCAGCCATTTAATGTCACTCTTGCGCATCGATCTGTTCATGATTGCCGAATAGTAATGGAATTATTGATTTAATTTGATAAAGCTGCAACCTTTAGCTACATTTTAAGGGGTTTTTATTAAGGTAACCATACGCGTTTGGATTTTAAGCTAGGTTTTAAGGGTATTACTTTTAAAATAAACATATAAATTCATATTTTACAAGCATTTTGATATCGATTTTGCAGTAGGCAGCCATTTAATGTCTCTCTTGCGCATCGATCTGTTCATGATTGCCGAATAGTAATGGAATTATTGATTTAATTTGATAAAGCTGCAACCTTTAGCTACATTTTAAGGGGTTTTTATTAAGGTAACCATACGCGTTTGGATTTTAAGCTAGGTTTTAAGGGTATTACTTTTAAAATAAACATATAAATTCATATTTTACAAGCATTTTGATATCGATTTTGCAGTAGGCAGCCATTTAATGTCACTCTTGCGCATCGATCTGTTCATGATTGCCGAATAGTAATGGAATTATTGATTTAATTTGATAAAGCTGCAACCTTTAGCTACATTTTAAGGGGTTTTTATTAAGGTAACCATACGCGTTTGGATTTTAAGCTAGGTTTTAAGGGTATTACTTTTAAAATAAACATATAAATTCATATTTTACAAGCATTTTGATATCGATTTTGCAGTAGGCAGCCATTTAATGTCACTCTTGCGCATCGATCTGTTCATGATTGCCGAATAGTAATGGAATTATTGATTTAATTTGATAAAGCTGCAACCTTTAGCTACATTTTAAGGGGTTTTTATTAAGGTAACCATACGCGTTTGGATTTTAAGCTAGGTTTTAAGGGTATTACTTTTAGAATAAACATATAAATTCATATTTCACAAGCATTTTGATATCGATTTTGCAGTAGGCAGCCATTTAATGTCACTCTTGCGCATCGATCTGTTCATGATTGCCGAATAGTAATGGAATTATTGATTTAATTTGATAAAGCTGCAACCTTTAGCTACATTTTAAGGGGTTTTTATTAAGGTAACCATACGCGTTTGGATTTTAAGCTAGGTTTTAAGGGTATTACTTTTAAAATAAACATATAAATTCATATTTTGCAAGCATTTTGATATCGATTTGGCAGTAGGCAGCCATTTAATGTCACTCTTGCGCATCGATCTGTTCATGATTGCCGAATAGTAATGGAATTATTGATTTAATTTGATAAAGCTGCAACCTTTAGCTACATTTTAAGGGGTTTTTATTAAGGTAACCATACGCGTTTGGATTTTAAGCTAGGTTTTAAGGGTATTACTTTTAAAATAAACATATAAATTCATATTTTACAAGCATTTTGATATCGATTTTGCAGTAGGCAGCCATTTAATGTCACTCTTGCGCATCGATCTGTTCATGATTGCCGAATAGTAATGGAATTATTGATTTAATTTGATAAAGCTGCAACCTTTAGCTACATTTTAAGGGGGTTTTATTAAGGTAACCATACGCGTTTGGATTTTAAGCTAGGTTTTAAGGGTATTACTTTTAAAATAAACATATAAATTCATATTTTACAAGCATTTTGATATCGATTTTGCAGTAGGCAGCCATTTAATGTCACTCTTGCGCATCGATCTGTTCATGATTGCCGAATAGTAATCGAATTATTGATTTAATTTGATAAAGCTGCAACCTTTAGCTACATTTTAAGGGGTTTTTATTAAGGTAACCATACGCGTTTGGATTTTAAGCTAGGTTTTAAGGGTATTACTTTTAAAATAAACATATAAATTCATATTTTACAAGCATTTTGATATCGATTTTGCAGTAGGCAGCCATTTAATGTCACTCTTGCGCATCGATCTGTTCATGATTGCCGAATAGTAATGGAATTATTGATTTAATTTGATAAAGCTGCAACCTTTAGCTACATTTTAAGGGGTTTTTATTAAGGTAACCATACGCGTTTCATAATAAAATTTTCATAATTAGCAAGTTTGCTGTCGTAAGGTACTAGTGTAGGATACGTCCGGAAGGGAAGATAAATAGACCCAATGAATGGAAGACGGTCGAGGTACACAGAGACGACAGACTAAGATAGAATACACAAGACTCCAGCTAGGTTTTAAGGGTATTACTTTTAAAATAAACATATAAATTCATATTTTACAAGCATTTTGATATCGATTTTGCAGTAGGCAGCCATTTAATGTCACTCTTGCGCATCGATCTGTTCATGATTGCCGAATAGTAATGGAATTATTGATTTAATTTGATAAAGCTGCAACCTTTAGCTACATTTTAAGGGGTTTTTATTAAGGTAACCATACGCGTTTGGATTTTAAGCTAGGTTTTAAGGGTATTACTTTTAAAATAAACATATAAATTCATATTTTACAAGCATTTTGATATCGATTTTGCAGTAGGCAGCCATTTAATGTCACTCTTGCGCATCGATCTGTTCATGATTGCCGAATAGTAATGGAATTATTGATTTAATTTGATAAAGCTGCAACTTTTAGCTACATTTTAAGGGGTTTTTATTAAGGTAACCATACGCGTTTGGATTTTAAGCTAGGTTTTAAGGGTATTACTTTTAAAATAAACATATAAATTCATATTTCACAAGCATTTTGATATCGATTTTGCAGTAGGCAGCCATTTAATGTCACTCTTGCGCATCGATCTGTTCATGATTGCCGAATAGTAATGGAATTATTGATTTAATTTGATAAAGCTGCAACCTTTAGCTACATTTTAAGGGGTTTTTATTAAGGTAACCATACGCGTTTGGATTTTAAGCTAGGTTTTAAGGGTATTACTTTTAAAATAAACATATAAATTCATATTTTACAAGCATTTTGATATCGATTTTGCAGTAGGCAGCCATTTAATGTCACTCTTGCGCATCGATCTGTTCATGATTGCCGAATAGTAATGGAATTATTGATTTAATTTGATAAAGCTGCAACCTTTAGCTACATTTTAAGGGGTTTTTATTAAGGTAACCATACGCGTTTGGATTTTAAGCTAGGTTTTAAGGGTATTACTTTTAAAATAAACATATAAATTCATATTTTACAAGCATTTTGATATCGATTTTGCAGTAGGCAGCCATTTAATGTCACTCTTGCGCATCGATCTGTTCATGATTGCCGAATAGTAATGGAATTATTGATTTAATTTGATAAAGCTGCAACCTTTAGCTACATTTTAAGGGGTTTTTATTAAGGTAACCATACGCGTTTGGATTTTAAGCTAGGTTTTAAGGGTATTACTTTTAAAATAAACATATAAATTCATATTTTACAAGCATTTTGATATCGATTTTGCAGTAGGCAGCCATTTAATGTCACTCTTGCGCATCGATCTGTTCATGATTGCCGAATAGTAATGGAATTATTGATTTAATTTGATAAAGCTGCAACCTTTAGCTACATTTTAAGGGGTTTTTATTAAGGTAACCATACGCGTTTGGATTTTAAGCTAGGTTTTAAGGGTATTACTTTTAAAATAAACATATAAATTCATATTTTACAAGCATTTTGATATCGATTTTGCAGTAGGCAGCCATTTAATGTCACTCTTGCGCATCGATCTGTTCATGATTGCCGAATAGTAATGGAATTATTGATTTAATTTGATAAAGCTGCAACCTTTAGCTACATTTTAAGGGGTTTTTATTAAGGTAACCATACGCGTTTGGATTTTAAGCTAGGTTTTAAGGGTATTACTTTTAAAATAAACATATAAATTCATATTTTACAAGCATTTTGATATCGATTTTGCAGTAGGCAGCCATTTAATGTCACTCTTGCGCATCGATCTGTTCATGATTGCCGAATAGTAATGGAATTATTGATTTAATTTGATAAAGCTGCAACCTTTAGCTACATTTTAAGGGGTTTTTATTAAGGTAACCATACGCGTTTGGATTTTAAGCTAGGTTTTAAGGGTATTACTTTTAAAATAAACATATAAATTCATATTTTACAAGCATTTTGATATCGATTTTGCAGTAGGCAGCCATTTAATGTCACTCTTGCGCATCGATCTGTTCATGATTGCCGAATAGTAATGGAATTATTGATTTAATTTGATAAAGCTGCAACCTTTAGCTACATTTTAAGGGGTTTTTATTAAGGTAACCATACGCGTTTGGATTTTAAGCTAGGTTTTAAGGGTATTACTTTTAAAATAAACATATAAATTCATATTTTACAAGCATTTTGATATCGATTTTGCAGTAGGCAGCCATTTAATGTCACTCTTGCGCATCGATCTGTTCATGATTGCCGAATAGTAATGGAATTATTGATTTAATTTGATAAAGCTGCAACCTTTAGCTACATTTTAAGGGGTTTTTATTAAGGTAACCATACGCGTTTGGATTTTAAGCTAGGTTTTAAGGGTATTACTTTTAAAATAAACATATAAATTCATATTTTACAAGCATTTTGATATCGATTTTGCAGTAGGCAGCCATTTAATGTCACTCTTGCGCATCGATCTGTTCATGATTGCCGAATAGTAATGGAATTATTGATTTAATTTGATAAAGCTGCAACCTTTAGCTACATTTTAAGGGGTTTTTATTAAGGTAACCATACGCGTTTGGATTTTAAGCTAGGTTTTAAGGGTATTACTTTTAAAATAAACATATAAATTCATATTTTACAAGCATTTTGATATCGATTTTGCAGTAGGCAGCCATTTAATGTCACTCTTGCGCATCGATCTGTTCATGATTGCCGAATAGTAATGGAATTATTGATTTAATTTGATAAAGCTGCAACCTTTAGCTACATTTTAAGGGGTTTTTATTAAGGTAACCATACGCGTTTGGATTTTAAGCTAGGTTTTAAGGGTATTACTTTTAAAATAAACATATAAATTCATATTTTACAAGCATTTTGATATCGATTTTGCAGTAGGCAGCCATTTAATGTCACTCTTGCGCATCGATCTGTTCATGATTGCCGAATAGTAATGGAATTATTGATTTAATTTGATAAAGCTGCAACCTTTAGCTACATTTTAAGGGGTTTTTATTAAGGTAACCATACGCGTTTGGATTTTAAGCTAGGTTTTAAGGGTATTACTTTTAAAATAAACATATAAATTCATATTTTACAAGCATTTTGATATCGATTTTGCAGTAGGCAGCCATTTAATGTCACTCTTGCGCATCGATCTGTTCATGATTGCCGAATAGTAATGGAATTATTGATTTAATTTGATAAAGCTGCAACCTTTAGCTACATTTTAAGGGGTTTTTATTAAGGTAACCATACGCGTTTGGATTTTAAGCTAGGTTTTAAGGGTATTACTTTTAAAATAAACATATAAATTCATATTTTACAAGCATTTTGATATCGATTTTGCAGTAGGCAGCCATTTAATGTCACTCTTGCGCATCGATCTGTTCATGATTGCCGAATAGTAATGGAATTATTGATTTAATTTGATAAAGCTGCAACCTTTAGCTACATTTTAAGGGGTTTTTATTAAGGTAACCATACGCGTTTGGATTTTAAGCTAGGTTTTAAGGGTATTACTTTTAAAATAAACATATAAATTCATATTTTACAAGCATTTTGATATCGATTTTGCAGTAGGCAGCCATTTAATGTCACTCTTGCGCATCGATCTGTTCATGATTGCCGAATAGTAATGGAATTATTGATTTAATTTGATAAAGCTGCAACCTTTAGCTACATTTTAAGGGGTTTTTATTAAGGTAACCATACGCGTTTGGATTTTAAGCTAGGTTTTAAGGGTATTACTTTTAAAATAAACATATAAATTCATATTTTACAAGCATTTTGATATCGATTTTGCAGTAGGCAGCCATTTAATGTCACTCTTGCGCATCGATCTGTTCATGATTGCCGAATAGTAATGGAATTATTGATTTAATTTGATAAAGCTGCAACCTTTAGCTACATTTTAAGGGGTTTTTATTAAGGTAACCATACGCGTTTGGATTTTAAGCTAGGTTTTAAGGGTATTACTTTTAAAATAAACATATAAATTCATATTTTACAAGCATTTTGATATCGATTTTGCAGTAGGCAGCCATTTAATGTCACTCTTGCGCATCGATCTGTTCATGATTGCCGAATAGTAATGGAATTATTGATTTAATTTGATAAAGCTGCAACCTTTAGCTACATTTTAAGGGGTTTTTATTAAGGTAACCATACGCGTTTGGATTTTAAGCTAGGTTTTAAGGGTATTACTTTTAAAATAAACATATAAATTCATATTTTACAAGCATTTTGATATCGATTTTGCAGTAGGCAGCCATTTAATGTCACTCTTGCGCATCGATCTGTTCATGATTGCCGAATAGTAATGGAATTATTGATTTAATTTGATAAAGCTGCAACCTTTAGCTACATTTTAAGGGGTTTTTATTAAGGTAACCATACGCGTTTGGATTTTAAGCTAGGTTTTAAGGGTATTACTTTTAAAATAAACATATAAATTCATATTTTACAAGCATTTTGATATCGATTTTGCAGTAGGCAGCCATTTAATGTCACTCTTGCGCATCGATCTGTTCATGATTGCCGAATAGTAATGGAATTATTGATTTAATTTGATAAAGCTGCAACCTTTAGCTACATTTTAAGGGGTTTTTATTAAGGTAACCATACGCGTTTGGATTTTAAGCTAGGTTTTAAGGGTATTACTTTTAAAATAAACATATAAATTCATATTTTACAAGCATTTTGATATCGATTTTGCAGTAGGCAGCCATTTAATGTCACTCTTGCGCATCGATCTGTTCATGATTGCCGAATAGTAATGGAATTATTGATTTAATTTGATAAAGCTGCAACCTTTAGCTACATTTTAAGGGGTTTTTATTAAGGTAACCATACGCGTTTGGATTTTAAGCTAGGTTTTAAGGGTATTACTTTTAAAATAAACATATAAATTCATATTTTACAAGCATTTTGATATCGATTTTGCAGTAGGCAGCCATTTAATGTCACTCTTGCGCATCGATCTGTTCATGATTGCCGAATAGTAATGGAATTATTGATTTAATTTGATAAAGCTGCAACCTTTAGCTACATTTTAAGGGGTTTTTATTAAGGTAACCATACGCGTTTGGATTTTAAGCTAGGTTTTAAGGGTATTACTTTTAAAATAAACATATAAATTCATATTTTACAAGCATTTTGATATCGATTTTGCAGTAGGCAGCCATTTAATGTCACTCTTGCGCATCGATCTGTTCATGATTGCCGAATAGTAATGGAATTATTGATTTAATTTGATAAAGCTGCAACCTTTAGCTACATTTTAAGGGGTTTTTATTAAGGTAACCATACGCGTTTGGATTTTAAGCTAGGTTTTAAGGGTATTACTTTTAAAATAAACATATAAATTCATATTTTACAAGCATTTTGATATCGATTTTGCAGTAGGCAGCCATTTAATGTCACTCTTGCGCATCGATCTGTTCATGATTGCCGAATAGTAATGGAATTATTGATTTAATTTGATAAAGCTGCAACCTTTAGCTACATTTTAAGGGGTTTTTATTAAGGTAACCATACGCGTTTGGATTTTAAGCTAGGTTTTAAGGGTATTACTTTTAAAATAAACATATAAATTCATATTTTACAAGCATTTTGATATCGATTTTGCAGTAGGCAGCCATTTAATGTCACTCTTGCGCATCGATCTGTTCATGATTGCCGAATAGTAATGGAATTATTGATTTAATTTGATAAAGCTGCAACCTTTAGCTACATTTTAAGGGGTTTTTATTAAGGTAACCATACGCGTTTGGATTTTAAGCTAGGTTTTAAGGGTATTACTTTTAAAATAAACATATAAATTCATATTTTACAAGCATTTTGATATCGATTTTGCAGTAGGCAGCCATTTAATGTCACTCTTGCGCATCGATCTGTTCATGATTGCCGAATAGTAATGGAATTATTGATTTAATTTGATAAAGCTGCAACCTTTAGCTACATTTTAAGGGGTTTTTATTAAGGTAACCATACGCGTTTGGATTTTAAGCTAGGTTTTAAGGGTATTACTTTTAAAATAAACATATAAATTCATATTTTACAAGCATTTTGATATCGATTTTGCAGTAGGCAGCCATTTAATGTCACTCTTGCGCATCGATCTGTTCATGATTGCCGAATAGTAATGGAATTATTGATTTAATTTGATAAAGCTGCAACCTTTAGCTACATTTTAAGGGGTTTTTATTAAGGTAACCATACGCGTTTGGATTTTAAGCTAGGTTTTAAGGGTATTACTTTTAAAATAAACATATAAATTCATATTTTACAAGCATTTTGATATCGATTTTGCAGTAGGCAGCCATTTAATGTCACTCTTGCGCATCGATCTGTTCATGATTGCCGAATAGTAATGGAATTATTGATTTAATTTGATAAAGCTGCAACCTTTAGCTACATTTTAAGGGGTTTTTATTAAGGTAACCATACGCGTTTGGATTTTAAGCTAGGTTTTAAGGGTATTACTTTTAAAATAAACATATAAATTCATATTTTACAAGCATTTTGATATCGATTTTGCAGTAGGCAGCCATTTAATGTCACTCTTGCGCATCGATCTGTTCATGATTGCCGAATAGTAATGGAATTATTGATTTAATTTGATAAAGCTGCAACCTTTAGCTACATTTTAAGGGGTTTTTATTAAGGTAACCATACGCGTTTGGATTTTAAGCTAGGTTTTAAGGGTATTACTTTTAAAATAAACATATAAATTCATATTTTACAAGCATTTTGATATCGATTTTGCAGTAGGCAGCCATTTAATGTCACTCTTGCGCATCGATCTGTTCATGATTGCCGAATAGTAATGGAATTATTGATTTAATTTGATAAAGCTGCAACCTTTAGCTACATTTTAAGGGGTTTTTATTAAGGTAACCATACGCGTTTGGATTTTAAGCTAGGTTTTAAGGGTATTACTTTTAAAATAAACATATAAATTCATATTTTACAAGCATTTTGATATCGATTTTGCAGTAGGCAGCCATTTAATGTCACTCTTGCGCATCGATCTGTTCATGATTGCCGAATAGTAATGGAATTATTGATTTAATTTGATAAAGCTGCAACCTTTAGCTACATTTTAAGGGGTTTTTATTAAGGTAACCATACGCGTTTGGATTTTAAGCTAGGTTTTAAGGGTATTACTTTTAAAATAAACATATAAATTCATATTTTACAAGCATTTTGATATCGATTTTGCAGTAGGCAGCCATTTAATGTCACTCTTGCGCATCGATCTGTTCATGATTGCCGAATAGTAATGGAATTATTGATTTAATTTGATAAAGCTGCAACCTTTAGCTACATTTTAAGGGGTTTTTATTAAGGTAACCATACGCGTTTGGATTTTAAGCTAGGTTTTAAGGGTATTACTTTTAAAATAAACATATAAATTCATATTTTACAAGCATTTTGATATCGATTTTGCAGTAGGCAGCCATTTAATGTCACTCTTGCGCATCGATCTGTTCATGATTGCCGAATAGTAATGGAATTATTGATTTAATTTGATAAAGCTGCAACCTTTAGCTACATTTTAAGGGGTTTTTATTAAGGTAACCATACGCGTTTGGATTTTAAGCTAGGTTTTAAGGGTATTACTTTTAAAATAAACATATAAATTCATATTTTACAAGCATTTTGATATCGATTTTGCAGTAGGCAGCCATTTAATGTCACTCTTGCGCATCGATCTGTTCATGATTGCCGAATAGTAATGGAATTATTGATTTAATTTGATAAAGCTGCAACCTTTAGCTACATTTTAAGGGGTTTTTATTAAGGTAACCATACGCGTTTGGATTTTAAGCTAGGTTTTAAGGGTATTACTTTTAAAATAAACATATAAATTCATATTTTACAAGCATTTTGATATCGATTTTGCAGTAGGCAGCCATTTAATGTCACTCTTGCGCATCGATCTGTTCATGATTGCCGAATAGTAATGGAATTATTGATTTAATTTGATAAAGCTGCAACCTTTAGCTACATTTTAAGGGGTTTTTATTAAGGTAACCATACGCGTTTGGATTTTAAGCTAGGTTTTAAGGGTATTACTTTTAAAATAAACATATAAATTCATATTTTACAAGCATTTTGATATCGATTTTGCAGTAGGCAGCCATTTAATGTCACTCTTGCGCATCGATCTGTTCATGATTGCCGAATAGTAATGGAATTATTGATTTAATTTGATAAAGCTGCAACCTTTAGCTACATTTTAAGGGGTTTTTATTAAGGTAACCATACGCGTTTGGATTTTAAGCTAGGTTTTAAGGGTATTACTTTTAAAATAAACATATAAATTCATATTTTACAAGCATTTTGATATCGATTTTGCAGTAGGCAGCCATTTAATGTCACTCTTGCGCATCGATCTGTTCATGATTGCCGAATAGTAATGGAATTATTGATTTAATTTGATAAAGCTGCAACCTTTAGCTACATTTTAAGGGGTTTTTATTAAGGTAACCATACGCGTTTGGATTTTAAGCTAGGTTTTAAGGGTATTACTTTTAAAATAAACATATAAATTCATATTTTACAAGCATTTTGATATCGATTTTGCAGTAGGCAGCCATTTAATGTCACTCTTGCGCATCGATCTGTTCATGATTGCCGAATAGTAATGGAATTATTGATTTAATTTGATAAAGCTGCAACCTTTAGCTACATTTTAAGGGGTTTTTATTAAGGTAACCATACGCGTTTGGATTTTAAGCTAGGTTTTAAGGGTATTACTTTTAAAATAAACATATAAATTCATATTTTACAAGCATTTTGATATCGATTTTGCAGTAGGCAGCCATTTAATGTCACTCTTGCGCATCGATCTGTTCATGATTGCCGAATAGTAATGGAATTATTGATTTAATTTGATAAAGCTGCAACCTTTAGCTACATTTTAAGGGGTTTTTATTAAGGTAACCATACGCGTTTGGATTTTAAGCTAGGTTTTAAGAGTATTACTTTTAAAATAAACATATAAATTCATATTTTACAAGCATTTTGATATCGATTTTGCAGTAGGCAGCCATTTAATGTCACTCTTGCGCATCGATCTGTTCATGATTGCCGAATAGTAATGGAATTATTGATTTAATTTGATAAAGCTGCAACCTTTAGCTACATTTTAAGGGGTTTTTATTAAGGTAACCATACGCGTTTGGATTTTAAGCTAGGTTTTAAGGGTATTACTTTTAAAATAAACATATAAATTCATATTTTACAAGCATTTTGATATCGATTTTGCAGTAGGCAGCCATTTAATGTCACTCTTGCGCATCGATCTGTTCATGATTGCCGAATAGTAATGGAATTATTGATTTAATTTGATAAAGCTGCAACCTTTAGCTACATTTTAAGGGGTTTTTATTAAGGTAACCATACGCGTTTGGATTTTAAGCTAGGTTTTAAGGGTATTACTTTTAAAATAAACATATAAATTCATATTTTACAAGCATTTTGATATCGATTTTGCAGTAGGCAGCCATTTAATGTCACTCTTGCGCATCGATCTGTTCATGATTGCCGAATAGTAATGGAATTATTGATTTAATTTGATAAAGCTGCAACCTTTAGCTACATTTTAAGGGGTTTTTATTAAGGTAACCATACGCGTTTGGATTTTAAGCTAGGTTTTAAGAGTATTACTTTTAAAATAAACATATAAATTCATATTTTACAAGCATTTTGATATCGATTTTGCAGTAGGCAGCCATTTAATGTCACTCTTGCGCATCGATCTGTTCATGATTGCCGAATAGTAATGGAATTATTGATTTAATTTGATAAAGCTGCAACCTTTAGCTACATTTTAAGGGGTTTTTATTAAGGTAACCATACGCGTTTGGATTTTAAGCTAGGTTTTAAGGGTATTACTTTTAAAATAAACATATAAATTCATATTTTACAAGCATTTTGATATCGATTTTGCAGTAGGCAGCCATTTAATGTCACTCTTGCGCATCGATCTGTTCATGATTGCCGAATAGTAATGGAATTATTGATTTAATTTGATAAAGCTGCAACCTTTAGCTACATTTTAAGGGGTTTTTATTAAGGTAACCATACGCGTTTGGATTTTAAGCTAGGTTTTAAGGGTATTACTTTTAAAATAAACATATAAATTCATATTTTACAAGCATTTTGATATCGATTTTGCAGTAGGCAGCCATTTAATGTCACTCTTGCGCATCGATCTGTTCATGATTGCCGAATAGTAATGGAATTATTGATTTAATTTGATAAAGCTGCAACCTTTAGCTACATTTTAAGGGGTTTTTATTAAGGTAACCATACGCGTTTGGATTTTAAGCTAGGTTTTAAGGGTATTACTTTTAAAATAAACATATAAATTCATATTTTACAAGCATTTTGATATCGATTTTGCAGTAGGCAGCCATTTAATGTCACTCTTGCGCATCGATCTGTTCATGATTGCCGAATAGTAATGGAATTATTGATTTAATTTGATAAAGCTGCAACCTTTAGCTACATTTTAAGGGGTTTTTATTAAGGTAACCATACGCGTTTGGATTTTAAGCTAGGTTTTAAGAGTATTACTTTTCAAATCTATATATATAAAAATGAAACGTGGTTCGTTCGGCCGCTTAAAACTCGAAAACGACTGGACCAACTTGAATACTTCCTTCGGCGGGTTTGTTCAAAATGTTTACGTGAAGGTTTATAAAAAAAGAAATGTCGGGAAAAGGGGCGTGGCACCACAAGAATAAATTTTTAGACAATAACTTTGGAACCATAAGTCACACATCAATTAAATTTGGTACAAACTTAGTATATAATCATGTCCTTCAATAGAGGGAATAAGGTGGGTATTGAACAAAGGGGTGTGGCACCGCCCATACAACTCAAATCTTCTAAATGGAACAGCTTCGGTATTGTAAGTCGCACAATATTGAAATTTGGTGTACCGTCGTTTCATAGATGTGTTATTCTACTGTTAAAATTTTATGGGCGTTGAACAAGGGGCGTGGCACATATTTTATGATCCAATATTTCAGCAGAACTCTAAGTCGTACATCAATGAAACTTGGTATGAACCTACCATTTAGTCATATCTTTCGGCAGAGGGGATAAGGCGGGTATTTAACAAGAGGGCGTGGCTCCGCCCATACAACTCAAATCTTTTATATGGTATAGCTTCGGAATTGTTAGACGCACAGCATTGAAATTTGGCTTGACATCCTCCCATAGAAGTGTAATTCTACTGTTAAAATTTAATGGACATTGGACAAGGGGCGTGGCACATTTGTTGGGCACAAACTATCCGCATAATTTTCGAACTGTTAATCGCACATCAATGAAACTTGGTATGAACCTACCATTTAGTCATATCTTTCGGCAGAGGGAATGAGGCAGGTATTTAACAAGAGGGCGTGGCTCCGCCCATAGAACTTAAATCTTTTATATGGAATAGCTTCGGAGTTGTAAGCCGCACAGCATTGAAATTTGGTGTACCGTCGTTTCATGGATGTGTCATTCTACTGATGAGATTTGATCGGCGTTGGTCAAGGGGCGTGGCACATTTTTTATGATCCAACAGTTATGTAGTACACTCACACACACCAGTAAAACTTGGTACGAACTTTCCACTTAGTAGAACAATTCGACTAAAAGAAAGTTGTGAGCATTGGACAAGGGGGCGTGGTACCGCCTCCATTTTTATATACATAGATTGTTTGTCCTGACTGACTGACTGATTGATTGATTGATTCATCATCGCTCAGCCCAAACCGCTGAAGCTACAAATATGAAATTTGAACTGTAGGTACATCTTGAAAAATGAACCTCCGCTAAGACGGGATTTTTTGAAATTCGGGGTGTAAAGGGGCAAAAATGTGTTAAGGTGTTGTATGAAGAAACGTGATTTAAGAGACATATTGATTTCGAACTTCCTGAAATTGGACACGCGTTTCTCATTATTTTCAAAATCGAAATCTAACTGGATCAACGACGGGTTAAAAGTATGTATGGAGAAACACATTTTTTTGGGCCTTTTGACTTCAAACTTGGTGAAAGTACATCAAATGTAAAATAACTCGATACGTGTTTTTCATTTTTTCCGAATATTAAAATCGGACGGGGTTAACGACCGGTTACAATTTTGTATGGCGAAACTGTAAAAAAACATGAATTAATGGGGCCACTGAGATTCAAATTTTGTGAAAGTAGTCTTAGTGAGAAATAATTTGACACGTGTTTTTCACTTTTTTGAAAATCAAAATCTAACGGGATCAACAATGGGCTAACAGTTTGTATGGAGAACTTAGACAAAAAGCACTTCTATCGGGAAATAATTCAAATGTGCTTTTCATTTTTTGAGAAAATCGAAATCTAACGTGATAAACTTAGGGTTAAGAATTTGTTTAGGGTAAATGTGGAAACCCATGATTTAAAGGGCTTTCGACTTCAAACTTTTTGGAAATACTTGACATCAAAGATAATAGACATATGTTTTTTTTTAATCAAAATCTGACGGGGTCAACAATGGGTTCAGAATTTATATCGGGTGAAACAAGAGAGCTTGCGTGCGAAGCCGCAGGGCCCAGCTAGTAAACATATAAATTCATATTTTACAAGCATTTTGATATCGATTTTGCAGTAGGCAGCTATTTAATGTCACTCTTGCGCATCGATCTGTTCATGATTGCCGAATAGTAATGGAATTATTGATTTAATTTGATAAAGCTGCAACCTTTAGCTACATTTTAAGGGGTTTTTATTAAGGTAACCATACGCGTTTGGATTTTAAGCTAGGTTTTAAGGGTATTACTTTTAAAATAAACATATAAATTCATATTTTACAAGCATTTTGATATCGATTTTGCAGTAGGCAGCCATTTAATGTCACTCTTGCGCATCGATCTGTTCATGATTGCCGAATAGTAATGGAATTATTGATTTAATTTGATAAAGCTGCAACCTTTAGCTACATTTCAGGGGTTTTTATTAAGGTAACCATACGCGTTTGGATTTTAAGCTAGGTTTTAAGGGTATTACTTTTAAAATAAACATATAAACTCATATTTTACAAGCATTTTGATATCGATTTTGCAGTAGGCAGCCATTTAATGTCACTCTTGCGCATCGATCTGTTCATGATTGCCGAATAGTAATGGAATTATTGATTTAATTTGATAAAGCTGCAACCTTTAGCTACATTTTAAGGGGTTTTTATTAAGGTAACCATACGCGTTTGGATTTTAAGCTAGGTTTTAAGGGTATTACTTTTAAAATAAACATATAAATTCATATTTTACAAGCATTTTGATATCGATTTTGCAGTAGGCAGCCATTTAATGTCACTCTTGCGCATCGATCTGTTCATGATTGCCGAATAGTAATGGAATTATTGATTTAATTTGATAAAGCTGCAACCTTTAGCTACATTTTAAGGGGTTTTTATTAAGGTAACCATACGCGTTTGGATTTTAAGCTAGGTTTTAAGGGTATTACTTTTAAAATAAACATATAAATTCATATTTTACAAGCATTTTGATATCGATTTTGCAGTAGGCAGCCATTTAATGTCACTCTTGCGCATCGATCTACTCATGATTGCCGAATAGTAATGGAATTATTGATTTAATTTGATAAAGCTGCAACCTTTAGCTACATTTTAAGGGGTTTTTATTAAGGTAACCATACGCGTTTGGATTTTAAGCTAGGTTTTAAGGGTATTACTTTTAAAATAAACATATAAATTCATATTTTACAAGCATTTTGATATCGATTTTGCAGTAGGCAGCCATTTAATGTCACTCTTGCGCATCGATCTGTTCATGATTGCCGAATAGTAATGGAATTATTGATTTAATTTGATAAAGCTGCAACCTTTAGCTACATTTTAAGGGGTTTTTATTAAGGTAACCATACGCGTTTGGATTTTAAGCTAGGTTTTAAGGGTATTACTTTTAAAATAAACATATAAATTCATATTTTACAAGCATTTTGATATCGATTTTGCAGTAGGCAGCCATTTAATGTCACTCTTGCGCATCGATCTGTTCATGATTGCCGAATAGTAATGGAATTATTGATTTAATTTGATAAAGCTGCAACCTTTAGCTACATTTTAAGGGGTTTTTATTAAGGTAACCATACGCGTTTGGATTTTAAGCTAGGTTTTAAGGGTATTACTTTTAAAATAAACATATAAATTCATATTTTACAAGCATTTTGATATCGATTTTGCAGTAGGCAGCCATTTAATGTCACTCTTGCGCATCGATCTGTTCATGATTGCCGAATAGTAATGGAATTATTGATTTAATTTGATAAAGCTGCAACCTTTAGCTACATTTTAAGGGGTTTTTATTAAGGTAACCATACGCGTTTGGATTTTAAGCTAGGTTTTAAGGGTATTACTTTTAAAATAAACATATAAATTCATATTTTACAAGCATTTTGATATCGATTTTGCAGTAGGCAGCCATTTAATGTCACTCTTGCGCATCGATCTGTTCATGATTGCCGAATAGTAATGGAATTATTGATTTAATTTGATAAAGCTGCAACCTTTAGCTACATTTTAAGGGGTTTTTATTAAGGTAACCATACGCGTTTGGATTTTAAGCTGGGTTTTAAGGGTATTACTTTTAAAATAAACATATAAATTCATATTTTACAAGCATTTTGATATCGATTTTGCAGTAGGCAGCCATTTAATGTCACTCTTGCGCATCGATCTGTTCATGATTGCCGAATAGTAATGGAATTATTGATTTAATTTGATAAAGCTGCAACCTTTAGCTACATTTTAAGGGGTTTTTATTAAGGTAACCATACGCGTTTGGATTTTAAGCTAGGTTTTAAGGGTATTACTTTTAAAATAAACATATAAATTCATATTTTACAAGCATTTTGATATCGATTTTGCAGTAGGCAGCCATTTAATGTCACTCTTGCGCATCGATCTGTTCATGATTGCCGAATAGTAATGGAATTATTGATTTAATTTGATAAAGCTGCAACCTTTAGCTACATTTTAAGGGGTTTTTATTAAGGTAACCATACGCGTTTGGATTTTAAGCTAGGTTTTAAGGGTATTACTTTTAAAATAAACATATAAATTTATATTTTACAAGCATTTTGATATCGATTTTGCAGTAGGCAGCCATTTAATGTCACTCTTGCGCATCGATCTGTTCATGATTGCCGAATAGTAATGGAATTATTGATTTAATTTGATAAAGCTGCAACCTTTAGCTACATTTTAAGGGGTTTTTATTAAGGTAACCATACGCGTTTGGATTTTAAGCTAGGTTTTAAGGGTATTACTTTTAAAATAAACATATAAATTCATATTTTACAAGCATTTTGATATCGATTTTGCAGTAGGCAGCCATTTAATGTCACTCTTGCGCATCGATCTGTTCATGATTGCCGAATAGTAATGGAATTATTGATTTAATTTGATAAAGCTGCAACCTTTAGCTACATTTTAAGGGGTTTTTATTAAGGTAACCATACGCGTTTGGATTTTAAGCTAGGTTTTAAGGGTATTACTTTTAAAATAAACATATAAATTCATATTTTACAAGCATTTTGATATCGATTTTGCAGTAGGCAGCCATTTAATGTCACTCTTGCGCATCGATCTGTTCATGATTGCCGAATAGTAATGGAATTATTGATTTAATTTGATAAAGCTGCAACCTTTAGCTACATTTTAAGGGGTTTTTATTAAGGTAACCATACGCGTTTGGATTTTAAGCTAGGTTTTAAGAGTATTACTTTTCAAATCTATATATATAAAAATGAAACGTGGTTCGTTCGGCCGCTTAAAACTCGAAAACGACTGGACCAACTTGAATACTTCCTTCGGCGGGTTTGTTCAAAATGTTTACGTGAAGGTTTATAAAAAAATAAATGTCGGGAAAAGGGGCGTGGCACCACAAGAATAAATTTTTAGACAATAACTTTGGAACCATAAGTCACACATCAATTAAATTTGGTACAAACTTAGTATATAATCATGTCCTTCAATAGAGGGAATAAGGTGGGTATTGAACAAAGGGGTGTGGCACCGCCCATACAACTCAAATCTTCTAAATGGAACAGCGTCGGTATTGTAAGTCGCACAATATTGAAATTTGGTGTACCGTCGTTTCATAGATGTGTTATTCTACTGTTAAAATTTTATGGGCGTTGAACAAGGGGCGTGGCACATATTTTATGATCCAATATTTCAGCAGAACTCTAAGTCGTACATCAATGAAACTTGGTATGAACCTACCATTTAGTCATATCTTTCGGCAGAGGGGATAAGGCGGGTATTTAACAAGAGGGCGTGGCTCCGCCCATACAACTCAAATCTTTTATATGGTATAGCTTCGGAATTGTTAGACGCACAGCATTGAAATTTGGCTTGACATCCTCCCATAGAAGTGTAATTCTACTGTTAAAATTTAATGGACATTGGACAAGGGGCGTGGCACATTTGTTGGGCACAAACTATCCGCATAATTTTCGAACTGTTAATCGCACATCAATGAAACTTGGTATGAACCTACCATTTAGTCATATCTTTCGGCAGAGGGAATGAGGCAGGTATTTAACAAGAGGGCGTGGCTCCGCCCATAGAACTTAAATCTTTTATATGGAATAGCTTCGGAGTTGTAAGCCGCACAGCATTGAAATTTGGTGTACCGTCGTTTCATGGATGTGTCATTCTACTGATGAGATTTGATCGGCGTTGGATTTTAAGCTAGGTTTTAAGGGTATTACTTTTAAAATAAACATATAAATTCATATTTTACAAGCATTTTGATATCGATTTTGCAGTAGGCAGCCATTTAATGTCACTCTTGCGCATCGATCTGTTCATGATTGCCGAATAGTAATGGAATTATTGATTTAATTTGATAAAGCTGCAACCTTTAGCTACATTTTAAGGGGTTTTTATTAAGGTAACCATACGCGTTTGGATTTTAAGCTAGGTTTTAAGGGTATTACTTTTAAAATAAACATATAAATTCATATTTTACAAGCATTTTGATATCGATTTTGCAGTAGGCAGCCATTTAATGTCACTCTTGCGCATCGATCTGTTCATGATTGCCGAATAGTAATGGAATTATTGATTTAATTTGATAAAGCTGCAACCTTTAGCTACATTTTAAGGGGTTTTTATTAAGGTAACCATACGCGTTTGGATTTTAAGCTAGGTTTTAAGGGTATTACTTTTAAAATAAACATATAAATTCATATTTTACAAGCATTTTGATATCGATTTTGCAGTAGGCAGCCATTTAATGTCACTCTTGCGCATCGATCTGTTCATGATTGCCGAATAGTAATGGAATTATTGATTTAATTTGATAAAGCTGCAACCTTTAGCTACATTTTAAGGGGTTTTTATTAAGGTAACCATACGCGTTTGGATTTTAAGCTAGGTTTTAAGGGTATTACTTTTAAAATAAACATATAAATTCATATTTTACAAGCATTTTGATATCGATTTTGCAGTAGGCAGCCATTTAATGTCACTCTTGCGCATCGATCTGTTCATGATTGCCGAATAGTAATGGAATTATTGATTTAATTTGATAAAGCTGCAACCTTTAGCTACATTTTAAGGGGTTTTTATTAAGGTAACCATACGCGTTTGGATTTTAAGCTAGGTTTTAAGGGTATTACTTTTAAAATAAACATATAAATTCATATTTTACAAGCATTTTGATATCGATTTTGCAGTAGGCAGCCATTTAATGTCACTCTTGCGCATCGATCTGTTCATGATTGCCGAATAGTAATGGAATTATTGATTTAATTTGATAAAGCTGCAACCTTTAGCTACATTTTAAGGGGTTTTTATTAAGGTAACCATACGCGTTTGGATTTTAAGCTAGGTTTTAAGGGTATTACTTTTAAAATAAACATATAAATTCATATTTTACAAGCATTTTGATATCGATTTTGCAGTAGGCAGCCATTTAATGTCACTCTTGCGCATCGATCTGTTCATGATTGCCGAATAGTAATGGAATTATTGATTTAATTTGATAAAGCTGCAACCTTTAGCTACATTTTAAGGGGTTTTTATTAAGGTAACCATACGCGTTTGGATTTTAAGCTAGGTTTTAAGGGTATTACTTTTAAAATAAACATATAAATTCATATTTTACAAGCATTTTGATATCGATTTTGCAGTAGGCAGCCATTTAATGTCACTCTTGCGCATCGATCTGTTCATGATTGCCGAATAGTAATGGAATTATTGATTTAATTTGATAAAGCTGCAACCTTTAGCTACATTTTAAGGGGTTTTTATTAAGGTAACCATACGCGTTTGGATTTTAAGCTAGGTTTTAAGGGTATTACTTTTAAAATAAACATATAAATTCATATTTTACAAGCATTTTGATATCGATTTTGCAGTAGGCAGCCATTTAATGTCACTCTTGCGCATCGATCTGTTCATGATTGCCGAATAGTAATGGAATTATTGATTTAATTTGATAAAGCTGCAACCTTTAGCTACATTTTAAGGGGTTTTTATTAAGGTAACCATACGCGTTTGGATTTTAAGCTAGGTTTTAAGGGTATTACTTTTAAAATAAACATATAAATTCATATTTTACAAGCATTTTGATATCGATTTTGCAGTAGGCAGCCATTTAATGTCACTCTTGCGCATCGATCTGTTCATGATTGCCGAATAGTAATGGAATTATTGATTTAATTTGATAAAGCTGCAACCTTTAGCTACATTTTAAGGGGTTTTTATTAAGGTAACCATACGCGTTTGGATTTTAAGCTAGGTTTTAAGGGTATTACTTTTAAAATAAACATATAAATTCATATTTTACAAGCATTTTGATATCGATTTTGCAGTAGGCAGCCATTTAATGTCACTCTTGCGCATCGATCTGTTCATGATTGCCGAATAGTAATGGAATTATTGATTTAATTTGATAAAGCTGCAACCTTTAGCTACATTTTAAGGGGTTTTTATTAAGGTAACCATACGCGTTTGGATTTTAAGCTAGGTTTTAAGGGTATTACTTTTAAAATAAACATATAAATTCATATTTTATAAGCATTTTGATATCGATTTTGCAGTAGGCAGCCATTTAATGTCACTCTTGCGCATCGATCTGTTCATGATTGCCGAATAGTAATGGAATTATTGATTTAATTTGATAAAGCTGCAACCTTTAGCTACATTTTAAGGGGTTTTTATTAAGGTAACCATACGCGTTTGGATTTTAAGCTAGGTTTTAAGGGTATTACTTTTAAAATAAACATATAAATTCATATTTTACAAGCATTTTGATATCGATTTTGCAGTAGGCAGCCATTTAATGTCACTCTTGCGCATCGATCTGTTCATGATTGCCGAATAGTAATGGAATTATTGATTTAATTTGATAAAGCTGCAACCTTTAGCTACATTTTAAGGGGTTTTTATTAAGGTAACCATACGCGTTTGGATTTTAAGCTAGGTTTTAAGGGTATTACTTTTAAAATAAACATATAAATTCATATTTTACAAGCATTTTGATATCGATTTTGCAGTAGGCAGCCATTTAATGTCACTCTTGCGCATCGATCTGTTCATGATTGCCGAATAGTAATGGAATTATTGATTTAATTTGATAAAGCTGCAACCTTTAGCTACATTTTAAGGGGTTTTTATTAAGGTAACCATACGCGTTTGGATTTTAAGCTAGGTTTTAAGGGTATTACTTTTAAAATAAACATATAAATTCATATTTTACAAGCATTTTGATATCGATTTTGCAGTAGGCAGCCATTTAATGTCACTCTTGCGCATCGATCTGTTCATGATTGCCGAATAGTAATGGAATTATTGATTTAATTTGATAAAGCTGCAACCTTTAGCTACATTTTAAGGGGTTTTTATTAAGGTAACCATACGCGTTTGGATTTTAAGCTAGGTTTTAAGGGTATTACTTTTAAAATAAACATATAAATTCATATTTTACAAGCATTTTGATATCGATTTTGCAGTAGGCAGCCATTTAATGTCACTCTTGCGCATCGATCTGTTCATGATTGCCGAATAGTAATGGAATTATTGATTTAATTTGATAAAGCTGCAACCTTTAGCTACATTTTAAGGGGTTTTTATTAAGGTAACCATACGCGTTTGGATTTTAAGCTAGGTTTTAAGGGTATTACTTTTAAAATAAACATATAAATTCATATTTTACAAGCATTTTGATATCGATTTTGCAGTAGGCAGCCATTTAATGTCACTCTTGCGCATCGATCTGTTCATGATTGCCGAATAGTAATGGAATTATTGATTTAATTTGATAAAGCTGCAACCTTTAGCTACATTTTAAGGGGTTTTTATTAAGGTAACCATACGCGTTTGGATTTTAAGCTAGGTTTTAAGGGTATTACTTTTAAAATAAACATATAAATTCATATTTTACAAGCATTTTGATATCGATTTTGCAGTAGGCAGCCATTTAATGTCACTCTTGCGCATCGATCTGTTCATGATTGCCGAATAGTAATGGAATTATTGATTTAATTTGATAAAGCTGCAACCTTTAGCTACATTTTAAGGGGTTTTTATTAAGGTAACCATACGCGTTTGGATTTTAAGCTAGGTTTTAAGGGTATTACTTTTAAAATAAACATATTTATTTATTTATTTATTTATTTCAAACTAACTCCAATTGTACAAAGTAAGACCTTAAGGTCTTTTAGCAGTACATCAACGTGCGAATATTTAGATTATTAATTATACAATAAAATTAAGACTAATACGATGACCTTAAAACTAATACAAAGGAAAGAAATTAGAGCATGAAAGCAATAAGTGAGGGAAAAATAAAAGAAAGAACTTAAAGCATAAAAACAATAGGTGAAGGAAAATAGATAAGAGAAAAATGTAGGAGGGGAAATGAGAGAAGGAAAAAGAAAAAAAAAAAAAAAAAACTAAATGTTTAGCCAACACTCATATAAATTCATATTTTACAAGCATTTTGATATCGATTTTGCAGTAGGCAGCCATTTAATGTCACTCTTGCGCATCGATCTGTTCATGATTGCCGAATAGTAATGGAATTATTGATTTAATTTGATAAAGCTGCAACCTTTAGCTACATTTTAAGGGGTTTTTATTAAGGTAACCATACGCGTTTGGATTTTAAGCTAGGTTTTAAGGGTATTACTTTTAAAATAAACATATAAATTCATATTTTACAAGCATTTTGATATCGATTTTGCAGTAGGCAGCCATTTAATGTCACTCTTGCGCATCGATCTGTTCATGATTGCCGAATAGTAATGGAATTATTGATTTAATTTGATAAAGCTGCAACCTTTAGCTACATTTTAAGGGGTTTTTATTAAGGTAACCATACGCGTTTGGATTTTAAGCTAGGTTTTAAGGGTAATAATTTTTTAATAATTGACTGGCACGACAGCCCGCTTACGCGAGACTAAGGCCTAGCTTCCCGCAACTACCCGTGTTGTGCGTGTGAATTTGTACGCGGGTAGAAGGGACCTACAGTTTTTATGCCGGTTCCGAACGGCAGGTTGGGAGCTTTATCATAGGCAATTTTTGCTCTCAGAGGTTTGCCATTTCCAGCTGAGAGGACAGCCACCGAAAGAGAAAACGAATTTTCCCGTTATTTTTTTTAGGTGTTATTACGGGCAGTATTTGAACCTGCGGTTTGCTGCCTTCGACTCGCGGTCCAACGCACTAACCAACTGAGCCACGGCGGCTGCCGTTTTAAGGGTATTACTTTTAAAATAAACATATAAATTCATATTTTACAAGCATTTTGATATCGATTTTGCAGTAGGCAGCCATTTAATGTCACTCTTGCGCATCGATCTGTTCATGATTGCCGAATAGTAATGGAATTATTGATTTAATTTGATAAAGCTGCAACCTTTAGCTACATTTTAAGGGGTTTTTATTAAGGTAACCATACGCGTTTGGATTTTAAGCTAGGTTTTAAGGGTATTACTTTTAAAATAAACATATAAATTCATATTTTACAAGCATTTTGATATCGATTTTGCAGTAGGCAGCCATTTAATGTCACTCTTGCGCATCGATCTGTTCATGATTGCCGAATAGTAATGGAATTATTGATTTAATTTGATAAAGCTGCAACCTTTAGCTACATTTTAAGGGGTTTTTATTAAGGTAACCATACGCGTTTGGATTTTAAGCTAGGTTTTAAGGGTATTACTTTTAAAATAAACATATAAATTCATATTTTACAAGCATTTTGATATCGATTTTGCAGTAGGCAGCCATTTAATGTCACTCTTGCGCATCGATCTGTTCATGATTGCCGAATAGTAATGGAATTATTGATTTAATTTGATAAAGCTGCAACCTTTAGCTACATTTTAAGGGGTTTTTATTAAGGTAACCATACGCGTTTGGATTTTAAGCTAGGTTTTAAGGGTATTACTTTTAAAATAAACATATAAATTCATATTTTACAAGCATTTTGATATCGATTTTGCAGTAGGCAGCCATTTAATGTCACTCTTGCGCATCGATCTGTTCATGATTGCCGAATAGTAATGGAATTATTGATTTAATTTGATAAAGCTGCAACCTTTAGCTACATTTTAAGGGGTTTTTATTAAGGTAACCATACGCGTTTGGATTTTAAGCTAGGTTTTAAGGGTATTACTTTTAAAATAAACATATAAATTCATATTTTACAAGCATTTTGATATCGATTTTGCAGTAGGCAGCCATTTAATGTCACTCTTGCGCATCGATCTGTTCATGATTGCCGAATAGTAATGGAATTATTGATTTAATTTGATAAAGCTGCAACCTTTAGCTACATTTTAAGGGGTTTTTATTAAGGTAACCATACGCGTTTGGATTTTAAGCTAGGTTTTAAGGGTATTACTTTTAAAATAAACATATAAATTCATATTTTACAAGCATTTTGATATCGATTTTGCAGTAGGCAGCCATTTAATGTCACTCTTGCGCAGCGATCTGTTCATGATTGCCGAATAGTAATGGAATTATTGATTTAATTTGATAAAGCTGCAACCTTTAGCTACATTTTAAGGGGTTTTTATTAAGGTAACCATACGCGTTTGGATTTTAAGCTAGGTTTTAAGGGTATTACTTTTAAAATAAACATATAAATTCATATTTTACAAGCATTTTGATATCGATTTTGCAGTAGGCAGCCATTTAATGTCACTCTTGCGCATCGATCTGTTCATGATTGCCGAATAGTAATGGAATTATTGATTTAATTTGATAAAGCTGCAACCTTTAGCTACATTTTAAGGGGTTTTTATTAAGGTAACCATACGCGTTTGGATTTTAAGCTAGGTTTTAAGGGTATTACTTTTAAAATAAACATATAAATTCATATTTTACAAGCATTTTGATATCGATTTTGCAGTAGGCAGCCATTTAATGTCACTCTTGCGCATCGATCTGTTCATGATTGCCGAATAGTAATGGAATTATTGATTTAATTTGATAAAGCTGCAACCTTTAGCTACATTTTAAGGGGTTTTTATTAAGGTAACCATACGCGTTTGGATTTTAAGCTAGGTTTTAAGGGTATTACTTTTAAAATAAACATATAAATTCATATTTTACAAGCATTTTGATATCGATTTTGCAGTAGGCAGCCATTTAATGTCACTCTTGCGCATCGATCTGTTCATGATTGCCGAATAGTAATGGAATTATTGATTTAATTTGATAAAGCTGCAACCTTTAGCTACATTTTAAGGGGTTTTTATTAAGGTAACCATACGCGTTTGGATTTTAAGCTAGGTTTTAAGGGTATTACTTTTAAAATAAACATATAAATTCATATTTTACAAGCATTTTGATATCGATTTTGCAGTAGGCAGCCATTTAATGTCACTCTTGCGCATCGATCTGTTCATGATTGCCGAATAGTAATGGAATTATTGATTTAATTTGATAAAGCTGCAACCTTTAGCTACATTTTAAGGGGTTTTTATTAAGGTAACCATACGCGTTTGGATTTTAAGCTAGGTTTTAAGGGTATTACTTTTAAAATAAACATATAAATTCATATTTTACAAGCATTTTGATATCGATTTTGCAGTAGGCAGCCATTTAATGTCACTCTTGCGCATCGATCTGTTCATGATTGCCGAATAGTAATGGAATTATTGATTTAATTTGATAAAGCTGCAACCTTTAGCTACATTTTAAGGGGTTTTTATTAAGGTAACCATACGCGTTTGGATTTTAAGCTAGGTTTTAAGGGTATTACTTTTAAAATAAACATATAAATTCATATTTTACAAGCATTTTGATATCGATTTTGCAGTAGGCAGCCATTTAATGTCACTCTTGCGCATCGATCTGTTCATGATTGCCGAATAGTAATGGAATTATTGATTTAATTTGATAAAGCTGCAACCTTTAGCTACATTTTAAGGGGTTTTTATTAAGGTAACCATACGCGTTTGGATTTTAGGCTAGGTTTTAAGGGTATTACTTTTAAAATAAACATATAAATTCATATTTTACAAGCATTTTGATATCGATTTTGCAGTAGGCAGCCATTTAATGTCACTCTTGCGCATCGATCTGTTCATGATTGCCGAATAGTAATGGAATTATTGATTTAATTTGATAAAGCTGCAACCTTTAGCTACATTTTAAGGGGTTTTTATTAAGGTAACCATACGCGTTTGGATTTTAAGCTAGGTTTTAAGGGTATTACTTTTAAAATAAACATATAAATTCATATTTTACAAGCATTTTGATATCGATTTTGCAGTAGGCAGCCATTTAATGTCACTCTTGCGCATCGATCTGTTCATGATTGCCGAATAGTAATGGAATTATTGATTTAATTTGATAAAGCTGCAACCTTTAGCTACATTTTAAGGGGTTTTTATTAAGGTAACCATACGCGTTTGGATTTTAAGCTAGGTTTTAAGGGTATTACTTTTAAAATAAACATATAAATTCATATTTTACAAGCATTTTGATATCGATTTTGCAGTAGGCAGCCATTTAATGTCACTCTTGCGCATCGATCTGTTCATGATTGCCGAATAGTAATGGAATTATTGATTTAATTTGATAAAGCTGCAACCTTTAGCTACATTTTAAGGGGTTTTTATTAAGGTAACCATACGCGTTTGGATTTTAAGCTAGGTTTTAAGGGTATTACTTTTAAAATAAACATATAAATTCATATTTTACAAGCATTTTGATATCGATTTTGCAGTAGGCAGCCATTTAATGTCACTCTTGCGCATCGATCTGTTCATGATTGCCGAATAGTAATGGAATTATTGATTTAATTTGATAAAGCTGCAACCTTTAGCTACATTTTAAGGGGTTTTTATTAAGGTAACCATACGCGTTTGGATTTTAAGCTAGGTTTTAAGGGTATTACTTTTAAAATAAACATATAAATTCATATTTTACAAGCATTTTGATATCGATTTTGCAGTAGGCAGCCATTTAATGTCACTCTTGCGCATCGATCTGTTCATGATTGCCGAATAGTAATGGAATTATTGATTTAATTTGATAAAGCTGCAACCTTTAGCTACATTTTAAGGGGTTTTTATTAAGGTAACCATACGCGTTTGGATTTTAAGCTAGGTTTTAAGGGTATTACTTTTAAAATAAACATATAAATTCATATTTTACAAGCATTTTGATATCGATTTTGCAGTAGGCAGCCATTTAATGTCACTCTTGCGCATCGATCTGTTCATGATTGCCGAATAGTAATGGAATTATTGATTTAATTTGATAAAGCTGCAACCTTTAGCTACATTTTAAGGGGTTTTTATTAAGGTAACCATACGCGTTTGGATTTTAAGCTAGGTTTTAAGGGTATTACTTTTAAAATAAACATATAAATTCATATTTTACAAGCATTTTGATATCGATTTTGCAGTAGGCAGCCATTTAATGTCACTCTTGCGCATCGATCTGTTCATGATTGCCGAATAGTAATGGAATTATTGATTTAATTTGATAAAGCTGCAACCTTTAGCTACATTTTAAGGGGTTTTTATTAAGGTAACCATACGCGTTTGGATTTTAAGCTAGGTTTTAAGGGTATTACTTTTAAAATAAACATATAAATTCATATTTTACAAGCATTTTGATATCGATTTTGCAGTAGGCAGCCATTTAATGTCACTCTTGCGCATCGATCTGTTCATGATTGCCGAATAGTAATGGAATTATTGATTTAATTTGATAAAGCTGCAACCTTTAGCTACATTTTAAGGGGTTTTTATTAAGGTAACCATACGCGTTTGGATTTTAAGCTAGGTTTTAAGGGTATTACTTTTAAAATAAACATATAAATTCATATTTTACAAGCATTTTGATATCGATTTTGCAGTAGGCAGCCATTTAATGTCACTCTTGCGCATCGATCTGTTCATGATTGCCGAATAGTAATGGAATTATTGATTTAATTTGATAAAGCTGCAACCTTTAGCTACATTTTAAGGGGTTTTTATTAAGGTAACCATACGCGTTTGGATTTTAAGCTAGGTTTTAAGGGTATTACTTTTAAAATAAACATATAAATTCATATTTTACAAGCATTTTGATATCGATTTTGCAGTAGGCAGCCATTTAATGTCACTCTTGCGCATCGATCTGTTCATGATTGCCGAATAGTAATGGAATTATTGATTTAATTTGATAAAGCTGCAACCTTTAGCTACATTTTAAGGGGTTTTTATTAAGGTAACCATACGCGTTTGGATTTTAAGCTAGGTTTTAAGGGTATTACTTTTAAAATAAACATATAAATTCATATTTTACAAGCATTTTGATATCGATTTTGCAGTAGGCAGCCATTTAATGTCACTCTTGCGCATCGATCTGTTCATGATTGCCGAATAGTAATGGAATTATTGATTTAATTTGATAAAGCTGCAACCTTTAGCTACATTTTAAGGGGTTTTTATTAAGGTAACCATACGCGTTTGGATTTTAAGCTAGGTTTTAAGGGTATTACTTTTAAAATAAACATATAAATTCATATTTTACAAGCATTTTGATATCGATTTTGCAGTAGGCAGCCATTTAATGTCACTCTTGCGCATCGATCTGTTCATGATTGCCGAATAGTAATGGAATTATTGATTTAATTTGATAAAGCTGCAACCTTTAGCTACATTTTAAGGGGTTTTTATTAAGGTAACCATACGCGTTTGGATTTTAAGCTAGGTTTTAAGGGTATTACTTTTAAAATAAACATATAAATTCATATTTTACAAGCATTTTGATATCGATTTTGCAGTAGGCAGCCATTTAATGTCACTCTTGCGCATCGATCTGTTCATGATTGCCGAATAGTAATGGAATTATTGATTTAATTTGATAAAGCTGCAACCTTTAGCTACATTTTAAGGGGTTTTTATTAAGGTAACCATACGCGTTTGGATTTTAAGCTAGGTTTTAAGGGTATTACTTTTAAAATAAACATATAAATTCATATTTTACAAGCATTTTGATATCGATTTTGCAGTAGGCAGCCATTTAATGTCACTCTTGCGCATCGATCTGTTCATGATTGCCGAATAGTAATGGAATTATTGATTTAATTTGATAAAGCTGCAACCTTTAGCTACATTTTAAGGGGTTTTTATTAAGGTAACCATACGCGT
The DNA here is from genome assembly GCA_963668005.1 of Melieria crassipennis. NCBI lineage: Eukaryota > Metazoa > Arthropoda > Insecta > Diptera > Ulidiidae > Melieria > Melieria crassipennis. Next base: position 36,116 of record CAVLFC010000017.1, on the reverse strand, counting down.
TTGGATTTTAAGCTAGGTTTTAAGGGTATTACTTTTAAAATAAACATATAAATTCATATTTTACAAGCATTTTGATATCGATTTTGCAGTAGGCAGCCATTTAATGTCACTCTTGCGCATCGATCTGTTCATGATTGCCGAATAGTAATGGAATTATTGATTTAATTTGATAAAGCTGCAACCTTTAGCTACATTTTAAGGGGTTTTTATTAAGGTAACCATACGCGTTTGGATTTTAAGCTAGGTTTTAAGGGTATTACTTTTAAAATAAACATATAAATTCATATTTTACAAGCATTTTGATATCGATTTTGCAGTAGGCAGCCATTTAATGTCACTCTTGCGCATCGATCTGTTCATGATTGCCGAATAGTAATGGAATTATTGATTTAATTTGATAAAGCTGCAACCTTTAGCTACATTTTAAGGGGTTTTTATTAAGGTAACCATACGCGTTTGGATTTTAAGCTAGGTTTTAAGGGTATTACTTTTAAAATAAACATATAAATTCATATTTTACAAGCATTTTGATATCGATTTTGCAGTAGGCAGCCATTTAATGTCACTCTTGCGCATCGATCTGTTCATGATTGCCGAATAGTAATGGAATTATTGATTTAATTTGATAAAGCTGCAACCTTTAGCTACATTTTAAGGGGTTTTTATTAAGGTAACCATACGCGTTTGGATTTTAAGCTAGGTTTTAAGGGTATTACTTTTAAAATAAACATATAAATTCATATTTTACAAGCATTTTGATATCGATTTTGCAGTAGGCAGCCATTTAATGTCACTCTTGCGCATCGATCTGTTCATGATTGCCGAATAGTAATGGAATTATTGATTTAATTTGATAAAGCTGCAACCTTTAGCTACATTTTAAGGGGTTTTTATTAAGGTAACCATACGCGTTTGGATTTTAAGCTAGGTTTTAAGGGTATTACTTTTAAAATAAACATATAAATTCATATTTTACAAGCATTTTGATATCGATTTTGCAGTAGGCAGCCATTTAATGTCACTCTTGCGCATCGATCTGTTCATGATTGCCGAATAGTAATGGAATTATTGATTTAATTTGATAAAGCTGCAACCTTTAGCTACATTTTAAGGGGTTTTTATTAAGGTAACCATACGCGTTTGGATTTTAAGCTAGGTTTTAAGGGTATTACTTTTAAAATAAACATATAAATTCATATTTTACAAGCATTTTGATATCGATTTTGCAGTAGGCAGCCATTTAATGTCACTCTTGCGCATCGATCTGTTCATGATTGCCGAATAGTAATGGAATTATTGATTTAATTTGATAAAGCTGCAACCTTTAGCTACATTTTAAGGGGTTTTTATTAAGGTAACCATACGCGTTTGGATTTTAAGCTAGGTTTTAAGGGTATTACTTTTAAAATAAACATATAAATTCATATTTTACAAGCATTTTGATATCGATTTTGCAGTAGGCAGCCATTTAATGTCACTCTTGCGCATCGATCTGTTCATGATTGCCGAATAGTAATGGAATTATTGATTTAATTTGATAAAGCTGCAACCTTTAGCTACATTTTAAGGGGTTTTTATTAAGGTAACCATACGCGTTTGGATTTTAAGCTAGGTTTTAAGGGTATTACTTTTAAAATAAACATATAAATTCATATTTTACAAGCATTTTGATATCGATTTTGCAGTAGGCAGCCATTTAATGTCACTCTTGCGCATCGATCTGTTCATGATTGCCGAATAGTAATGGAATTATTGATTTAATTTGATAAAGCTGCAACCTTTAGCTACATTTTAAGGGGTTTTTATTAAGGTAACCATACGCGTTTGGATTTTAAGCTAGGTTTTAAGGGTATTACTTTTAAAATAAACATATAAATTCATATTTTACAAGCATTTTGATATCGATTTTGCAGTAGGCAGCCATTTAATGTCACTCTTGCGCATCGATCTGTTCATGATTGCCGAATAGTAATGGAATTATTGATTTAATTTGATAAAGCTGCAACCTTTAGCTACATTTTAAGGGGTTTTTATTAAGGTAACCATACGCGTTTGGATTTTAAGCTAGGTTTTAAGGGTATTACTTTTAAAATAAACATATAAATTCATATTTTACAAGCATTTTGATATCGATTTTGCAGTAGGCAGCCATTTAATGTCACTCTTGCGCATCGATCTGTTCATGATTGCCGAATAGTAATGGAATTATTGATTTAATTTGATAAAGCTGCAACCTTTAGCTACATTTTAAGGGGTTTTTATTAAGGTAACCATACGCGTTTGGATTTTAAGCTAGGTTTTAAGGGTATTACTTTTAAAATAAACATATAAATTCATATTTTACAAGCATTTTGATATCGATTTTGCAGTAGGCAGCCATTTAATGTCACTCTTGCGCATCGATCTGTTCATGATTGCCGAATAGTAATGGAATTATTGATTTAATTTGATAAAGCTGCAACCTTTAGCTACATTTTAAGGGGTTTTTATTAAGGTAACCATACGCGTTTGGATTTTAAGCTAGGTTTTAAGGGTATTACTTTTAAAATAAACATATAAATTCATATTTTACAAGCATTTTGATATCGATTTTGCAGTAGGCAGCCATTTAATGTCACTCTTGCGCATCGATCTGTTCATGATTGCCGAATAGTAATGGAATTATTGATTTAATTTGATAAAGCTGCAACCTTTAGCTACATTTTAAGGGGTTTTTATTAAGGTAACCATACGCGTTTGGATTTTAAGCTAGGTTTTAAGGGTATTACTTTTAAAATAAACATATAAATTCATATTTTACAAGCATTTTGATATCGATTTTGCAGTAGGCAGCCATTTAATGTCACTCTTGCGCATCGATCTGTTCATGATTGCCGAATAGTAATGGAATTATTGATTTAATTTGATAAAGCTGCAACCTTTAGCTACATTTTAAGGGGTTTTTATTAAGGTAACCATACGCGTTTGGATTTTAAGCTAGGTTTTAAGGGTATTACTTTTAAAATAAACATATAAATTCATATTTTACAAGCATTTTGATATCGATTTTGCAGTAGGCAGCCATTTAATGTCACTCTTGCGCATCGATCTGTTCATGATTGCCGAATAGTAATGGAATTATTGATTTAATTTGATAAAGCTGCAACCTTTAGCTACATTTTAAGGGGTTTTTATTAAGGTAACCATACGCGTTTGGATTTTAAGCTAGGTTTTAAGGGTATTACTTTTAAAATAAACATATAAATTCATATTTTACAAGCATTTTGATATCGATTTTGCAGTAGGCAGCCATTTAATGTCACTCTTGCGCATCGATCTGTTCATGATTGCCGAATAGTAATGGAATTATTGATTTAATTTGATAAAGCTGCAACCTTTAGCTACATTTTAAGGGGTTTTTATTAAGGTAACCATACGCGTTTGGATTTTAAGCTAGGTTTTAAGGGTATTACTTTTAAAATAAACATATAAATTCATATTTTACAAGCATTTTGATAATCGATTTTGCAGTAGGCAGCCATTTAATGTCACTCTTGCGCATCGATCTGTTCATGATTGCCGAATAGTAATGGAATTATTGATTTAATTTGATAAAGCTGCAACCTTTAGCTACATTTTAAGGGGTTTTTATTAAGGTAACCATACGCGTTTGGATTTTAAGCTAGGTTTTAAGGGTATTACTTTTAAAATAAACATATAAATTCATATTTTACAAGCATTTTGATATCGATTTTGCAGTAGGCAGCCATTTAATGTCACTCTTGCGCATCGATCTGTTCATGATTGCCGAATAGTAATGGAATTATTGATTTAATTTGATAAAGCTGCAACCTTTAGCTACATTTTAAGGGGTTTTTATTAAGGTAACCATACGCGTTTGGATTTTAAGCTAGGTTTTAAGGGTATTACTTTTAAAATAAACATATAAATTCATATTTTACAAGCATTTTGATATCGATTTTGCAGTAGGCAGCCATTTAATGTCACTCTTGCGCATCGATCTGTTCATGATTGCCGAATAGTAATGGAATTATTGATTTAATTTGATAAAGCTGCAACCTTTAGCTACATTTTAAGGGGTTTTTATTAAGGTAACCATACGCGTTTGGATTTTAAACTAGGTTTTAAGGGTATTACTTTTAAAATAAACATATAAATTCATATTTTACAAGCATTTTGATATCGATTTTGCAGTAGGCAGCCATTTAATGTCACTCTTGCGCATCGATCTGTTCATGATTGCCGAATAGTAATGGAATTATTGATTTAATTTGATAAAGCTGCAACCTTTAGCTACATTTTAAGGGGTTTTTATTAAGGTAACCATACGCGTTTGGATTTTAAGCTAGGTTTTAAGGGTATTACTTTTAAAATAAACATATAAATTCATATTTTACAAGCATTTTGATATCGATTTTGCAGTAGGCAGCCATTTAATGTCACTCTTGCGCATCGATCTGTTCATGATTGCCGAATAGTAATGGAATTATTGATTTAATTTGATAAAGCTGCAACCTTTAGCTACATTTTAAGGGGTTTTTATTAAGGTAACCATACGCGTTTGGATTTTAAGCTAGGTTTTAAGGGTATTACTTTTAAAATAAACATATAAATTCATATTTTACAAGCATTTTGATATCGATTTTGCAGTAGGCAGCCATTTAATGTCATTCTTGCGCATCGATCTGTTCATGATTGCCGAATAGTAATGGAATTATTGATTTAATTTGATAAAGCTGCAACCTTTAGCTACATTTTAAGGGGTTTTTATTAAGGTAACCATACGCGTTTGGATTTTAAGCTAGGTTTTAAGGGTATTACTTTTAAAATAAACATATAAATTCATATTTTACAAGCATTTTGATATCGATTTTGCAGTAGGCAGCCATTTAATGTCACTCTTGCGCATCGATCTGTTCATGATTGCCGAATAGTAATGGAATTATTGATTTAATTTGATAAAGCTGCAACCTTTAGCTACATTTTAAGGGGTTTTTATTAAGGTAACCATACGCGTTTGGATTTTAAGCTAGGTTTTAAGGGTATTACTTTTAAAATAAACATATAAATTCATATTTTACAAGCATTTTGATATCGATTTTGCAGTAGGCAGCCATTTAATGTCACTCTTGCGCATCGATCTGTTCATGATTGCCGAATAGTAATGGAATTATTGATTTAATTTGATAAAGCTGCAACCTTTAGCTACATTTTAAGGGGTTTTTATTAAGGTAACCATACGCGTTTGGATTTAAGCTAGGTTTTAAGAGTATTACTTTTCAAATAAACATATAAATTCATATTTTACAAGCATTTTGATATCGATTTTGCAGTAGGCAGCCATTTAATGTCACTCTTGCGCATCGATCTGTTCATGATTGCCGAATAGTAATGGAATTATTGATTTAATTTGATAAAGCTGCAACCTTTAGCTACATTTTAAGGGGTTTTTATTAAGGTAACCATACGCGTTTGGATTTTAAGCTAGGTTTTAAGGGTATTACTTTTAAAATAAACATATAAATTCATATTTTACAAGCATTTTGATATCGATTTTGCAGTAGGCAGCCATTTAATGTCACTCTTGCGCATCGATCTGTTCATGATTGCCGAATAGTAATGGAATTATTGATTTAATTTGATAAAGCTGCAACCTTTAGCTACATTTTAAGGGGTTTTTATTAAGGTAACCATACGCGTTTGGATTTTAAGCTAGGTTTTAAGGGTATTACTTTTAAAATAAACATATAAATTCATATTTTACAAGCATTTTGATATCGATTTTGCAGTAGGCAGCCATTTAATGTCATTCTTGCGCATCGATCTGTTCATGATTGCCGAATAGTAATGGAATTATTGATTTAATTTGATAAAGCTGCAACCTTTAGCTACATTTTAAGGGGTTTTTATTAAGGTAACCATACGCGTTTGGATTTTAAGCTAGGTTTTAAGGGTATTACTTTTAAAATAAACATATAAATTCATATTTTACAAGCATTTTGATATCGATTTTGCAGTAGGCAGCCATTTAATGTCACTCTTGCGCATCGATCTGTTCATGATTGCCGAATAGTAATGGAATTATTGATTTAATTTGATAAAGCTGCAACCTTTAGCTACATTTTAAGGGGTTTTTATTAAGGTAACCATACGCGTTTGGATTTTAAGCTAGGTTTTAAGGGTATTACTTTTAAAATAAACATATAAATTCATATTTTACAAGCATTTTGATATCGATTTTGCAGTAGGCAGCCATTTAATGTCACTCTTGCGCATCGATCTGTTCATGATTGTCGAATAGTAATGGAATTATTGATTTAATTTGATAAAGCTGCAACCTTTAGCTACATTTTAAGGGGTTTTTATTAAGGTAACCATACGCGTTTGGATTTTAAGCTAGGTTTTAAGGGTATTACTTTTAAAATAAACATATAAATTCATATTTTACAAGCATTTTGATATCGATTTTGCAGTAGGCAGCCATTTAATGTCACTCTTGCGCATCGATCTGTTCATGATTGCCGAATAGTAATGGAATTATTGATTTAATTTGATAAAGCTGCAACCTTTAGCTACATTTTAAGGGGTTTTTATTAAGGTAACCATACGCGTTTGGATTTTAAGCTAGGTTTTAAGGGTATTACTTTTAAAATAAACATATAAATTCATATTTTACAAGCATTTTGATATCGATTTTGCAGTAGGCAGCCATTTAATGTCATTCTTGCGCATCGATCTGTTCATGATTGCCGAATAGTAATGGAATTATTGATTTAATTTGATAAAGCTGCAACCTTTAGCTACATTTTAAGGGGTTTTTATTAAGGTAACCATACGCGTTTGGATTTTAAGCTAGGTTTTAAGGGTATTACTTTTAAAATAAACATATAAATTCATATTTTACAAGCATTTTGATATCGATTTTGCAGTAGGCAGCCATTTAATGTCACTCTTGCGCATCGATCTGTTCATGATTGCCGAATAGTAATGGAATTATTGATTTAATTTGATAAAGCTGCAACCTTTAGCTACATTTTAAAGGGTTTTTATTAAGGTAACCATACGCGTTTGGATTTTAAGCTAGGTTTTAAGGGTATTACTTTTAAAATAAACATATAAATTCATATTTTACAAGCATTTTGATATCGATTTTGCAGTAGGCAGCCATTTAATGTCACCCTTGCGCATCGATCTGTTCATGATTGCCGAATAGTAATGGAATTATTGATTTAATTTGATAAAGCTGCAACCTTTAGCTACATTTTAAGGGGTTTTGATTAAGGTAACCATACGCGTTTGGATTTTAAGCTAGGTTTTAAGGGTATTACTTTTAAAATAAACATATAAATTCATATTTTACAAGCATTTTGATATCGATTTTGCAGTAGGCAGCCATTTAATGTCACTCTTGCGCATCGATCTGTTCATGATTGCCGAATAGTAATGGAATTATTGATTTAATTTGATAAAGCTGCAACCTTTAGCTACATTTTAAGGGGTTTTTATTAAGGTAACCATACGCGTTTGGATTTTAAGCTAGGTTTTAAGGGTATTACTTTTAAAATAAACATATAAATTCATATTTTACAAGCATTTTGATATCGATTTTGCAGTAGGCAGCCATTTAATGTCACTCTTGCGCATCGATCTGTTCATGATTGCCGAATAGTAATGGAATTATTGATTTAATTTGATAAAGCTGCAACCTTTAGCTACATTTTAAGGGGTTTTTATTAAGGTAACCATACGCGTTTGGATTTTAAGCTAGGTTTTAAGGGTATTACTTTTAAAATAAACATATAAATTCATATTTTACAAGCATTTTGATATCGATTTTGCAGTAGGCAGCCATTTAATGTCACTCTTGCGCATCGATCTGTTCATGATTGCCGAATAGTAATGGAATTATTGATTTAATTTGATAAAGCTGCAACCTTTAGCTACATTTTAAGGGGTTTTTATTAAGGTAACCATACGCGTTTGGATTTTAAGCTAGGTTTTAAGGGTATTACTTTTAAAATAAACATATAAATTCATATTTTACAAGCATTTTGATATCGATTTTGCAGTAGGCAGCCATTTAATGTCACTCTTGCGCATCGATCTGTTCATGATTGCCGAATAGTAATGGAATTATTGATTTAATTTGATAAAGCTGCAACCTTTAGCTACATTTTAAGGGGTTTTTATTAAGGTAACCATACGCGTTTGGATTTTAAGCTAGGTTTTAAGGGTATTACATTTAAAATAAACATATAAATTCATATTTTACAAGCATTTTGATATCGATTTTGCAGTAGGCAGCCATTTAATGTCACTCTTGCGCATCGATCTGTTCATGATTGCCGAATAGTAATGGAATTATTGATTTAATTTGATAAAGCTGCAACCTTTAGCTACATTTTAAGGGGTTTTTATTAAGGTAACCATACGCGTTTGGATTTTAAGCTAGGTTTTAAGGGTATTACTTTTAAAATAAACATATAAATTCATATTTTACAAGCATTTTGATATCGATTTTGCAGTAGGCAGCCATTTAATGTCACTCTTGCGCATCGATCTGTTCATGATTGCCGAATAGTAATGGAATTATTGATTTAATTTGATAAAGCTGCAACCTTTAGCTACATTTTAAGGGGTTTTTATTAAGGTAACCATACGCGTTTGGATTTTAAGCTAGGTTTTAAGGGTATTACTTTTAAAATAAACATATAAATTCATATTTTACAAGCATTTTGATATCGATTTTGCAGTAGGCAGCCATTTAATGTCACTCTTGCGCATCGATCTGTTCATGATTGCCGAATAGTAATGGAAATATTGATTTAATTTGATAAAGCTGCAACCTTTAGCTACATTTTAAGGGGTTTTTATTAAGGTAACCATACGCGTTTGGATTTTAAGCTAGGTTTTAAGGGTATTACTTTTAAAATAAACATATAAATTCATATTTTACAAGCATTTTGAGATCGATTTTGCAGTAGGCAGCCATTTAATGTCACTCTTGCGCATCGATCTGTTCATGATTGCCGAATAGTAATGGAATTATTGATTTAATTTGATAAAGCTGCAACCTTTAGCTACATTCTAAGGGGTTTTTATTAAGGTAACCATACGCGTTTGGATTTTAAGCTAGGTTTTAAGGGTATTACTTTTAAAATAAACATATAAATTCATATTTTACAAGCATTTTGATATCGATTTTGCAGTAGGCAGCCATTTAATGTCACTCTTGCGCATCGATCTGTTCATGATTGCCGAATAGTAATGGAATTATTGATTTAATTTGATAAAGCTGCAACCTTTAGCTACATTTTAAGGGTTTTTATTAAGGTAACCATACGCGTTTGGATTTTAAGCTAGGTTTTAAGGGTATTACTTTTAAAATAAACATATAAATTCATATTTTACAAGCATTTTGATATCGATTTTGCAGTAGGCAGCCATTTAATGTCACTCTTGCGCATCGATCTGTTCATGATTGCCGAATAGTAATGGAATTATTGATTTAATTTGATAAAGCTGCAACCTTTAGCTACATTTTAAGGGGTTTTTATTAAGGTAACCATACGCGTTTGGATTTTAAGCTAGGTTTTAAGGGTATTACTTTTAAAATAAACATATAAATTCATATTTTACAAGCATTTTGATATCGATTTTGCAGTAGGCAGCCATTTAATGTCACTCTTGCGCATCGATCTGTTCATGATTGCCGAATAGTAATGGAATTATTGATTTAATTTGATAAAGCTGCAACCTTTAGCTACATTTTAAGGGGTTTTTATTAAGGTAACCATACGCGTTTGGATTTTAAGCTAGGTTTTAAGGGTATTACTTTTAAAATAAACATATAAATTCATATTTTACAAGCATTTTGATATCGATTTTGCAGTAGGCAGCCATTTAATGTCACTCTTGCGCATCGATCTGTTCATGATTGCCGAATAGTAATGGAATTATTGATTTAATTTGATAAAGCTGCAACCTTTAGCTACATTTTAAGGGGTTTTTATTAAGGTAACCATACGCGTTTGGATTTTAAGCTAGGTTTTAAGGGTATTACTTTTAAAATAAACATATAAATTCATATTTTACAAGCATTTTGATATCGATTTTGCAGTAGGCAGCCATTTAATGTCACTCTTGCGCATCGATCTGTTCATGATTGCCGAATAGTAATGGAATTATTGATTTAATTTGATAAAGCTGCAACCTTTAGCTACATTTTAAGGGTTTTTATTAAGGTAACCATACGCGTTTGGATTTTAAGCTAGGTTTTAAGGGTATTACTTTTAAAATAAACATATAAATTCATATTTTACAAGCATTTTGATATCGATTTTGCAGTAGGCAGCCATTTAATGTCACTCTTGCGCATCGATCTGTTCATGATTGCCGAATAGTAATGGAATTATTGATTTAATTTGATAAAGCTGCAACCTTTAGCTACATTTTAAGGGGTTTTTATTAAGGTAACCATACGCGTTTGGATTTTAAGCTAGGTTTTAAGGGTATTACTTTTAAAATAAACATATAAATTCATATTTTACAAGCATTTTGATATCGATTTTGCAGTAGGCAGCCATTTAATGTCACTCTTGCGCATCGATCTGTTCATGATTGCCGAATAGTAATGGAATTATTGATTTAATTTGATAAAGCTGCAACCTTTAGCTACATTTTAAGGGTTTTTATTAAGGTAACCATACGCGTTTGGATTTTAAGCTAGGTTTTAAGGGTATTACTTTTAAAATAAACATATAAATTCATATTTTACAAGCATTTTGATATCGATTTTGCAGTAGGCAGCCATTTAATGTCACTCTTGCGCATCGATCTGTTCATGATTGCCGAATAGTAATGGAATTATTGATTTAATTTGATAAAGCTGCAACCTTTAGCTACATTTTAAGGGTTTTTATTAAGGTAACCATACGCGTTTGGATTTTAAGCTAGGTTTTAAGGGTATTACTTTTAAAATAAACATATAAATTCATATTTTACAAGCATTTTGATATCGATTTTGCAGTAGGCAGCCATTTAATGTCACTCTTGCGCATCGATCTGTTCATGATTGCCGAATAGTAATGGAATTATTGATTTAATTTGATAAAGCTGCAACCTTTAGCTACATTTTAAGGGGTTTTTATTAAGGTAACCATACGCGTTTGGATTTTAAGCTAGGTTTTAAGGGTATTACTTTTAAAATAAACATATAAATTCATATTTTACAAGCATTTTGATATCGATTTTGCAGTAGGCAGCCATTTAATGTCACTCTTGCGCATCGATCTGTTCATGATTGCCGAATAGTAATGGAATTATTGATTTAATTTGATAAAGCTGCAACCTTTAGCTACATTTTAAGGGGTTTTTATTAAGGTAACCATACGCGTTTGGATTTTAAGCTAGGTTTTAAGGGTATTACTTTTAAAATAAACATATAAATTCATATTTTACAAGCATTTTGATATCGATTTTGCAGTAGGCAGCCATTTAATGTCACTCTTGCGCATCGATCTGTTCATGATTGCCGAATAGTAATGGAATTATTGATTTAATTTGATAAAGCTGCAACCTTTAGCTACATTTTAAGGGGTTTTTATTAAGGTAACCATACGCGTTTGGATTTTAAGCTAGGTTTTAAGGGTATTACTTTTAAAATAAACATATAAATTCATATTTTACAAGCATTTTGATATCGATTTTGCAGTAGGCAGCCATTTAATGTCACTCTTGCGCATCGATCTGTTCATGATTGCCGAATAGTAATGGAATTATTGATTTAATTTGATAAAGCTGCAACCTTTAGCTACATTTTAAGGGGTTTTTATTAAGGTAACCATACGCGTTTGGATTTTAAGCTAGGTTTTAAGGGTATTACTTTTAAAATAAACATATAAATTCATATTTTACAAGCATTTTGATATCGATTTTGCAGTAGGCAGCCATTTAATGTCACTCTTGCGCATCGATCTGTTCATGATTGCCGAATAGTAATGGAATTATTGATTTAATTTGATAAAGCTGCAACCTTTAGCTACATTTTAAGGGGTTTTTATTAAGGTAACCATACGCGTTTGGATTTTAAGCTAGGTTTTAAGGGTATTACTTTTAAAATAAACATATAAATTCATATTTTACAAGCATTTTGATATCGATTTTGCAGTAGGCAGCCATTTAATGTCACTCTTGCGCATCGATCTGTTCATGATTGCCGAATAGTAATGGAATTATTGATTTAATTTGATAAAGCTGCAACCTTTAGCTACATTTTAAGGGGTTTTTATTAAGGTAACCATACGCGTTTGGATTTTAAGCTAGGTTTTAAGGGTATTACTTTTAAAATAAACATATAAATTCATATTTTACAAGCATTTTGATATCGATTTTGCAGTAGGCAGCCATTTAATGTCACTCTTGCGCATCGATCTGTTCATGATTGCCGAATAGTAATGGAATTATTGATTTAATTTGATAAAGCTGCAACCTTTAGCTACATTTTAAGGGGTTTTTATTAAGGTAACCATACGCGTTTGGATTTTAAGCTAGGTTTTAAGGGTATTACTTTTAAAATAAACATATAAATTCATATTTTACAAGCATTTTGATATCGATTTTGCAGTAGGCAGCCATTTAATGTCACTCTTGCGCATCGATCTGTTCATGATTGCCGAATAGTAATGGAATTATTGATTTAATTTGATAAAGCTGCAACCTTTAGCTACATTTTAAGGGGTTTTTATTAAGGTAACCATACGCGTTTGGATTTTAAGCTAGGTTTTAAGGGTATTACTTTTAAAATAAACATATAAATTCATATTTTACAAGCATTTTGATATCGATTTTGCAGTAGGCAGCCATTTAATGTCACTCTTGCGCATCGATCTGTTCATGATTGCCGAATAGTAATGGAATTATTGATTTAATTTGATAAAGCTGCAACCTTTAGCTACATTTTAAGGGGTTTTTATTAAGGTAACCATACGCGTTTGGATTTTAAGCTAGGTTTTAAGGGTATTACTTTTAAAATAAACATATAAATTCATATTTTACAAGCATTTTGATATCGATTTTGCAGTAGGCAGCCATTTAATGTCACTCTTGCGCATCGATCTGTTCATGATTGCCGAATAGTAATGGAATTATTGATTTAATTTGATAAAGCTGCAACCTTTAGCTACATTTTAAGGGGTTTTTATTAAGGTAACCATACGCGTTTGGATTTTAAGCTAGGTTTTAAGGGTATTACTTTTAAAATAAACATATAAATTCATATTTTACAAGCATTTTGATATCGATTTTGCAGTAGGCAGCCATTTAATGTCACTCTTGCGCATCGATCTGTTCATGATTGCCGAATAGTAATGGAATTATTGATTTAATTTGATAAAGCTGCAACCTTTAGCTACATTTTAAGGGGTTTTTATTAAGGTAACCATACGCGTTTGGATTTTAAGCTAGGTTTTAAGGGTATTACTTTTAAAATAAACATATAAATTCATATTTTACAAGCATTTTGATATCGATTTTGCAGTAGGCAGCCATTTAATGTCACTCTTGCGCATCGATCTGTTCATGATTGCCGAATAGTAATGGAATTATTGATTTAATTTGATAAAGCTGCAACCTTTAGCTACATTTTAAGGGGTTTTTATTAAGGTAACCATACGCGTTTGGATTTTAAGCTAGGTTTTAAGGGTATTACTTTTAAAATAAACATATAAATTCATATTTTACAAGCATTTTGATATCGATTTTGCAGTAGGCAGCCATTTAATGTCACTCTTGCGCATCGATCTGTTCATGATTGCCGAATAGTAATGGAATTATTGATTTAATTTGATAAAGCTGCAACCTTTAGCTACATTTTAAGGGGTTTTTATTAAGGTAACCATACGCGTTTGGATTTTAAGCTAGGTTTTAAGGGTATTACTTTTAAAATAAACATATAAATTCATATTTTACAAGCATTTTGATATCGATTTTGCAGTAGGCAGCCATTTAATGTCACTCTTGCGCATCGATCTGTTCATGATTGCCGAATAGTAATGGAATTATTGATTTAATTTGATAAAGCTGCAACCTTTAGCTACATTTTAAGGGGTTTTTATTAAGGTAACCATACGCGTTTGGATTTTAAGCTAGGTTTTAAGGGTATTACTTTTAAAATAAACATATAAATTCATATTTTACAAGCATTTTGATATCGATTTTGCAGTAGGCAGCCATTTAATGTCACTCTTGCGCATCGATCTGTTCATGATTGCCGAATAGTAATGGAATTATTGATTTAATTTGATAAAGCTGCAACCTTTAGCTACATTTTAAGGGGTTTTTATTAAGGTAACCATACGCGTTTGGATTTTAAGCTAGGTTTTAAGGGTATTACTTTTAAAATAAACATATAAATTCATATTTTACAAGCATTTTGATATCGATTTTGCAGTAGGCAGCCATTTAATGTCACTCTTGCGCATCGATCTGTTCATGATTGCCGAATAGTAATGGAATTATTGATTTAATTTGATAAAGCTGCAACCTTTAGCTACATTTTAAGGGGTTTTTATTAAGGTAACCATACGCGTTTGGATTTTAAGCTAGGTTTTAAGGGTATTACTTTTAAAATAAACATATAAATTCATATTTTACAAGCATTTTGATATCGATTTTGCAGTAGGCAGCCATTTAATGTCACTCTTGCGCATCGATCTGTTCATGATTGCCGAATAGTAATGGAATTATTGATTTAATTTGATAAAGCTGCAACCTTTAGCTACATTTTAAGGGGTTTTTATTAAGGTAACCATACGCGTTTGGATTTTAAGCTAGGTTTTAAGGGTATTACTTTTAAAATAAACATATAAATTCATATTTTACAAGCATTTTGATATCGATTTTGCAGTAGGCAGCCATTTAATGTCACTCTTGCGCATCGATCTGTTCATGATTGCCGAATAGTAATGGAATTATTGATTTAATTTGATAAAGCTGCAACCTTTAGCTACATATTAAGGGGGTTTTATTAAGGTAACCATACGCGTTTGGATTTTAAGCTAGGTTTTAAGGGTATTACTTTTAAAATAAACATATAAATTCATATTTTACAAGCATTTTGATATCGATTTTGCAGTAGGCAGCCATTTAATGTCACTCTTGCGCATCGATCTGTTCATGATTGCCGAATAGTAATGGCATTATTGATTTAATTTGATAAAGCTGCAACCTTTAGCTACATTTTAAGGGGTTTTTATTAAGGTAACCATACGCGTTTGGATTTTAAGCTAGGTTTTAAGGGTATTACTTTTAAAATAAACATATAAATTCATATTTTACAAGCATTTTGATATCGATTTTGCAGTAGGCAGCCATTTAATGTCATCCTTGCGCATCGATCTGTTCATGATTGCCGAATAGTAATGGAATTATTGATTTAATTTGATAAAGCTGCAACCTTTAGCTACATTTTAAGGGGTTTTTATTAAGGTAACCATACGCGTTTGGATTTTAAGCTAGGTTTTAAGGGTATTACTTTTAAAATAAACATATAAATTCATATTTTACAAGCATTTTGATATCGATTTTGCAGTAGGCAGCCATTTAATGTCACTCTTGCGCATCGATCTGTTCATGATTGCCGAATAGTAATGGAATTATTGATTTAATTTGATAAAGCTGCAACCTTTAGCTACATTTTAAGGGGTTTTTATTAAGGTAACCATACGCGTTTGGATTTTAAGCTAGGTTTTAAGGGTATTACTTTTAAAATAAACATATAAATTCATATTTTACAAGCATTTTGATATCGATTTTGCAGTAGGCAGCCATTTAATGTCACTCTTGCGCATCGATCTGTTCATGATTGCCGAATAGTAATGGAATTATTGATTTAACTTGATAAAGCTGCAACCTTTAGCTACATTTTAAGGGGTTTTTATTAAGGTAACCATACGCGTTTGGATTTTAAGCTAGGTTTTAAGGGTATTACTTTTAAAATAAACATATAAATTCATATTTTACAAGCATTTTGATATCGATTTTGCAGTAGGCAGCCATTTAATGTCACTCTTGCGCATCGATCTGTTCATGATTGCCGAATAGTAATGGAATTATTGATTTAATTTGATAAAGCTGCAACCTTTAGCTACATTTTAAGGGGTTTTTATTAAGGTAACCATACGCGTTTGGATTTTAAGCTAGGTTTTAAGGGTATTACTTTTAAAATAAACATATAAATTCATATTTTACAAGCATTTTGATATCGATTTTGCAGTAGGCAGCCATTTAATGTCACTCTTGCGCATCGATCTGTTCATGATTGCCGAATAGTAATGGAATTATTGATTTAATTTGATAAAGCTGCAACCTTTAGCTACATTTTAAGAGGTTTTTATTAAGGTAACCATACGCGTTTGGATTTTAAGCTAGGTTTTAAGGGTATTACTTTTAAAATAAACATATAAATTCATATTTTACAAGCATTTTGATATCGATTTTGCAGTAGGCAGCCATTTAATGTCACTCTTGCGCATCGATCTGTTCATGATTGCCGAATAGTAATGGAATTATTGATTTAATTTGATAAAGCTGCAACCTTTAGCTACATTTTAAAGGGTTTTTATTAAGGTAACCATACGCGTTTGGATTTTAAGCTAGGTTTTAAGGGTATTACTTTTAAAATAAACATATAAATTCATATTTTACAAGCATTTTGATATCGATTTTGCAGTAGGCAGCCATTTAATGTCACTCTTGCGCATCGATCTGTTCATGATTGTCGAATAGTAATGGAATTATTGATTTAATTTGATAAAGCTGCAACCTTTAGCTACATTTTAAGGGGTTTTTATTAAGGTAACCATACGCGTTTGGATTTTAAGCTAGGTTTTAAGGGTATTACTTTTAAAATAAACATATAAATTCATATTTTACAAGCATTTTGATATCGATTTTGCAGTAGGCAGCCATTTAATGTCACTCTTGCGCATCGATCTGTTCATGATTGCCGAATAGTAATGGAATTATTGATTTAATTTGATAAAGCTGCAACCTTTAGCTACATTTTAAGGGGTTTTTATTAAGGTAACCATACGCGTTTGGATTTTAAGCTAGGTTTTAAGGGTATTACTTTTTAAATAAACATATTAATTCATATTTTACAAGCATTTTGATATCGATTTTGCAGTAGGCAGCCATTTAATGTCACTCTTGCGCATCGATCTGTTCATGATTGCCGAATAGTAATGGAATTATTGATTTAATTTGATAAAGCTGCAACCTTTAGCTACATTTTAAGGGGTTTTTATTAAGGTAACCATACGCGTTTGGATTTTAAGCTAGGTTTTAAGGGTATTACTTTTAAAATAAACATATAAATTCATATTTTACAAGCATTTTGATATCGATTTTGCAGTAGGCAGCCATTTAATGTCACTCTTGCGCATCGATCTGTTCATGATTGCCGAATAGTAATGGAATTATTGATTTAATTTGATAAAGCTGCAACCTTTAGCTACATTTTAAGGGGGTTTTATTAAGGTAACCATACGCGTTTGGATTTTAAGCTAGGTTTTAAGGGTATTACTTTTAAAATAAACATATAAATTCATATTTTACAAGCATTTTGATATCGATTTTGCAGTAGGCAGCCATTTAATGTCACTCTTGCGCATCGATCTGTTCATGATTGCCGAATAGTAATGGAATTATTGATTTAATTTGATAAAGCTGCAACCTTTAGCTACATTTTAAGGGGTTTTTATTAAGGTAACCATACGCGTTTGGATTTTAAGCTAGGTTTTAAGGGTATTACTTTTAAAATAAACATATAAATTCATATTTTACAAGCATTTTGATATCGATTTTGCAGTAGGCAGCCATTTAATGTCACTCTTGCGCATCGATCTGTTCATGATTGCCGAATAGTAATGGAATTATTGATTTAACTTGATAAAGCTGCAACCTTTAGCTACATTTTAAGGGGTTTTTATTAAGGTAACCATACGCGTTTGGATTTTAAGCTAGGTTTTAAGGGTATTACTTTTAAAATAAACATATAAATTCATATTTTACAAGCATTTTGATATCGATTTTGCAGTAGGCAGCCATTTAATGTCACTCTTGCGCATCGATCTGTTCATGATTGCCGAATAGTAATGGAATTATTGATTTAATTTGATAAAGCTGCAACCTTTAGCTACATTTTAAGGGGTTTTTATTAAGGTAACCATACGCGTTTGGATTTTAAGCTAGGTTTTAAGGGTATTACTTTTAAAATAAACATATAAATTCATATTTTACAAGCATTTTGATATCGATTTTGCAGTAGGCAGCCATTTAATGTCACTCTTGCGCATCGATCTGTTCATGATTGCCGAATAGTAATGGAATTATTGATTTAATTTGATAAAGCTGCAACCTTTAGCTACATTTTAAGAGGTTTTTATTAAGGTAACCATACGCGTTTGGATTTTAAGCTAGGTTTTAAGGGTATTACTTTTAAAATAAACATATAAATTCATATTTTACAAGCATTTTGATATCGATTTTGCAGTAGGCAGCCATTTAATGTCACTCTTGCGCATCGATCTGTTCATGATTGCCGAATAGTAATGGAATTATTGATTTAATTTGATAAAGCTGCAACCTTTAGCTACATTTTAAAGGGTTTTTATTAAGGTAACCATACGCGTTTGGATTTTAAGCTAGGTTTTAAGGGTATTACTTTTAAAATAAACATATAAATTCATATTTTACAAGCATTTTGATATCGATTTTGCAGTAGGCAGCCATTTAATGTCACTCTTGCGCATCGATCTGTTCATGATTGTCGAATAGTAATGGAATTATTGATTTAATTTGATAAAGCTGCAACCTTTAGCTACATTTTAAGGGGTTTTTATTAAGGTAACCATACGCGTTTGGATTTTAAGCTAGGTTTTAAGGGTATTACTTTTAAAATAAACATATAAATTCATATTTTACAAGCATTTTGATATCGATTTTGCAGTAGGCAGCCATTTAATGTCACTCTTGCGCATCGATCTGTTCATGATTGCCGAATAGTAATGGAATTATTGATTTAATTTGATAAAGCTGCAACCTTTAGCTACATTTTAAGGGGTTTTTATTAAGGTAACCATACGCGTTTGGATTTTAAGCTAGGTTTTAAGGGTATTACTTTTTAAATAAACATATTAATTCATATTTTACAAGCATTTTGATATCGATTTTGCAGTAGGCAGCCATTTAATGTCACTCTTGCGCATCGATCTGTTCATGATTGCCGAATAGTAATGGAATTATTGATTTAATTTGATAAAGCTGCAACCTTTAGCTACATTTTAAGGGGTTTTTATTAAGGTAACCATACGCGTTTGGATTTTAAGCTAGGTTTTAAGGGTATTACTTTTAAAATAAACATATAAATTCATATTTTACAAGCATTTTGATATCGATTTTGCAGTAGGCAGCCATTTAATGTCACTCTTGCGCATCGATCTGTTCATGATTGCCGAATAGTAATGGAATTATTGATTTAATTTGATAAAGCTGCAACCTTTAGCTACATTTTAAGGGGTTTTTATTAAGGTAACCATACGCGTTTGGATTTTAAGCTAGGTTTTAAGGGTATTACTTTTAAAATAAACATATAAATTCATATTTTACAAGCATTTTGATATCGATTTTGCAGTAGGCAGCCATTTAATGTCACTCTTGCGCATCGATCTGTTCATGATTGCCGAATAGTAATGGAATTATTGATTTAATTTGATAAAGCTGCAACCTTTAGCTACATTTTAAGGGGTTTTTATTAAGGTAACCATACGCGTTTGGATTTTAAGCTAGGTTTTAAGGGTATTACTTTTAAAATAAACATATAAATTCATATTTTACAAGCATTTTGATATCGATTTTGCAGTAGGCAGCCATTTAATGTCACTCTTGCGCATCGATCTGTTCATGATTGCCGAATAGTAATGGAATTATTGATTTAATTTGATAAAGCTGCAACCTTTAGCTACATTTTAAGGGGTTTTTATTAAGGTAACCATACGCGTTTGGATTTTAAGCTAGGTTTTAAGGGTATTACTTTTAAAATAAACATATAAATTCATATTTTACAAGCATTTTGATATCGATTTTGCAGTAGGCAGCCATTTAATGTCACTCTTGCGCATCGATCTGTTCATGATTGCCGAATAGTAATGGAATTATTGATTTAATTTGATAAAGCTGCAACCTTTAGCTACATTTTAAGGGGTTTTTATTAAGGTAACCATACGCGTTTGGATTTTAAGCTAGGTTTTAAGGGTATTACTTTTAAAATAAACATATAAATTCATATTTTACAAGCATTTTGATATCGATTTTGCAGTAGGCAGCCATTTAATGTCACTCTTGCGCATCGATCTGTTCATGATTGCCGAATAGTAATGGAATTATTGATTTAATTTGATAAAGCTGCAACCTTTAGCTACATTTTAAGGGGTTTTTATTAAGGTAACCATACGCGTTTGGATTTTAAGCTAGGTTTTAAGGGTATTTTAAAATAAACATATAAATTCATATTTTACAAGCATTTTGATATCGATTTTGCAGTAGGCAGCCATTTAATGTCACTCTTGCGCATCGATCCGTTCATGATTGCCGAATAGTAATGGAATTATTGATTTAATTTGATAACGCTGCAACCTTTAGCTACATTTTAAGGGGTTTTTATTAAGGTAACCATACGCGTTTGGATTTTAAGCTAGGTTTTAAGGGTATTACTTTTAAAATAAACATATAAATTCATATTTTACAAGCATTTTGATATCGATTTTGCAGTAGGCAGCCATTTAATGTCACTCTTGCGCATCGATCTGTTCATGATTGCCGAATAGTAATGGAATTATTGATTTAATTTGATAAAGCTGCAACCTTTAGCTACATTTTAAGGGGTTTTTATTAAGGTAACCATACGCGTTTGGATTTTAAGCTAGGTTTTAAGGGTATTACTTTTAAAATAAACATATAAATTCATATTTTACAAGCATTTTGATATCGATTTTGCAGTAGGCAGCCATTTAATGTCACTCTTGCGCATCGATCTGTTCATGATTGCCGAATAGTAATGGAATTATTGATTTAATTTGATAAAGCTGCAACCTTTAGCTACATTTTAAGGGGTTTTTATTAAGGTAACCATACGCGTTTGGATTTTAAGCTAGGTTTTAAGGGTATTACTTTTAAAATAAACATATAAATTCATATTTTACAAGCATTTTGATATCGATTTTGCAGTAGGCAGCCATTTAATGTCACTCTTGCGCATCGATCTGTTCATGATTGCCGAATAGTAATGGAATTATTGATTTAATTTGATAAAGCTGCAACCTTTAGCTACATTTTAAGGGGTTTTTATTAAGGTAACCATACGCGTTTGGATTTTAAGCTAGGTTTTAAGGGTATTACTTTTAAAATAAACATATAAATTCATATTTTACAAGCATTTTGATATCGATTTTGCAGTAGGCAGCCATTTAATGTCACTCTTGCGCATCGATCTGTTCATGATTGCCGAATAGTAATGGAATTATTGATTTAATTTGATAAAGCTGCAACCTTTAGCTACATTTTAAGGGGTTTTTATTAAGGTAACCATACGCGTTTGGATTTTAAGCTAGGTTTTAAGGGTATTACTTTTAAAATAAACATATAAATTCATATTTTACAAGCATTTTGATATCGATTTTGCAGTAGGCAGCCATTTAATGTCACTCTTGCGCATCGATCTGTTCATGATTGCCGAATAGTAATGGAATTATTGATTTAATTTGATAAAGCTGCAACCTTTAGCTACATTTTAAGAGGTTTTTATTAAGGTAACCATACGCGTTTGGATTTTAAGCTAGGTTTTAAGGGTATTACTTTTAAAATAAACATATAAATTCATATTTTACAAGCATTTTGATATCGATTTTGCAGTAGGCAGCCATTTAATGTCACTCTTGCGCATCGATCTGTTCATGATTGCCGAATAGTAATGGAATTATTGATTTAATTTGATAAAGCTGCAACCTTTAGCTACATTTTAAGAGGTTTTTATTAAGGTAACCATACGCGTTTGGATTTTAAGCTAGGTTTTAAGGGTATTACTTTTAAAATAAACATATAAATTCATATTTTACAAGCATTTTGATATCGATTTTGCAGTAGGCAGCCATTTAATGTCACTCTTGCGCA
Organism: Melieria crassipennis; assembly: GCA_963668005.1. NCBI lineage: Eukaryota > Metazoa > Arthropoda > Insecta > Diptera > Ulidiidae > Melieria > Melieria crassipennis. The sequence goes on along the minus strand of CAVLFC010000017.1, from coordinate 13,889 downwards.
TCGATCTGTTCATGATTGCCGAATAGTAATGGAATTATTGATTTAATTTGATAAAGCTGCAACCTTTAGCTACATTTTAAGGGGTTTTTATTAAGGTAACCATACGCGTTTGGATTTTAAGCTAGGTTTTAAGGGTATTACTTTTAAAATAAACATATAAATTCATATTTTACAAGCATTTTGATATCGATTTTGCAGTAGGCAGCCATTTAATGTCACTCTTGCGCATCGATCTGTTCATGATTGCCGAATAGTAATGGAATTATTGATTTAATTTGATAAAGCTGCAACCTTTAGCTACATTTTAAGGGGTTTTTATTAAGGTAACCATACGCGTTTGGATTTTAAGCTAGGTTTTAAGGGTATTACTTTTAAAATAAACATATAAATTCATATTTTACAAGCATTTTGATATCGATTTTGCAGTAGGCAGCCATTTAATGTCACTCTTGCGCATCGATCTGTTCATGATTGCCGAATAGTAATGGAATTATTGATTTAATTTGATAAAGCTGCAACCTTTAGCTACATTTTAAGGGGTTTTTATTAAGGTAACCATACGCGTTTGGATTTTAAGCTAGGTTTTAAGGGTATTACTTTTAAAATAAACATATAAATTCATATTTTACAAGCATTTTGATATCGATTTTGCAGTAGGCAGCCATTTAATGTCACTCTTGCGCATCGATCTGTTCATGATTGCCGAATAGTAATGGAATTATTGATTTAATTTGATAAAGCTGCAACCTTTAGCTACATTTTAAGGGGTTTTTATTAAGGTAACCATACGCGTTTGGATTTTAAGCTAGGTTTTAAGGGTATTACTTTTAAAATAAACATATAAATTCATATTTTACAAGCATTTTGATATCGATTTTGCAGTAGGCAGCCATTTAATGTCACCCTTGCGCATCGATCTGTTCATGATTGTCGAATAGTAATGGAATTATTGATTTAATTTGATAAAGCTGCAACCTTTAGCTACATTTTAAGGGGTTTTTATTAAGGTAACCATACGCGTTTGGATTTTAAGCTAGGTTTTAAGGGTATTACTTTTAAAATAAACATATCTATATATATAAAAATGAAACGTGGTTCGTTCGGCCGCTTAAAACTCGAAAACGACTGGACCAACTTGAATACTTCCTTCGGCGGGTTTGTTCAAAATGTTTACGTGAAGGTTTATAAAAAAAGAAATGTCGGGCAAAAGGGGCGTGGCACCACAAGAATACATTTTTAGACAATAACTTTGGAACCATAAGTCACACATCAATTAAATTTGGTACAAACTTTCTATTTAATCATGTCCTTCGACCGAGGGCATGGGGTGGGTATTGGACAAGGGGGTGTGGCACCGCCCATACAACTCAAATCTTTTAAGTGGAATAGCTTCGGAATTGTAAGTCGCACAGCATTGAAATTTGGTGCACCGTCGTTTTATAGATGTATCATTCTACTGTTAAAATTTTATGGGCGTTGAACAAGGGGCGTGGCACATTTTTAATGCAGCAGAACTGTAAGTCGTACATCAATGAAACTTGGTATGAACCTATCAGTTAATCATATCTTTCGGCAGAGGGAATAAGGTGGGTATTGAACAAAGGGGTGTGGCACCGCCCATACAATTCAATTCTTTTGAGTGGAATAGCTGCGGCATTGTAAGTCGCACAGCATTGCATTATTTACTGTTAAAATTTTATGAGCGTTGTACAACGGGCGTGGCACATTTGTTTGACCCAAACTATCCGCATAACTGTTAGTCGCACATCAATGAAACTTAGTACGAATTTACCATTTAGTCATATCTTTCCACAGACGGAATGGGCGGGTATTTAACAAGAGGGCATGGCTCCGGCCATAGAACTTAAATCTTTTATATGGAATAGCTTCGGAGTTGTAAGCCTCACAGCATTGAAATTTGGTGTACCGCCGTTTCATAGATGTGTCATTCTACTGATGAGATTTGATCGTCGTTGGTCAAGGGGCGTGGCACATTTTTTATGATCCAACAGTTATGCAGTACACACAGATACACCAGTGAAACTTGGTACGAACTTACCACTTAGTACCACAATTCGACTAGAAGAAATTTGTGAGCATTGGACAAGGGGCCGTGGTACCGCCTCCATTTATATATACATAGATTGTTTGTCCTGACTGACTGACTGATTGATTCATCATCGCTCAGCCCAAACCGCTGAAGCTACAAATATGAAATTTGAACTGTAGGTACATCTTGAAAATGAACCTCCGCTAAGACGGGATTTTTTGAAATTCGGGGTGTAAATGGGCAAAAATGTGTTAAGGTGTTGTATGAAGAAAAGTGATTTAAGAGACATATTGATTTCGAACTTCCTGAAATTGGACACGCGTTTCTCATTATTTTCAAAATCGAAATCTAACTGGATCAACGACGGGTTAAAAGTATGTATGGAGAAACAAATTGTTTTGGGCCTTTTGACTTCAAACTTGGTGAAAGTACTTCAAATGTAAAATAACTCGATACGTGTTTTTCATTATTTCCGAATATTAAAATCGGACGGGGTTAACGACCGGTTACAATTTTGTATGGCGAAACTGTAAAAAAACATGAATTAATGGGGCCACTGAGATTCAAATTTTGTGAAAGTACTCTTAGTGAGAAATAATTTGACACGTGTTTTTCACTTTTTTGAAAATCAAAATCTAACGGGATCAACAATGGGCTGACAGTTTGTATGGAGAACTTAGACAAAAAGCACTTCTATCGGGAAATAATTCAAATGTGCTTTTCATTTTTTGAGAAAATCGAAATCTACCGTGATAAACTTAGGGTTAAGAATTTGTTTAGGGTAAATGTGAAAACCCATGATTTAAAGAGCTTTTGACTTCAAACTTTTTGGAAATACTTGACATCAAAGATAATAGACATATGTTTTTTTTAATTAAAATCTGACGGGGTCAACAATGGGTTCAGAATTTGTATTAGGTTGAAACAAGAGAGCTTGCGTGCGAAGCCGCAGGGCCCAGCTAGTAAATTCATATTTTACAAGCATTTTGATATCGATTTTGCAGTAGGCAGCCATTTAATGTCACTCTTGCGCATCGATCTGTTCATGATTGCCGAATAGTAATGGAATTATTGATTTAATTTGATAAAGCTGCAACCTTTAGCTACATTTTAAGGGGTTTTTATTAAGGTAACCATACGCGTTTGGATTTTAAGCTAGGTTTTAAGGGTATTACTTTTAAAATAAACATATAAATTCATATTTTACAAGCATTTTGATATCGATTTTGCAGTAGGCAGCCATTTAATGTCACTCTTGCGCATCGATCTGTTCATGATTGCCGAATAGTAATGGAATTATTGATTTAATTTGATAAAGCTGCAACCTTTAGCTACATTTTAAGGGGTTTTTATTAAGGTAACCATACGCGTTTGGATTTTAAGCTAGGTTTTAAGGGTATTACTTTTAAAATAAACATATAAATTCATATTTTACAAGCATTTTGATATCGATTTTGCAGTAGGCAGCCATTTAATGTCACTCTTGCGCATCGATCTGTTCATGATTGCCGAATAGTAATGGAATTATTGATTTAATTTGATAAAGCTGCAACCTTTAGCTACATTTTAAGGGGTTTTTATTAAGGTAACCATACGCGTTTGGATTTTAAGCTAGGTTTTAAGGGTATTACTTTTAAAATAAACATATAAATTCATATTTTACAAGCATTTTGATATCGATTTTGCAGTAGGCAGCCATTTAATGTCACTCTTGCGCATCGATCTGTTCATGATTGCCGAATAGTAATGGAATTATTGATTTAATTTGATAAAGCTGCAACCTTTAGCTACATTTTAAGGGGTTTTTATTAAGGTAACCATACGCGTTTGGATTTTAAGCTAGGTTTTAAGGGTATTACTTTTAAAATAAACATATAAATTCATATTTTACAAGCATTTTGATATCGATTTTGCAGTAGGCAGCCATTTAATGTCACTCTTGCGCATCGATCTGTTCATGATTGCCGAATAGTAATGGAATTATTGATTTAATTTGATAAAGCTGCAACCTTTAGCTACATTTTAAGGGGTTTTTATTAAGGTAACCATACGCGTTTGGATTTTAAGCTAGGTTTTAAGGGTATTACTTTTAAAATAAACATATAAATTCATATTTTACAAGCATTTTGATATCGATTTTGCAGTAGGCAGCCATTTAATGTCACTCTTGCGCATCGATCTGTTCATGATTGCCGAATAGTAATGGAATTATTGATTTAATTTGATAAAGCTGCAACCTTTAGCTACATTTTAAGGGGTTTTTATTAAGGTAACCATACGCGTTTGGATTTTAAGCTAGGTTTTAAGGGTATTACTTTTAAAATAAACATATAAATTCATATTTTACAAGCATTTTGATATCGATTTTACAGTAGGCAGCCATTTAATGTCACTCTTGCGCATCGATCCGTTCATGATTGCCGAATAGTAATGGAATTATTGATTTAATTTGATAACGCTGCAACCTTTAGCTACATTTTAAGGGGTTTTTATTAAGGTAACCATACGCGTTTGGATTTTAAGCTAGGTTTTAAGGGTATTACTTTTAAAATAAACATATAAATTCATATTTTACAAGCATTTTGATATCGATTTTGCAGTAGGCAGCCATTTAATGTCACTCTTGCGCATCGATCTGTTCATGATTGCCGAATAGTAATGGAATTATTGATTTAATTTGATAAAGCTGCAACCTTTAGCTACATTTTAAGGGGTTTTTATTAAGGTAACCATACGCGTTTGGATTTTAAGCTAGGTTTTAAGGGTATTACTTTTAAAATAAACATATAAATTCATATTTTACAAGCATTTTGATATCGATTTTGCAGTAGGCAGCCATTTAATGTCACTCTTGCGCATCGATCTGTTCATGATTGCCGAATAGTAATGGAATTATTGATTTAATTTGATAAAGCTGCAACCTTTAGCTACATTTTAAGGGGTTTTTATTAAGGTAACCATACGCGTTTGGATTTTAAGCTAGGTTTTAAGGGTATTACTTTTAAAATAAACATATAAATTCATATTTTACAAGCATTTTGATATCGATTTTGCAGTAGGCAGCCATTTAATGTCACTCTTGCGCATCGATCTGTTCATGATTGCCGAATAGTAATGGAATTATTGATTTAATTTGATAAAGCTGCAACCTTTAGCTACATTTTAAGGGGTTTTTATTAAGGTAACCATACGCGTTTGGATTTTAAGCTAGGTTTTAAGGGTATTACTTTTAAAATAAACATATAAATTCATATTTTACAAGCATTTTGATATCGATTTTGCAGTAGGCAGCCATTTAATGTCACTCTTGCGCATCGATCTGTTCATGATTGCCGAATAGTAATGGAATTATTGATTTAATTTGATAAAGCTGCAACCTTTAGCTACATTTTAAGGGGTTTTTATTAAGGTAACCATACGCGTTTGGATTTTAAGCTAGGTTTTAAGGGTATTACTTTTAAAATAAACATATAAATTCATATTTTACAAGCATTTGGATATCGATTTTGCAGTAGGCAGCCATTTAATGTCACTCTTGCGCATCGATCTGTTCATGATTGCCGAATAGTAATGGAATTATTGATTTAATTTGATAAAGCTGCAACCTTTAGCTACATTTTAAGGGGTTTTTATTAAGGTAACCATACGCGTTTGGATTTTAAGCTAGGTTTTAAGGGTATTACTTTTAAAATAAACATATAAATTCATATTTTACAAGCATTTTGATATCGATTTTGCAGTAGGCAGCCATTTAATGTCACTCTTGCGCATCGATCTGTTCATGATTGCCGAATAGTAATGGAATTATTGATTTAATTTGATAAAGCTGCAACCTTTAGCTACATTTTAAGGGGTTTTTATTAAGGTAACCATACGCGTTTGGATTTTAAGCTAGGTTTTAAGGGTATTACTTTTAAAATAAACATATAAATTCATATTTTACAAGCATTTTGATATCGATTTTGCAGTAGGCAGCCATTTAATGTCACTCTTGCGCATCGATCTGTTCATGATTGCCGAATAGTAATGGAATTATTGATTTAATTTGATAAAGCTGCAACCTTTAGCTACATTTTAAGGGGTTTTTATTAAGGTAACCATACGCGTTTGGATTTTAAGCTAGGTTTTAAGGGTATTACTTTTAAAATAAACATATAAATTCATATTTTACAAGCATTTTGATATCGATTTTGCAGTAGGCAGCCATTTAATGTCACTCTTGCGCATCGATCTGTTCATGATTGCCGAATAGTAATGGAATTATTGATTTAATTTGATAAAGCTGCAACCTTTAGCTACATTTTAAGGGGTTTTTATTAAGGTAACCATACGCGTTTGGATTTTAAGCTAGGTTTTAAGGGTATTACTTTTAAAATAAACATATAAATTCATATTTTACAAGCATTTTGATATCGATTTTGCAGTAGGCAGCCATTTAATGTCACTCTTGCGCATCGATCTGTTCATGATTGCCGAATAGTAATGGAATTATTGATTTAATTTGATAAAGCTGCAACCTTTAGCTACATTTTAAGGGGTTTTTATTAAGGTAACCATACGCGTTTGGATTTTAAGCTAGGTTTTAAGGGTATTACTTTTAAAATAAACATATAAATTCATATTTTACAAGCATTTTGATATCGATTTTGCAGTAGGCAGCCATTTAATGTCACTCTTGCGCATCGATCTGTTCATGATTGCCGAATAGTAATGGAATTATTGATTTAATTTGATAAAGCTGCAACCTTTAGCTACATTTTAAGGGGTTTTTATTAAGGTAACCATACGCGTTTGGATTTTAAGCTAGGTTTTAAGGGTATTACTTTTAAAATAAACATATAAATTCATATTTTACAAGCATTTTGATATCGATTTTGCAGTAGGCAGCCATTTAATGTCACTCTTGCGCATCGATCTGTTCATGATTGCCGAATAGTAATGGAATTATTGATTTAATTTGATAAAGCTGCAACCTTTAGCTACATTTTAAGGGGTTTTTATTAAGGTAACCATACGCGTTTGGATTTTAAGCTAGGTTTTAAGGGTATTACTTTTAAAATAAACATATAAATTCATATTTTACAAGCATTTTGATATCGATTTTGCAGTAGGCAGCCATTTAATGTCACTCTTGCGCATCGATCTGTTCATGATTGCCGAATAGTAATGGAATTATTGATTTAATTTGATAAAGCTGCAACCTTTAGCTACATTTTAAGGGGTTTTTATTAAGGTAACCATACGCGTTTGGATTTTAAGCTAGGTTTTAAGGGTATTACTTTTAAAATAAACATATAAATTCATATTTTACAAGCATTTTGATATCGATTTTGCAGTAGGCAGCCATTTAATGTCACTCTTGCGCATCGATCTGTTCATGATTGCCGAATAGTAATGGAATTATTGATTTAATTTGATAAAGCTGCAACCTTTAGCTACATTTTAAGGGGTTTTTATTAAGGTAACCATACGCGTTTGGATTTTAAGCTAGGTTTTAAGGGTATTACTTTTAAAATAAACATATAAATTCATATTTTACAAGCATTTTGATATCGATTTTGCAGTAGGCAGCCATTTAATGTCACTCTTGCGCATCGATCTGTTCATGATTGCCGAATAGTAATGGAATTATTGATTTAATTTGATAAAGCTGCAACCTTTAGCTACATTTTAAGGGGTTTTTATTAAGGTAACCATACGCGTTTGGATTTTAAGCTAGGTTTTAAGGGTATTACTTTTAAAATAAACATATAAATTCATATTTTACAAGCATTTTGATATCGATTTTGCAGTAGGCAGCCATTTAATGTCACTCTTGCGCATCGATCTGTTCATGATTGCCGAATAGTAATGGAATTATTGATTTAATTTGATAAAGCTGCAACCTTTAGCTACATTTTAAGGGGTTTTTATTAAGGTAACCATACGCGTTTGGATTTTAAGCTAGGTTTTAAGGGTATTACTTTTAAAATAAACATATAAATTCATATTTTACAAGCATTTTGATATCGATTTTGCAGTAGGCAGCCATTTAATGTCACTCTTGCGCATCGATCTGTTCATGATTGCCGAATAGTAATGGAATTATTGATTTAATTTGATAAAGCTGCAACCTTTAGCTACATTTTAAGGGGTTTTTATTAAGGTAACCATACGCGTTTGGATTTTAAGCTAGGTTTTAAGGGTATTACTTTTAAAATAAACATATAAATTCATATTTTACAAGCATTTTGATATCGATTTTGCAGTAGGCAGCCATTTAATGTCACTCTTGCGCATCGATCTGTTCATGATTGCCGAATAGTAATGGAATTATTGATTTAATTTGATAAAGCTGCAACCTTTAGCTACATTTTAAGGGGTTTTTATTAAGGTAACCATACGCGTTTGGATTTTAAGCTAGGTTTTAAGGGTATTACTTTTAAAATAAACATATAAATTCATATTTTACAAGCATTTTGATATCGATTTTGCAGTAGGCAGCCATTTAATGTCACTCTTGCGCATCGATCTGTTCATGATTGCCGAATAGTAATGGAATTATTGATTTAATTTGATAAAGCTGCAACCTTTAGCTACATTTTAAGGGGTTTTTATTAAGGTAACCATACGCGTTTGGATTTTAAGCTAGGTTTTAAGGGTATTACTTTTAAAATAAACATATAAATTCATATTTTACAAGCATTTTGATATCGATTTTGCAGTAGGCAGCCATTTAATGTCACTCTTGCGCATCGATCTGTTCATGATTGCCGAATAGTAATGGAATTATTGATTTAATTTGATAAAGCTGCAACCTTTAGCTACATTTTAAGGGGTTTTTATTAAGGTAACCATACGCGTTTGGATTTTAAGCTAGGTTTTAAGGGTATTACTTTTAAAATAAACATATAAATTCATATTTTACAAGCATTTTGATATCGATTTTGCAGTAGGCAGCCATTTAATGTCACTCTTGCGCATCGATCTGTTCATGATTGCCGAATAGTAATGGAATTATTGATTTAATTTGATAAAGCTGCAACCTTTAGCTACATTTTAAGGGGTTTTTATTAAGGTAACCATACGCGTTTGGATTTTAAGCTAGGTTTTAAGGGTATTACTTTTAAAATAAACATATAAATTCATATTTTACAAGCATTTTGATATCGATTTTGCAGTAGGCAGCCATTTAATGTCACTCTTGCGCATCGATCTGTTCATGATTGCCGAATAGTAATGGAATTATTGATTTAATTTGATAAAGCTGCAACCTTTAGCTACATTTTAAGGGGTTTTTATTAAGGTAACCATACGCGTTTGGATTTTAAGCTAGGTTTTAAGGGTATTACTTTTAAAATAAACATATAAATTCATATTTTACAAGCATTTTGATATCGATTTTGCAGTAGGCAGCCATTTAATGTCACTCTTGCGCATCGATCTGTTCATGATTGCCGAATAGTAATGGAATTATTGATTTAATTTGATAAAGCTGCAACCTTTAGCTACATTTTAAGGGGTTTTTATTAAGGTAACCATACGCGTTTGGATTTTAAGCTAGGTTTTAAGGGTATTACTTTTAAAATAAACATATAAATTCATATTTTACAAGCATTTTGATATCGATTTTGCAGTAGGCAGCCATTTAATGTCACTCTTGCGCATCGATCTGTTCATGATTGCCGAATAGTAATGGAATTATTGATTTAATTTGATAAAGCTGCAACCTTTAGCTACATTTTAAGGGGTTTTTATTAAGGTAACCATACGCGTTTGGATTTTAAGCTAGGTTTTAAGGGTATTACTTTTAAAATAAACATATAAATTCATATTTTACAAGCATTTTGATATCGATTTTGCAGTAGGCAGCCATTTAATGTCACTCTTGCGCATCGATCTGTTCATGATTGCCGAATAGTAATGGAATTATTGATTTAATTTGATAAAGCTGCAACCTTTAGCTACATTTTAAGGGGTTTTTATTAAGGTAACCATACGCGTTTGGATTTTAAGCTAGGTTTTAAGGGTATTACTTTTAAAATAAACATATAAATTCATATTTTACAAGCATTTTGATATCGATTTTGCAGTAGGCAGCCATTTAATGTCACTCTTGCGCATCGATCTGTTCATGATTGCCGAATAGTAATGGAATTATTGATTTAATTTGATAAAGCTGCAACCTTTAGCTACATTTTAAGGGGTTTTTATTAAGGTAACCATACGCGTTTGGATTTTAAGCTAGGTTTTAAGGGTATTACTTTTAAAATAAACATATAAATTCATATTTTACAAGCATTTTGATATCGATTTTGCAGTAGGCAGCCATTTAATGTCACTCTTGCGCATCGATCTGTTCATGATTGCCGAATAGTAATGGAATTATTGATTTAATTTGATAAAGCTGCAACCTTTAGCTACATTTTAAGGGGTTTTTATTAAGGTAACCATACGCGTTTGGATTTTAAGCTAGGTTTTAAGGGTATTACTTTTAAAATAAACATATAAATTCATATTTTACAAGCATTTTGATATCGATTTTGCAGTAGGCAGCCATTTAATGTCACTCTTGCGCATCGATCTGTTCATGATTGCCGAATAGTAATGGAATTATTGATTTAATTTGATAAAGCTGCAACCTTTAGCTACATTTTAAGGGGTTTTTATTAAGGTAACCATACGCGTTTGGATTTTAAGCTAGGTTTTAAGGGTATTACTTTTAAAATAAACATATAAATTCATATTTTACAAGCATTTTGATATCGATTTTGCAGTAGGCAGCCATTTAATGTCACTCTTGCGCATCGATCTGTTCATGATTGCCGAATAGTAATGGAATTATTGATTTAATTTGATAAAGCTGCAACCTTTAGCTACATTTTAAGGGGTTTTTATTAAGGTAACCATACGCGTTTGGATTTTAAGCTAGGTTTTAAGGGTATTACTTTTAAAATAAACATATAAATTCATATTTTACAAGCATTTTGATATCGATTTTGCAGTAGGCAGCCATTTAATGTCACTCTTGCGCATCGATCTGTTCATGATTGCCGAATAGTAATGGAATTATTGATTTAATTTGATAAAGCTGCAACCTTTAGCTACATTTTAAGGGGTTTTTATTAAGGTAACCATACGCGTTTGGATTTTAAGCTAGGTTTTAAGGGTATTACTTTTAAAATAAACATATAAATTCATATTTTACAAGCATTTTGATATCGATTTTGCAGTAGGCAGCCATTTAATGTCACTCTTGCGCATCGATCTGTTCATGATTGCCGAATAGTAATGGAATTATTGATTTAATTTGATAAAGCTGCAACCTTTAGCTACATTTTAAGGGGTTTTTATTAAGGTAACCATACGCGTTTGGATTTTAAGCTAGGTTTTAAGGGTATTACTTTTAAAATAAACATATAAATTCATATTTTACAAGCATTTTGATATCGATTTTGCAGTAGGCAGCCATTTAATGTCACTCTTGCGCATCGATCTGTTCATGATTGCCGAATAGTAATGGAATTATTGATTTAATTTGATAAAGCTGCAACCTTTAGCTACATTTTAAGGGGTTTTTATTAAGGTAACCATACGCGTTTGGATTTTAAGCTAGGTTTTAAGGGTATTACTTTTAAAATAAACATATAAATTCATATTTTACAAGCATTTTGATATCGATTTTGCAGTAGGCAGCCATTTAATGTCACTCTTGCGCATCGATCTGTTCATGATTGCCGAATAGTAATGGAATTATTGATTTAATTTGATAAAGCTGCAACCTTTAGCTACATTTTAAGGGGTTTTTATTAAGGTAACCATACGCGTTTGGATTTTAAGCTAGGTTTTAAGGGTATTACTTTTAAAATAAACATATAAATTCATATTTTACAAGCATTTTGATATCGATTTTGCAGTAGGCAGCCATTTAATGTCACTCTTGCGCATCGATCTGTTCATGATTGCCGAATAGTAATGGAATTATTGATTTAATTTGATAAAGCTGCAACCTTTAGCTACATTTTAAGGGGTTTTTATTAAGGTAACCATACGCGTTTGGATTTTAAGCTAGGTTTTAAGGGTATTACTTTTAAAATAAACATATAAATTCATATTTTACAAGCATTTTGATATCGATTTTGCAGTAGGCAGCCATTTAATGTCACTCTTGCGCATCGATCTGTTCATGATTGCCGAATAGTAATGGAATTATTGATTTAATTTGATAAAGCTGCAACCTTTAGCTACATTTTAAGGGTTTTTTATTAAGGTAACCATACGCGTTTGGATTTTAAGCTAGGTTTTAAGGGTATTACTTTTAAAATAAACATATAAATTCATATTTTACAAGCATTTTGATATCGATTTTGCAGTAGGCAGCCATTTAATGTCACTCTTGCGCATCGATCTGTTCATGATTGTCGAATAGTAATGGAATTATTGATTTAATTTGATAAACCTGCAACCTTTAGCTACATTTTAAGGGGTTTTTATTAAGGTAACCATACGCGTTTGGATTTTAAGCTAGGTTTTAAGGGTATTACTTTTAAAATAAACATATAAATTCATATTTGACAAGCATTTTGATATCGATTTTGCAGTAGGCAGCCATTTAATGTCACTCTTGCGCATCGATCTGTTCATGATTGCCGAATAGTAATGGAATTATTGATTTAATTTGATAAAGCTGCAACCTTTAGCTACATTTTAAGGGGTTTTTATTAAGGTAACCATACGCGTTTGGATTTTAAGCTAGGTTTTAAGGGTATTACTTTTAAAATAAACATATAAATTCATATTTTACAAGCATTTTGATATCGATTTTGCAGTAGGCAGCCATTTAATGTCACTCTTGCGCATCGATCTGTTCATGATTGCCGAATAGTAATGGAATTATTGATTTAATTTGATAAAGCTGCAACCTTTAGCTACATTTTAAGGGGTTTTTATTAAGGTAACCATACGCGTTTGGATTTTAAGCTAGGTTTTAAGGGTATTACTTTTAAAATAAACATATAAATTCATATTTTACAAGCATTTTGATATCGATTTTGCAGTAGGCAGCCATTTAATGTCACTCTTGCGCATCGATCTGTTCATGATTGCCGAATAGTAATGGAATTATTGATTTAATTTGATAAAGCTGCAACCTTTAGCTACATTTTAAGGGGTTTTTATTAAGGTAACCATACGCGTTTGGATTTTAAGCTAGGTTTTAAGGGTATTACTTTTAAAATAAACATATAAATTCATATTTTACAAGCATTTTGATATCGATTTTGCAGTAGGCAGCCATTTAATGTCACTCTTGCGCATCGATCTGTTCATGATTGCCGAATAGTAATGGAATTATTGATTTAATTTGATAAAGCTGCAACCTTTAGCTACATTTTAAGGGGTTTTTATTAAGGTAACCATACGCGTTTGGATTTTAAGCTAGGTTTTAAGGGTATTACTTTTAAAATAAACATATAAATTCATATTTTACAAGCATTTTGATATCGATTTTGCAGTAGGCAGCCATTTAATGTCACTCTTGCGCATCGATCTGTTCATGATTGCCGAATAGTAATGGAATTATTGATTTAATTTGATAAAGCTGCAACCTTTAGCTACATTTTAAGGGGTTTTTATTAAGGTAACCATACGCGTTTGGATTTTAAGCTAGGTTTTAAGGGTATTACTTTTAAAATAAACATATAAATTCATATTTTACAAGCATTTTGATATCGATTTTGCAGTAGGCAGCCATTTAATGTCACTCTTGCGCATCGATCTGTTCATGATTGCCGAATAGTAATGGAATTATTGATTTAATTTGATAAAGCTGCAACCTTTAGCTACATTTTAAGGGGTTTTT